>CM032660.1:20284476-20297627 GCA_019095985.1 Streblospio benedicti | reverse complement strand
TTAAAAAGGGGGGAAAGTTTAAAAACCAACCCCTTCAAAACGGCCCCCCGGAGGGGGGGGGATTTTTTACCTCTAGAGAGAGAGAGAGAAAACTTTGGGGGGGCCCCCTTACGGCTTTAAAAACCCGGGAAGAAAAGGGTTTGCCCGTTAAAGATCGGGGTCGCCGCAAACTTCTTTTAACAAATTCCCAAAAGGGTTCGGGGGGAAAATTTATTGCCTCTCTGAAGAGAGGGCGTTGTTTTTTTTTTTTTTTTTGGTCAATTCTCCCCATTTCCAGAAAGCTGCTTTTTAATTTTATACGACCACGCGTTATAGATGGGCCGCCGCCTCGCAAACTTTTAACGAGAAAAGGGGGGGCCCATTCAACGGCTCTAGGGGGGAGGGGGAAACAATGGCCCCCAAAGGGGGGCGGTCAACCCCTTTTTCCTTTCTCTATGGGGGCCCCCATCTGCGGGGGGCCCGGGGGTCATGGTTAGTGTGTGACGAGAACTCTCTCTCAAAGGCTAGGTCGAAAGGGGGGCGAGAAAAAAGGCTGAGAGTCTAACCTTGGCGCCCCGGTCTTTTAGCTTTATTCCCCGGTAGTTCGGAGGATTATCCTCGGGGTTTTCCCCCCCGGCGGTTATTCGGACTTTTTTTTTAACCCCGTTGAGGGGGGAAGGGGCCAGATCCGGGGGGACCCCCCCGGCGGTCGCCGCCCCAACCCCCTCGACCCCGCCGGGCGGTCGACCCCCAATCCCGTCCCCTGGCCGGGGGTCGACGCCCAACCCGGGGAGCTCCCCAAGGGTCGCCGCTCCCAAATTTCCCGGGATTCGCCGGGCGGTCGACGCTTTAACCCCGGGATTTCCCCGGGTCGACGCTTCCCCTTTTAATTCCCGACCTCGCCGGTGGGGTGTCGCGACAAACCCCCGGGACCTCCCCGGGGCTGGCCCCAAAGGCCCCAACCCCTCGCCCCCCGGGGCCGGGTGGGGCGCCCCCTTTTAATCCCGGTCCCCCTCGCCGTGGGGCCCCCCGCCGGGGCCCCTAATCCCGGCCGGGGGGGCCCCTTAACTCGCCCCGGGTCGGCGCCGTTTCCCCCTTCGCCCTGGGGCCCGGCGGGTCGTGACCCCAACCCCGCCGGTCGGCGCTCGTTTACCCCGACCCCGCCGGGCGGGTCGCGACAACCCCCCGAACCCCATGGGGTCAAACCCTCGAAACCCCGACCTCGCGGGCTGGCCCCCGGACTAACCCCCGAACCCCGCCGGACGAAAACTACCCCCCATCCCGCCCCCCCGGGGAGGGATAGTTTAGCCCCGCCCCAGGGGGCCCCGCTAGAGGGGGCGCAAAGGGGCAAAACCAACCGGGACGCGCTTACCTCTAACGACGCCGCCCGGGATGAATCGCTGACCTTTTCCCCACGTTTCCCCCGCTAGCGAAAGTTCCCCCCCCTGACCCATCATGCTGCCTGTGTTTAGTATGAGCAAGGAGCTTGTGCTTGAAAAAGAGAGAAAACTCAAGGTGACAATTAATGTAAAAATCAAAAGTACCATATACATGGACAACCAATCTAGGGCCCACCCTCATTTGAAGACCACCCTAATATTTATCATGATATCAAAGTCTAGGCCCTTGAAGTTCTTTTGTAAAGTCAAATTAATTTAAATAAAAGCCCATGCTCTAAATTGGAAATGTTTGAACTTAAAGCCCATGGACATTTTTATGGTTGTAAATGGCATATATGTGAGATTTTCTGTGTAAAGTGACCTACTTCCTAAAATTTCAATAAAATACCTATATGCAATGCAATACAGTACACTGCAATACAATACAAACTGATTGATTTGCTGCTGGCCCAGGAGTCGATGAAATTGATGGGATTGAGCGAAGGGGTGCTCTGGCTGGCCTGGTTCACCCAGTACCTCATGCTGCTCCTCATCTCGGTGTCCATCGTCACCTTCTTGTTCCACACCTCCAGCAAAGGTGAGCGAGAGAAAAGGCCCGGTCACAGCAGGCTAAGAGCAGTAATCTTTTTTTATTGCACACTTACCGGGTATTAGAAGATATGGTTTAAATTGACTTATAAGCCATAATTGGCTGGGTGATATCATTAATGTATTTAAATATAATCAGAATACGTATATCACATGTCAGTATAATAACTGATTATTTGACTTGACTTGACTTGACTTGAGTATTAGAACTTGGTAACACTAACCTCCAAGTAGGCATCACAATGTTCTCTCACAAACAATCTGTACTTGGAAAGACATGTCGTTCAACTAGTAGTGCAGTTAACTACAATTCATTGTATGACAATTTATCGTAATTAGTATACACAAGTTTTTTTGTTTTTTTTAACATATTCAATAAGCTAAAATTGGCTGCACAACCAAATTATTAGGAGGCTACAAGTCTGGTGTTAATGGCCCATAAAAAGGATTAGTTGTGGGCATGGGTGTTAGTTTTCACTATTGATAATTGGGTCCCTTTGTTTAAATGATAAATGATATACTATCAATGCCAAATATTTATCTTTTTATTCCATCATACTAGGCTACATGTAGTGAGCCATAGCCAGTTTCCCTGGTCGCATGTCATGAAATCTTGAATTGCATGTACTTTTGTATTCTCAATCACTTTAAATTAGAGGATTTTTAAATTTACATTAAGTTAATTGAATTTTGCATAAGAGAAGTGTATTTATCCTGATATGTGTCCTACAAAGAAGTAAGATTTCTATTGGTGGCCCTGCATTATGTTAATTTACATGTTTCTGTTGGCAGGTAGCGCGGTGCTGAACTTTACGGACCCCACAGTGACGTTTGTCTTTCTGCTAATGTACTGCATGTCATTGATCATGTTTTGCTTCATGGTCTCAGTGTTCTTCTCCAAAGGTACGAGTGTCAAATATTGTTTCCAATTTATAGCAGGGTTGGAATTTATAATTCATAACAAATGTGCACTTGGTGATAAGTTTTTGAAATTTGGCACCATGATAGGTATGGCCATAAGAATTTTAGAAACCACCGGCACCAAGTTGCCACTCCTCGTGATAGGCCTGACCGCTGGAAATTCAATATGGCCACCGCCAATGTCATTGGCAATGATAGGGAATGGTGTGTTTTTATTTTTATTTAGACTATGAGCATGTGTAATACCACGTTTCAAATGTAAAAGAAGTACAAGCCTGTACAAGAAGTTCATTTCTGATAATATTTTAACATATCAAGGTCATTTCAAGGTCAAACTAAACATTTATCTAATGGTGGATTTTACTAGGAATTTCTATGGTCTATGTTTTGACAGCCAAATTTGGGGGTAGGTCCTAAACATGAGCATTGACTTTAGATGTTTGTATACTGTATACATATATATATTTTATATACTTATTTGTTTTCTTCTTTTGCTTATTCCAACCAAAAAAGACAAACAAAAACATATAAATGTTCTTATATTTATTTAAATTTCGGCACAACAGTGCCCTTGTCAAAATCAAACAATATTGTCATGACATAGCAGATTTGATTTTGATTTTGACAAGGGGATATATATGTTGTTTTTTGTCTTTTTTGGTTGGAATAAGCAAAAGAAGACAACAAATAAGTATATAAAATGAATCCATTTTCTATATACCAGTTAACAACAGTATTGAATATGTATATATATATAGAGTTCTGTTGATACCATGTATGTATATAGACAATGTTATCTCATCCTTGCAGCTACAACAGTGTCCATAGTGAGTGGTATGCTGTACTTCATCATCTATATGCCTCAGTTCTTTACAATGCCCACGGATGTGGAAACCAAAACACTCAGCTGTCTGTCTATCAACATGGCCTTGTTTTATGGCTGTACTCTCATAGCAGATTATGAAGCTAGTAGTAAGTAGACTAACTATGATTTCAGGTAACATTTCTAGATTTCAAAAAGTCCAAATAGTTGATCACACTGTACGAGGACTTTATATTGCATACCTCCACATGAAAACTTTCATAAAAAAGCAGATAGGCCTCGCCCAACCCACCCACTATGGGGAGGCCTGGGTTTTAATTCATATTCTATAAACTACAAATATGTATGAGTACAGATAGGTTCAGTCATTTACATTTTTTCTTTTTTTCCTATTTGTTCTATTATATTTCCTTCCTACTGTATCCCTGTGCATTACAGCAAATGTGGTTAACATGGAAGATGTGCTTTGTTTTCGAATTTAAACACATGTGTTCATAACAAAGACTTAAGTACAAAAATGACAGTTCATAAACAAAGAATAATCATTCCTTTTAAAAATATTGACAAGCCAAAATTTACGAACATTGATTCCCACGGGAGTTTTTAACCCCAATCAAAAGGTAACTTTTATACAAATTTAATCATGCTTTGGGCAATATTAGAAGCTCTGACATGTTTCACCATTTTCCATCAATGATTTAGAATGAACATTGATAAAATCCTACGATGGGAGTTAAAATCAATTATTGAAGATACATATCTGTGTTAATCTGCACCCACAATACATTCCAAGTGATAGATAATAAATAATTTATATTTTCAAAAATAATCTTACCAGCAAAACACTTGTTGCAAAACCATTAAACAATTCTGTAGGAATCTTGAAATTAAGCAATACGTCAAATTTGCGAAGTGAGACGTCAGCTGACGACACCTCAGTCATTAGTGTAATTTCAATATACCTCTAGTGTGACCCTGATTGATAATGGCAAATTGCCATAAAATGAAATATTTATTGCAATTGTACAATGTTGCCAGGCACGGCAATGTGGAAATTTATTATTGACAACTGAATGAATGAATAAGTCATTACGAGAATAGATAAAACTTGTTAAAATGGACCCTTTATGTTTGAAATAATCTTTGTGCAATCTGTCAAACATCAACAAGGCCTATATAGCATTTATCATTGCCCACATAGATACAGAGATAACTGTGTTAATATTGACTTATATAAAACGTTTTTTTCCTGTATTTTTAATCTGACAATTTGTACAGCAGCAATTATAAAAATATCTATTTTATTAGTCAAAGACCAAGCAATATGAACAAGACGCACTTGCATCATAACATGTATCCATCCTTTCAGCGGTAGGCATTCAGTGGAATAATCTTCACCGTGGGGTGTCGGTCGACAGCCAGTTCTCCATGGCCCATGTCATGGCCATGTTGGCTGTGGACTTTGTGCTCTATGGTCTAGTTGTCTGGTATGTGGATGCTGTCTTCCCAGGAGAGTATGGCATACCCAAGCCTTTCTACTTCTTTTTGAAAGTAAGAAAAAGGACATGGTTATACACTAGAACCTCACTGTCTCAATATTGCTTATCTTGAATTTTCTGTTATCTCGAGTGTAGTTTAACTTTTCTTCAAATACTTTTATTTATGAACCTATATTATGGTTATCTCGAATATTGCCACTTCAGTCTTTACTGTTGTTCCTACGGATTTACATGAAACGTTTCTAGTGTAGATTTTCATTTAACTATTTAGGACGATATACAGTTGAACCTGTTCATCTGAAACTTGGATACGTTCACTTGATGGATATTAAACTTGAGAAAATAACTATTAACCGTTATGATACTTTCATATTAAAAGTAGGTCTGAATCTGATACACGTACCTTAAAATCCATTTCATTTCGATTGAGTGGGTACAACTGCATCGTCATATCTCACGACTTTATACGCTGTATATAGCCGTGATACCACGATATCCAATTCTGTGGAACTTACGCTCAGAAACCGACCAATCAGAAAGCCCACTGCCAAAATGTCCAGCGGGGAATTCAAACGCCAAATGTATGATCTCGCTATATCAGTAAGATGAAACCGAGTATTGATTTTGTCTTTGATGTAAGTCTAACCGAAAATAATTTTTCCACATAAAAGATATAGCTGTGCCTATGGGTTGGTATGAACAAGGACTTTAAGGCAGTGTAAGTGAGTGATCAAGCCGTGAAAACTGACGATGGTACAACTGTATTAAAGTGGAAGGCCTTATGTACTTTCCTGTACATTGAATGAAAAAAGTTGCCAACATGAATTTTTTTAATCTTTATAGCCTAGGCCAAAAAACTATACATGTTGGCAATTTTTTCTATCACCCTAATGGGGTCATAGGAGGGGTCAAACGGTCAATTTTTCATAAAAATGGGTTTATCTCCTTAAATATAGCAAATATAAACATAAGTTGTATTGTCATTAGATAAAAAGCTGGGTATGCTGAGTCTAAATATCTCGTTAGATTTGACCTTGAACACACCCTTCAAGGTCAAATACGCACTCATAATGCATAAACTTCACGTTTTTCTGTTGTTTCTCACAAAATAAACAAACTAATCATCTTTAATTGGAATTATATTGTCAATTGACACAATATTGGATATGGGAAATCTAAATATTACACTTACTATGAACTTGGATGAATCTTTCAAGGTCAAATGGGCATATTATTTTCATGAAATATTCATTCAATTTCTTGGTAAGCAATGCGTTCAATGCATCAAATATGACTGTGAGGATTTGTTCTCATTGTATAAGACATGGTTCCTCTTGATAGTTAAAATGCCCTTTTTTAAATTTTCATCATGCGTCCCAAGTAGGGGTCAAAAGGTGAAATGTTCGTAAAAATGGATTTATCTCCTCACATATAGCAAATATGAACTTAAGTAGGTAATCTTTGGTTTATCTGTTGACTATGCCAGAATATTGCATCTTGAAACACAATTAGCTGATGCTATTGTATCTGAGACAACTATTGAAGGTCCATACATTCCTCGTGCGATACAAAAAGATCGTTTCATATTTTTTGCTATAGACAATTCAGATTTTAATGAGGACACTCCTGATGGCAAGCACACAACACATGCTACTGCCACAGCAATTTTTCAGCAAAAGTCTGACAATGATTTATGCTAGTCTATTATTCCTCTTCAAAGAATTTCAAAGAAAAGTCATTCAAAACGGCCGTGGAACAACCTCTCATAGAGTGTTGGATGCCTTCCAAAGTTAAGCCAGCTTCTCCATCTTTTGAAACACACGTAATGGGAGAAAACAAAAACATCCTTCTGGAGTCCAATGCAGATGATATGATATGGCTTTTGACTAAAACAGTTGTGACAACGTCAAAAGCACACGTTCCATCTTGGGCCGGATATCACTCTCTTATAACGGAGAAAAAAACCACTTACTAGGGTATGCGTCCTTCCATTTCTTATGGCACCTGCGTCAGATTGGTCAACATTAATAACAGTTTTCAAGCAAGCCCAGGGCATAAATGCAGCTGTTGTTGGTCCAAATAAGAAAACAGTGATAAGATTGGACATGCAACTTTATGAAAAAGCAAAACAGCTTGAAATGTCCAGACCTGACTGCAAAAACCAATGGATACTACACATAGGAGAACTTCATGCTACAATGGCAGCACTGAGAGCAGCTGGAAGTTACATTGAAGGCAGTGGTTTGGACGATGCTCGGGTTGAGGCTGATATATTCAATAAGGGCAAGAAGATTAGGAAGAGAGACCCCCATATGTTATAGTATTGAAGATAACACGCCATTGTCAAAAGTCCCTTAAAAAAATTCAATCTCATATTTCTACAAAGGACCAGCTTACCTCGTATTTTTGTGAGAAAATAATGCATGCATACAAAGACTCTCATCAGACTGTTCTTGTAGCCTACAAGCAGACTGCAATTTCAAACAAAGCAAACATTGAGACTTTACATCTTCATAGCTCCCATGAACTCCCATGAAGAGGCTGACCAAACTGATGTTGCATGCCAAAGATGAAACAGAAAGAGGAGCAACATCACTCGACATCCAGTCACCGGACACTGATGTCTTAATTTTGGCAATCCATAGATATCCTGAGCTGCCGAAATCTACAAACTGTATTACAGGCACCTCAGGAGCTAAACGAACGATATCATTGCAAAGAATGCATCAAACACTTGGACCAAGAATTGCTGCTGCTTTACCTGGGTTTCACGCTTTTTCAGGTGCAGATCAAACAGGATGATTTTCTGGAAAGAGTAAATCAACATGTTTTGAAATATTCATGAGCTCGTCAGATGACATTAAGGTAGCAGTTTGTGCATTAGGAAAGACAATCCTACACCGTAGTGAAGCTAGAGGAGTTTGTTTGTGAGTTATATGATCCAGGCACATCTTTAAAAGATGTTGCATCCATACGATGGAGACTGTTTTGTAAAAATCAGGCAGAAGGTGAAAAACTTCCTCCAAATAGAGAAGCTCTCTATCAGGCAACACTAAGGGCTCATTACCAGGCAATGATATGGGAGAAAGACACAGTACCTATGCCGAATTTGCCTGACCCAACTGACTATGGATGGACAGCCAACGAGGATATTTACTTTCCATTGCCAACATTAAATTCTGCTGCACCTAAGGCTGTTGTCGAGTTGATTCGTTGTCAGTGTTCAAAATCGAAATGTGAAACATGTTGCTCATGAAAGCAGCATAAAATGTATTGCTCTGAAATGTGTGCATGTGCATCCAACAGTGACAATTGTAAAAACACAATTGACAATGTAAATTTTGATTGGTTAAGTAATGATTTGTGAGGAAATAACATGTACTCGATTTTCGTATGATCAAATGCATTTCATGTCTTCCTTGGATAAAAGATGATAAAATAATTTTGAGTTTTAGGTTATGTAGGTCATTCTATTTAACCAGCTTAATCTTACTGCTTGCAATGCTTAATACTTATAGTCATATTTGTTGTTTTTTCTTTCATTAAAATTGAAATAGAATGAATGTTTTATGAAAATAATGTGTTGGTTTGATCGTGAAGGATACACCCAAGGTCACATTTATTATTATATTTAATTTTGATCATATCCATGATCTTGTTAAAAGGGAATAACATTCTTAGTTAAGAAGGTTAATTTGTACATTTTGCGATTTTTTTTTACAAAAGTAGACGTACGGATTATGAGTGCTTATTTGACCTTGAAGGGTGTGTTCAAGGTCAAATCTAAGGTGATATCAACATACCCAATTTCTTATCTAATAACAATACAACTTATGTTCATATTTGCTATATTTAAGGAAATAAATTCACTTTTTATGAACATTTGACCTTTAGACCCCTACTTGGGACGCATGAAGAAAATTTTAAAAAAGGCATTTTAACTATCAAGAGGAACATTGTCTTATACAATGAGAACAAATACTCAGTCATATTTGATGCATTGAACGTATTGCTTACCAAGAAATTGAATGAATATTTTATGAAAATAATGTGCCCATTTGACCTTGAAAGATTCATCTAATGTCATAGTAAGTGTAATATTTAGATTCCCCATATCCAATATTGTGTCAATTGACAATATGATTCCAATTAAAGATGATTAGTTTGTTTATTTTGTGAGAAACAACAGAAAAAACATGAATTTTATGACATTGAAGGTGCTTATTTGGTCAAATTGAAGGTGATATTTTTCAAGGCATTCCCAATCTAAGGTGTTCATATTTATATTTAAGGAGATAAACCCATTTTTATGAAAAAATGACTATTTGACCCCTCCTATCTAATGAAAATTGCAACTTATGTTTTGGCCTATATTTTAAGATTCAAAAAGTTCATGTTGGCAACTTTTTTCATTCAATGCACACAAACTCATTTTTTGTGACACAAGGCCTTCCACTATTAAGCTTGTTTATCAATTGCCATTTTGTAGTGTCAGGTTCACACCTTCATGTACATGTAAGGAACTAAATGTATCTAGATTCATTCAAAATTGAAATATTTATTCATTTCTTCTTGCCATTTGCTGTAAAACTACTGAAATTAGACTTTTTTCATATGCAGCCTTCATACTGGTGTGGGTGTCTAGCGGGTTCTGAGAAAGGCTTGGACGAACTGAAAGTTTTAGGGCAGAAGGACTTTGGCCCCAATGCACATTTGTTTGAGGATCCGCCCCATAACCAGACCGCAGGAATTCAGATACGCAAGTTGAAGAAGGTATGCTGTGTACTGGTCTCAATAAATAATTCTGCACAATGCCAGATCTAGGATTTGCTGGAATTCACGGTATGCGTGTTCAAATGTGCGGGGAACACATGCGTCTGTACAATGTGCACTGTGTGATTCACCTGGTCTGCAAAACGGCCAACATGATGAAAAATCAGGCTAGAAAGATGTTCAACCTGAATTTAGCACTGTATGATCATTTGATTTTGTAAAATAAAAAAACTATTTATGAAAACATACATGCTTTTGAATTTTTAACTTGGTATTGTAACAAAAGTGGTTCAGTACACGTGATCTCTCTCTTAAGTGACACACATGCACCTGAGGGCTTAGGAACTTTCAAGGTTAAATAAACAGACAGGCCAGTAAGGTTTATTAGGAAATTGTGAGTTTGAGTCCATGGCCACCCAAAGCTCTACAGGCTTCCCCAAATATTTCACAGTAATCAAAACACAATTCTTGCTGCTGCAGGTGTTTGGTGGCGCCGGTGTTGTCAAGAAGGTGGCTGTGAATGAGGTTTCCCTGGACATGTTCGAGGGGCAGATCACGGCGCTACTCGGCCACAATGGGGCAGGGAAGACCACCACCATGTTCATGCTCACAGGTACAATGATGTGGGGAAGTGGGAGTTCCTAACCTCTTGTAACACATCCCCCTATCACTCTAGGAGGGAGCATCGTATTGTAGTATAGAGACCACAAGGCTCATATTCATATACATGTATGTATGTATACAGGGTTCGCACGCCCCGGGAAAACCCTGGAAAACCCTGGAATTAGATTTTCAGCAAATATGACCCGGGAATACCCCGGGAATTTGACCATGTCCCGGGAAAGTCTTTGAAAACGAGTAAGTTGAACAAAAAATGATAAAATCCTGTGTTTATTTCCTGTGTTTATGTAACGAGCTCGATTTGCCAAAGTGATTTATATGCACCGCTTTCGTTTTCTACTGCTTCCAAATAAGGATATTAATACTCAGCCTCGAGCACATCGTGCGTTGTCACCATAACCCCGCATTTTCTCTGCTTTGATAACGGCTAATGGAGCCACTACTCTTAATCGCATCACACTATGGTCGGTGTTGAGATATGGTAAAATAATTTTTGAAACGAATGGATTTTCATCGTCACATTAACATACCCATAACAAATTCACGTGTCGGATCAATTATAAATTGATTATGAAGTCATGGACGAAAGGATATTTCTCAAATCATAGGCATTGTTCTATAATTCGTCTTTCTATGTCATAAAAATAAGAAACTCTATGCGATTTTTGAATACACGTGCACAATTTATGTAAAAAAAAAAGCATATATGGAGGCCCCAGAAAAGTTATTGTCTTGGACTTAAAGCTGTCAAATGGCACTATTCGCTAATGTTTATATTACGTGTTGACGTTTTCCGTATGCCGATATGAATGGGTTAAAAAGGCATCTCCGATCTTGTGGGTCTGCAGCATCAGCTTTTTACCACGGAAATTGGACATATTTTTGAATCACGTTTAACATGGGTAAATGGGAAAATCGTGTCCGAATTTATACCCCCCAAACAGACAAAGAAATGTTAATAACTTTGTCAATTTTTGTCGGATTTTGGTGATCTTTTTTTTAAAATGATTCCCATGTTTTCAAATTGAAAGAAAAAATAGAAATTTATTCAATTTTATCCCAGTGTCATTAGAATGTTCAAAATATTGTCAAAGTATGCAGTCAGTGTCAACAAATAAACTATGCATATGCTATGTAGAGATCCTCTTTGGATAGATCACTCTAAATTGCATCTGTACAGGAAGGGGTAGGGTGTCACAATCACTTGAAAAAAATATGTTTTTTATTCATATATAATCTTACCAGAGGTAAGTTACTACCTTCGGTAAGATTATATGAATAAAACCCTATTTTTTTCAAGTGACCGTAAAGGGTGTACACTCGTCTATATATATTTTTTTAATTCAAGAAGTACCACAATTTAATTATTATCGAAGATAACTACCCTGGAAAATTAGCTCAAACCCCTGGAAAAATGACACGTTTTATGTCAAAATACCCCTGAAAAACCCTGGAAAAATAAGTATTTGGGAGTGTGCTAACCCTGGTATAGAATATAGATTAGCAAAGATCTACCTTCGCTAGCATAGGGAAAACTCCTGTGCTTTTAGTTGATGATTATAGCTATATGTAGGATGAGGTCACGAAACACCACTGAGTATAGGAGTAAGAAATACCACATTTATTCCTGGTATTGTGAACTCCCGCATGATCACAATGATCTAGTACCTTCTCGTGTGTGTGTGCTTGATATGTTGTGTAATGTATTTATGAAAGCTAGGCAAAGAATTTGGGGGTCATTATCTCAGGAATATGGACTAGTATAGGAAACACCCTGATGATCGAAAGTACAACAACCATGCTCATTCTTATATGTATTGAAAAAATACACAAGTCATAATTATAACCTAGTTTTCACTAAGTTGAATGCTGCAAATAAAATCAAAATGGCACTGCAGGTTTCATCCCCTCGGACGGAGGCAATGCATGGATAAACGGGCATGATATCGTGCGGAACATCCAGGGGGTGCGCAGCTCCCTGGGTCTGTGCCCACAACATGACGTACTGTTTGCAACTCTCACCGTCAAGGAGCATTTAGTGTTCTTTGCCAAGGTAGATACGCTATTTTTTAATAATATAGTAAAGACACTCCCTACTGGTCATTCTTATTGTCCCAAGAGAGGTAAATACAGTTCTACTGAGTGGACCCATTCTCTGAAGTCTCGTGAGTCGAAATGTGGATAACTCGAGCAAATAGCTATTTCCTTTTATTTTTCTCTACATCCATGCATCAGCTGAAGGGACTGACAGGGAGTGCTGTGCAGGCAGCAGTGACAGAGACCATCACTCTGCTGCACCTGGAGGACAAGACTAACGTAAAGTCTGCTGGTTTGTCTGGAGGCATGAAGAGGAAACTTTGCGTGGGAATCGCTCTCATCGGAGGCTCCAAGGTGGGTGCTAGTCAAGCTGCACTAGAACTAAATAGCATCATCCAAACACCATTGGGTATTTTGTTTGGTCAATTAGAGTATGAGTTTTTTTATATGAATGAATGTGCATAAAAAATTGAATTTCAATGGGCTGGATTTTGATAGGATCTAAATGTT
>CM032660.1:20266701-20284376 GCA_019095985.1 Streblospio benedicti | reverse complement strand
GCCCTATGAGAGTGCGCCAAAGTTTGAGGCGCTGTTCGCCCAGCTGGAGAAAAACAAGGAGAGTCTGGGCATCTTAAGCTTTGGGGCCTCGGTTACTACCATGGAAGAGGTCTTCCTCAAGTGAGTGCAGGATGCTAGGTTTTGTATATACATGAATACACCTTTTTCATATGGCTGGGATGTTTGAAATGGAAAAGCTCTGTTACCACATGACTCCTCCCTTAAGTGAGTGTGAAAATAAAATGTGATGTAGGATAACTCTCTAAGTAAACTACCATCTGAGCTGTTTTTTACCTAGTTCTGGTGGTAGTGTAGACTGGTGAGCTATGTGATATAGTCCTAACCTGACTTTGGGTCATAAGTCTAATACCATAGTTAGATTGCATGTTATGATATATTCTCAAGTCTAAAAATCAAAAAGATGTATATATGCAAGATATAGAAATAAAAAGATATAAATAAATGAAAATAGAGAATGTTTTGTTCATTGAAGAATGTCTTATCTACTTGGTATGTACATGAACTATGTAACGTACATGAACTTAGCAATCAGAGACCTGTAATCATTCTTCTAGAAATATGATGAATACCTAAATATTCAGAGTTGGTGAACACAAGGATCCAGACCTACAGAAACGTTTGACAGAAAATATGGATGATGAATCTGAAAGCAATGTGCCCAAGTCCCCAACATCAGAAAGTGACCTACTCCCAGGTGAGAGCTTCTCATGAGATTCAATGTTTACACTTGTTATTTTATTTTTTTATTTATATGAATGCTAATAATCAAGCCAACTCAATCAATGTCAGTTTCACAATTTTACATCTATTTGCAAAAGGGCTGATACAGTATATAGCCCATTTGTGGAAAAAAAAAATATCTGCATCTTGTCTCATTACAGTGTTCGGCGCAGTTGGGCAGCGTAAAGCTGGCTGTGGTCTGTACATGCAGCAGTTCCGTGCCATGCTGGTGAAGAGAATCATCTACTCATTGAGGAACTGGAAGCTCTCAGTGGCTCAGATCATCTTACCAGTGCTGCTTGCTGCACTTGCTTGCTGGGTGAGTAACGGCGGACAGAACAAATTAACCTGACGGGTATTTATTTACTCTGACAGATATAATGGTGGTATCAGTAATTCTTTTGGTATGATGCTTATAAAAAAAGTAGAGGTGTCAGAGTAATCCGAAGCTTCGAAGCTTTGGTGTAAGAGCCGAAGTTTCGAATAGCAAAACAGGATTCGAATGCTTCATTTTATAATAAATTACAATCCAGGTAATTGATAAATAGCGACTTTACGTTGGCAGATAGTGTACCATTGTCCGTTTGTTGTCTAGCGTTGCCAATAGAAGGACCGTCGGCTGGTCATTTAAAGGTCATTCATAGCGTCTAAACTCTCAAGATAGCAAGTTACATAAGAGTATAGTGCACGATTGGCGGTTTAATGGTTAGATAAGGGGAGTAGTACAAGGTAGATCTGGTTATACAATAGTGTCGGCTGCTTACTTTTGATTTCGGCTGTTAGGACAAGTGTACCATTGTTCTCTGGCGGTATATATGAAAGGGCTGTCTGCTGGTCAATCAATAATTACAGTGGTAAGTTACATAACAGCACACTGAGCCATTCTCATTGTAATGGTTAAATAAGGGGAGTAGTTGACAGGAGATAATCATACCATAGTATCGTTGATTTACGACCAAGTACAGTAAGTACTAAATACCTACATTGTACGCACAAGTCGTGCCGACCTAACCATTCATGTGGGTGTAATAATGGTTGTTTACTGATCTACACATTTGTATACTTTGTCTACTGTTGACTCGAGTAAATGAAGTTTAACATTATGCCCTGCCCCCTTTATGGCCGAAGCTTCGAAGCTTTTGCCCTCAAAACGGCCGAAGCTTCGAATATCAATATTGGTGAAAATTGACATCTCTAACAAAAGTAACCCCTGTAAGCACAATTATATACAGTGTGAGGAAACAAATTGTGTGAACAGTCACTAATGTATTTCAGGCAACTGCGACAACCGAAGCCGAAAGTTCGGATAATAATGAACCTGTACAGCGACCTCTTGACCTATCAATGTTCGATGACCCTGTGACGCCGCACCTGCTTATGCCGAAAACATCAGGTATATGTAGAATCCTATGTGAGTGCAACAAAGGAATGCTTTCATATGACTGTTACGTGTTTCTCATTTTTTGTGGTACATGTACACGTTAAAAAGTTACAGGTCACCCTGAAGAAGCTAATGTAAGGGATTAGCACTGTGCTTGCATACTTCCTTGGAGTTGTGAGATTAAGTATAGTGTGACAAGGATGCCAATGACCCAGGGTGAAAATTAAAGTTGTTTTAGCAATCTAGAGCAGTGTGAATTACGACTGAATAAAGCACATGTAAATTTTATACACTAGGCGAACGTCTGCATTCGGTCTTTGTGTCTGTTGCGGGGAATCTGTCAACCCCTGAGGAGGCCAAAGAATCCATGGAGACGTATCTCATGTCCGTGGCAACTGAGAGAAAAGATGCCTTTTTCAGGTGAGATGCTTTAAGAGTGGCAATTTAGAGAAAGGATAGTATTTCTATCTATTGTCATAAAAGTGTAAATCATATTTGTTTGAATGTGCTGCTTCTGAAGTTTAAACTTTGATGACATTTTGTATAGGCGCTACATGACTGCTGGTAGCTTTAATGGCTCTACAGCTTCCAATACACATATAATAGGTGAGGGTTTTTTTCAACTAGCATTTTATTCTTCAATAAATATCAGGTATTTTTTACCCTAGCGTAAATTAAGGAAAGTTTCTTCTAGAAATGTTTACCATTGCTGATGCCTTTAAATTCATTCACGGTCTGGCTACAATATGGTTCCTGTGCACACATTTAATCACTCTAATGCCTTGAAATTTAGGATAACTTGACTTTTGTACTTACTTTCTTCCTGTTCTAGGTAAATATGGCCAACAGTATAAACTTCAACTATGTTACAGGTTGGTTTAACAATGAGGCAATTCACAGCCCTGCGGTGGCTTTGTCTCTGGTTTCAAACACCCTTCTGCAGTACTTGATATCGCCGCAGTACAGCATCAGTGCAATAAACCATCCACTGCCCAAACTAAACAGTACTTTGGAAGAGGAGAAACTTCAACGGGAATCGCGAGAAAGTAATATGCTCATTTGTTCACACACTGTTTGGGAAGGGCTATATGATGTACTTTATACGATCATCAATAAATCCAAGGGCTTTTAAGTTGAAAATACTGGTGGTGGACTTTTAAAAGAATGTGCATCTATATTATAATTCAAATAGTCTACATTTTGATGTTATTCAAATTTGAGGGTGGTGCTTTACATGGGATGGGCCTTTACTTTAACCTCACCTGACTATTCCCATTGGGGTGATACAGTACAGCCTCATTTTACTGGACATGTTGGGATGGTAGATTGACATTCAGTAAATGAAGGTATCTGGATGAGAGAGATGAAGGGGGTGCACGTGGGTGAATGTCCTGACTGTGCTTTCCTGACTGTGAGGTAGTCACAAGCGTCTATTGGAGGGGGAGGCGTTTATTAGAGGGGGGCGTTTAATGGAGGTAGGCGGATATTAATGTACATGTAGGTATAACATATTAGCACTTTATATACAAGCATTTTAAGGTAATACCAACAGAAACCATTGGGACTCACATTTTGGCGAGACTTTCGCTCTTATCGCAAGAGTTTCTTCAGGCCGAATGACAGTCCTTAGTTGGTCATGTGACCGCCATGGCGGCGGCAGTCACATGACAGCAGTGGCAGGAAAGCGGGGGGCAGGTCGTAGCCGGTGTCTCGGTTCATCTCAGGGTGCCGTACGCAGATTTCCACGGCTTCCCTGATCTCTCTACGGATTTCTAAGTCCTCACGGGCCACAATTTTGAAGTCTCTGGGGCTGATGGTATGGCCCGTGTCTCTAATATGGTCACCTACAGCGGTGGGCACTCTCTTGGGGTTCAGGTGCTCTTTGATACGAGTACTTAACGTTCTTCCGGTCTCACCGACATAAGTGTACCGGCACTGTGGACACTGCACTTCGTATATAATCCCACATTTCGAGTCATCCGGAGACTTGTCCTTCGAAGTGGGCAACATGGATTTAATGGTGTTGTTGAAAGGTTTGTGGTAGGTGCTTACACCGTGTTCACGGAACACACAGGTCAGTTTTTCTGACAGCCCTCTCACATAGGGGATGCAGACTGGGGTTTTTGTAATCACACCACAAACATGGCGGTCACATGACCAACTAAGGACTGTCATTCGGCCTGAGAAGCTCTTGCGATAAGAGCGAACGTCTCGCCAAAATGTGAGTCCCAATGGTTTCTGTTGGTATTACCTTAAAATTCTTGTATATATCATGAATGAAGAAACCCAAGATGAGAGAAGTGTTCATTCTTTGATATTATCACTTTGTTTTGTTCCCTCAGATAAGATTCCCATTAAAAAGCCTAAGGGCTCAGGTACCATGGTGTCCATGCTTCTGATGGCAGCCTATGCCTTCTTCATTGCCTCATTTACCGTTTTCCTCATCGGGGAGAGAGTCGTGAAGGCCAAGCACTCTCAGTTCGTCTCTGGGGTGAGTTTATAACCAGTAGTCTAAATTTCACCATATTTTCAGAAGACACTGCTTCATTGACACAGTGTCAAATATTTTCTAATGCTAGAATCTGACATAACACTGGATGGGGGTCGATCCTCTCTCAAAATCATGGAAATTCCAATGTAAATACACATCCATGTAAAAGCCCGCACCCATAACTGACAATATCTCTATCTAAAAACCCAAGGGCATTTGGATGGTGGTTTATATAGTATATTAATGATCTATTATTTTCATTACGCCTTATTTGACAGGTGCATGTAATGACCTTCTGGCTGTCCACCTTCTGCTGGGACGTCATTAACTACGTCATCCCTTCCTTGCTTGTCATCACTGTGTTCTTTGTCTTCCAAGTGGGAGCATACACTAAGGATATCAATGCAGCGTGAGTCCAGCCCAGTCGACACAATCAACCCTTTTGACACTTGGTTTTTGTTTAACTTAGGATATTTTTTTGATGCCTAGGCTCTTTAATACCCTACCCTAGTTTAAAAGTATGATATATTCTGATAAAGGGAGAAATAGTTGAATTTGAAGTGTATAAACTGAGTTTGTGTATATTAAATTGTCAAGCGACAGTTGAACTTGTTCTGGATTCAACGTAACATTTTCAGTAACAATATGTAGCCATCAGGAGAAAGAAATCTGTTGCTTGTTACAAGGCTTACTGTATTTTAAATGAAGAGATTTCTATAAGTGCTCTTAGATAATCACCTTCGTCCCTACACACACGTAACACCTAGCGGTATGTAAACACTCAAAATGCGCTATTAATCACCAATTTATGGCAAGTAGCTTGTGTCTGTGTTGTTGCAGCTACACGCTGGCGATCCTGCTGCTGTATGGATGGGCCATGCTGCCCCTCACATACCTTCTCGCCTTCCTCTTCTCCACTCCCGCCTCAGGATGCAGCTGGATCTCCATCGGCAACTTCATGTCTGGTGAGTACTGATGTAATAATGCAGGTCACAAAGAGAAAAGAAATCCTACTTGTGAATGTGTTAACTACCTATCTTGACACTCCCAGCTTTCAACGTTTTTTTACCTTATATCATTAGTAAGTTTCTATCGTTCTTGGGCAATTATCCACGAGACAATATGTCTAGGGACTTAAGATTTATTCATCTCATTTAATTAATGAAGTCTTAGATCAATATAATACCGTAACAGCTGATTAAAGGCATGCACTTTTATATATAATTCACCTAAAAAATTAACTATTTTCCAATCTACATGTAAAAGACCATGTGTTTGGATGGTTATATTCAATATTCACATTAAACCATTTTGACATCTTTTTTTTTTTTTTTTTTTTTTATGGTTTAGCAGAATAGGGGTCCTATATACAAATGTACCGTAATAAAACTTTCATATTTGTTTTCTAAATCATTAAAGTGATGCACAAAATGAATCACGTTGTTCCCGTTGTCAAATGTTGGAGATGTTTTACTGAAACTTTGCTCAGATTTGGCAATGGGTCAAAATTAGGATGTGGGGAAATATAAAAAGCAGTTTGTGTAATGTATAGATATCGCTTATTGATGCAAATTTGGTGTCTCCTTATATATTGTAGGTATGATTGCGATGATCTCTTTGATGATACTGAAGCAAGAAAAAATGGACATGATGGACACTGCTAGGAACCTAGAGTTCTTGTATAGCTCCATACTCCCAAACTATTGCTTCCAATCCACATTGATGAAACTGTCTGACAACCACGACTTTATCAAGGTGAGCCTACGTACGTGATCAGAACCCTCTTACTCTTCTCGTTGTGTATTAGGCTTAAACGTGAACAGCAGTCTAACCTTCAATCCCATCTAATCAGGGCAGAGTAGCTGGTGACACCCCGGGTTTCACGAAGGGCCTCCAACAGGGAGGACTCCGCACTGGTGCTGACACGCACTGTTTCAGGCGTCCCCTACGCAGTGCAACACGGGGCCAGGACCACGTTGAGAGAGGCACCCATCGGTTTAACCTCCGAACCTTAGAATTGAGTAAAGAGGGCCTATTCCTGAGAGAAGAGGTTGCCAGCCCTACCGCTTCCGACGAGCGCGAAAGGAGAACTGCCGCTATTCGGCTCAAAAACCAGTACCAGAGAGTACTGGACGTCTAATCCTATTATAGCCATAATAAAGGAACAACAACAAAGCCTATCTAGGTGTGTGTAACGGGGACAGCTAAACCTAGTTCAGTGCAATTTCTATAACCAATTATATACTACGCAAGAATGCTACAATTCTCGTGCACTGGAGACTACACGAAATGAGTTTTGTTACACACTCCCCCAGATTACATGGAACTGCCACACTTCGCTTTTAAGGGTGTGAGACATTTACATGTAATCTACATACATAACAAAACAGTGACAAAAATTGGGGAGTAGCCCAAAGTCGCCAGACGGGCCAGTGTTTTGAAATTTTCACTGGCCCTTCTAATACCTTACTGGCCCTGTAAGGGCTAAACATCACTAAGCATGTCCCCCCAGATTTTTTTTAAATCTAAGCGGCAGAAAAAGGCAAGCACAAACTTATTTGCATTTATTTACAAGTGTAATCTGAAGAAAAAAAATCACGCTGTAATAAAATGTGACTCCAGTAAACCATTGAAAATTTTTGCCGAACCAAAAACTACTGAATATAAAATCAAGCGCTAAACAGTGCTTTATTTTTTACATATATAAAGATACACAGCGCAGATGAATTTTCCAATAAAATACCACGAATATGATCAAAATAAGACTAAATTGTATGTTCGTCAGCCGGGCCAATGTTTGGGGAAAGTTACTGGCCCTTCCAAGGTTGTACTGGCCTTGGGCCGACGGGCCAGTGCCAATTTTTGTCACTGACAAAACATAAAAAGAACAAAAAGTATCCAACAGCACGGGCGGTCCTTGAAGACGGCGACATCAAGGAGACGACTTGACCGCGGCGCGGGCAATTCCGCTCGCTGACGAGACTGTTGGGCGTGCGAAGTCCGTGCAGGCAAGTCTGCAGGATGACGCGGCTCCACAAACTTGCGGGTAAGTCTGCCAGTCGACGAGGCCATGCTGGAGGAGGAAGCTTGACTCGTCGCGCCAGAGGACTTGAACTGCAAAAGAAGAAACACTCTCCCCCACCGACCATCTGGTTTCTTGAATCATAAAAAATAGTAAAAACATGGACACTGTTAGAAAAAGTGGTGAGGGGAGACGGGGACCCACTTACATGCGAAAATGGCCAAGTTACAATAAAAAGGGCGGGAAGCCACTGGTTACGAGGTCGGACGCACCATGTAGAGTACATTAACCGGGGCTGGTCGGCCACACTAAAAACTGGGGCGGATTATCCTTGGACTCAAAAGCCCAACTCCTACAGGCACGGTTGGCAACTAGACCGAAATCCTGCGAGGATAACCCTGACTTCATGGTGTCCCAGCCACTATGCTTTCGCTGCGCCGCGTCCGGCGTCGCTGGGAAGGTTCTTGTAAGACCAGCATGCCTGGTGGGCCACGTTAGCCCAGCATGCCGACCTGTCTGCGCCGCCTCACTGCATGCCAGCATCTGGAGACTCTCTTCCGCTGTTGTCCTCGCGATTTCGAGATCGACCGCGACGACTGTCCTGTGGGGGAGCTCCTGCTCCGGCGGCGTCTTTGGGCCTCGCACCGCGTCCCGTTGTTCTAGGCGCAGGGATCGGGGAGGCGAGGAGCTGCTTGAGGTCATCAGTCTCCATCGAGGCAGCCCAGTCGCGCAACGGTGAATCCGCAACGGATTGGCTTGTGCTGTTTTTTTTTGTCGGTCTGGCGGATGACTTCTTCGCGGCAACCCTTGTTCCAGTGGCAGAAGTCGTCGGGACCTCACACTCCATCATGATGGCGTGAGCAGCAGCATCTTCCACTTCTTGGAGAGTCTAACATGACCTCAGCGTGGGACTCCATCTCCCGGGTGTTACGGAGCTTTTGTGGTGTTGACCCACTCCTCTGCAGGTCGCGCTCTGTCATCTTCTGGACGAGGTAAGTCATGCCCGCTGTCAGATCGTGCAGGCTGCCTGCGTTCGTGGTGCTCTGCCAGAACGTGCTGTCCGTGTCACGGGTGCGACGCTCAGCGAGCTTCTGTGCGGTCTCAGCTTCCTTCCGAGTGGCCTCGAGTGCCACGCGAAGCTGGGCGGTTTCTTCGGTGCGCGGGACTTCGAAATCAATGATGCCAATCCTTGCAGACGATCTTGGGGGGATGCCAGCCAAGTCCTCGATGAGTGTCAGCTCAGGGTCCAACACTCCAGGAACATGGGGGCCAATCCACTTCAGCATGATGTCTTCCAAATCAATGGCCACCTGACGTACGCACGCGTACATGGCCGGGCAGACGTCGAAATCTGGGGTCCCTGCTGCGTGTTCTTCGAGCATCATACGAGCCTGTGCGACGTCGTTACATTGCTCTCTTATGGCATCGTGTATCCCCTTCCACGTGGCCTCTACTTGCTTGGGCTCGACGGAGCCTCTGTTCGCCAAGGACCTATCGGAGGCCCAGGTGAGCTCCCCTCGGCTTGGCTCGTACTCCATTTTGATCTTGCCTTGTGGAATCTCGTAGGCGGCGCCCACTTGCAGCGGTGCGAGTTCTCGAGCGTCTCTACGGTCTTGTTGCTGCACCCGGGTGACCTCTGTCTGTGCATCCTTGAGATCACTGGCCAACTTTTCCACTTGTGCTCTCAGCTTGACCTTCTCGTCTCTGGCGTGGTCCCGTTCCTTGTGGTAGCGGGAGGGATTCCTGGGCGGTTTTCTTGGCATCGTCGCGCGGCCCCTCGAGCGACACGCGGGTGGTTTCCCACTCGCTCTCTTTGTCTTTCTGCTCGCGGACCAGGCGTTTGTTGCTTTCTTTCAGCAGGTGCATCTGCTCTTGAAGGGCTTGGCGGTCGTCTAGCGCTGCCTGCTTTTCTCGTCGATGGAAGACCACCAGCTGGTTAGCAGCATGGGCAGCCACCTTGGACATCTTTGGGTTACACACCGCCGATTCCGAGCCAGAAGGCTCGCTTCTGTTCCTCTTCTGTGGAGTCTGGGGCGATCGCGGTCTGTTCGAGCGTCTACTCGCTCGCTGTGGTGGACCACTGGGAGGGTCCATTGTTGGTTACAGAGCACCAGACGGGAAATCGCCTGGATACTCCGACTTGCTTGTGACGGTGCTCGGGGGCTCTCTTGTTGTTGGCGCGCCGGCCCGGGTCTCAGTGATGGCGGGGGCTGCCTCCCGTGCCTTTAGGTTCTTTACCGTCTTCAGGAGGGCTGTCATCATGCTGGCTCGAAGGGCTGGAACTACCAACACGGGGCCCGGGGCCTCTCGCGGTCTTGGATTCGCACGAGCCCCGCCGCTCGCAACGCGTGAGACTCGCGGCTGCTGCTGCTGTCGCGGTGGCTGCTGATGTCGCTGCTGTTGCTGTCGTTGCGGCAATCGCGCCAGGGGCGGTCGCGTCGCAGTAACTCTCAGTGGTGGGAGGTGGCGCAGGGTTGTACGCGGTCAGGCCTGCTGCCCAACTCGCGAAGTCGTTCCGACATTGCTGATTTCCCAGGTGTGACTTGTCCCATCCTTGTTTCTGCCAGTCGAACTTTTGCAGGTGGAAACCGACGATCACTCGACCAGCGTTGGCGTCTGTGTACCACTTGCGGTGCCCTATCACTCTCGGCAAGTTGAACTTGTTCTCGTAGCGCCCCATGAATTCAAACACCATCAGTTGAGCAACTGATGTTAATGACTTCAGGTCTACGAGGTCTTGGTGGGTGTCACACCGCTTGGACTTGGTCTTCTTCGACTTCTCTTGTCTTTTCCTGCAATCGTCAGAGCGAGCTTGCACGTCGTCCTTGTGTTGGCTCAGCAAGTGGGTCACGGCTGAGTTGATTGATGGAAACATCGCGTGGTGACATCTCTTCGGCAGCGACTCTATGGGTGTGGGGCTGCAGCAGGGAGCTGAAAAGCAGCCTAGCACGGGGCAGCGTAAGCCGCTGTCGAGCCAAGCAACTAATAGCGCTTGCACGTCTTTGGGGTTGATCGAGTCAACCGGGAGTTGGGAAGCACGAATGGTGACTTCCGGATGCAGCTTGGGGAAGGACTTCACTTGTGTCAAGAGCTCGTGGCGTCTCGCCTCACGCCTCTCCAATGCAACTCTGGTTCTTTGTCGCGGGGTCTCTGGTCATCCCGTGCTTGAGAGACCACTTTGGTTCTTCTGTGCTCCCGTACGAGACTTGGGGCCTCTCCATGGCATAGCTGTGCTGCGTCAGGCCCGTGACGTGATCGGCGAGGTACTTCACCCGGTCAGAAAGCTTGCCCGCCAGGTATTCACCCAGGTAGAGCACATCCTGAGTGTATGGGAACACGAAAAACATCTGCATCTCGTCGTCTGTGGAAGTCCTCTGTAGGACGGGAGCTCGAGTTCGGCCTTCCGCGAGCGATTCGTGGGATCGTCAACGCGACGACCCACCAGATGCTGTGCTAGACGAGGAGCTGGAACTGGACCAATCCATCTCGCTCACGGTGTCCCCTTCTCTGCACTGTAGGCCAGATTCTTGGATGGCCGACTGCAACCCTTCCACGATCTCATTGGTGGTGAGCTGCACTTATTCTGTTGCTGCTGCGTTCTCTGCTTCTTGGACGTCCATCTCCTCTGTCGTCTAGGCCGAGGTCGACGCTGTTTGCTTGGTTATTGTCGGTCTGTGCCGCAACCTGGCCCTCCTCGTGTTCGTTGACGGGGGTGCCGGGCCGAGACTCAGTCCCCATCGTGTCGTCTATGGGACCTGCGTCAGCCATACTGACAACTACAGGCCCACTCTTCCTGCACACACTTGCTTTGTATCTTGGCCACACGCACAGACTTGTTCCTGTGGGGCTCTTGTACTCCGGTGTTGACTCTTTTCTTCGCACAAACGGTCTTGAAACTTTAAAACTCGAGCATTCTGCAAAGCACGTGTTGCTCTGACGAAAACTAGTATAGTAATGATGAAATCCTTGTCTTCCGATCACGAGGTGCGCATGCTTTTCCGCTCGGATGGTTTCGACCAATCAACAAGCTGGGAAGTGGCGCGACGACCTTTGACCGTTCCAGTACTCTGCGCTCACTTGGCCGACTTGTTTACTTTCCGGCCGCGAGCTGAGCCTTGTGACGTCATCTTTCTTTGTCTTGGGCGCGAAGTAACGCATTTAGTTACTCGTGTTCTTTATCTCGACCACAAAGTTACTGTAACCTCGTTAGGCACTCACGCCGGTTATGGCCTCGTTAAGGTCACGACTTTTTGTGGCTGCACCTCGCTGTCTGTTCTGTGTCTTTGTTTTCGCTTAACCGTTAATGTCTCATGCTGGCGAACTGTTTGCGACAATCAAAGCTCGTGTGACATGATTGTTACTGCCTTTGAAGTCACACTTGTCCTTTTACTTCGCCTCTGCTTGTAGTCGCGTCATCTACACCTGCTTACTGTCCTTTTCCCCTTGATGTTCCAGGTTTGCCCCCGTCATTGTCAGGTCTCGCCTGGGTCAAATCTCGTGCTCTTCCAAGGTTACGTCGATGACGAACTCTCCCTAGGTCGCTGTATGACCAGCTCCACACCTCTCTCTCCCCCAAGTTTCACAATGAAACGCGCAGCATAGGGTTGGGAGTGTGGGTGCCATCTTGCTTCCCTTTCATTCTTGAAATTTTCCACCAAGCAGTGGAGTCGAGCGCATACAACTACGCTCTCCCCCAGTATCTTGTCTAATAAGTTGCCCTCCAGCTGGCTGGCAACCTTCTCCAAAAAAGGGAAGGGCGTGTCTGTTCTGTTGTCTTTTGTCGTCAAAAGCGGCTTGAGGTAACGCGTATGGACCCATTTCTCTATCAAGGGCTGGCGGCCTCTCTTTTCTTTGTATGGCTTGTCTTTGCGCATCTTGATCTTTGTAATCAGGTCGCTCCCCACTTCCACTACCTCGTGGGGTCCTGTTCACAGCTGTGAATGCAGGACATCTCTCTTGTTTGGCGGCAAAAACAATAGCACCAGGTCTCCAATCTTGTATTGTCTTTCTTTGATCCCTGTCTTTGTCTGCGGACTTTTTCTGTATTTCCACCGCTCGACCTGTAGTCCATGAGGCAAACCCCCATTTTTACGGAATAAATTTAGGCCCCGGGTCTAATAGTGATTTTAGGTCAAGAAGGATCCATTGGGGTCTGTGGTGGTGTTTAAAATTGCATATTGTGTGGTTTTCATATTGATATCAAGCATTTTATGAACCGACTTGAGAAAATTTCTCAAAACCACATTTGGTTCGATTATGCTGACTCTGAAATGTTAATATTATTCCTTTTGACCAAAATGAGTTTGTACTTATATTGAAAATGTATTTCCTTTTATCTGCAGTAGGTTTTATCAATATAAATCCATACTAAATAATAATATATTGTGTTTTTTGCTAAGATTTACCTCCAAAAACGCTGGAGTTTGAGATACGTGTAAATGTAATATGCTGTCACTTGATAATAAAAAACCCAAATGTCATCACATTTAACATAAATTGCCCCCCGACTATTGTTTTAATCTATGAATAAGTATTTTTTTTTTTTTTAAATATATTGGATAATGCCAGTTTTATTTCTATGAGACCTTACATAGCTTTCCCCCTACCCCAAAATTGCTGTGGTGGTCACATGTAATAATACCTTCAGTACTTTCTTACTATTTCACTTAGAATGATGATATTGACGTATATGGTTAGGCTTTAGTGGTAAAGGAATACATTAGTAAAATAAAAATAAGGTTTGTATCAATATGAAGAGTGAAAACATTAAAGATTGCTTCCAAAATAGCTGCCAACTGTAAAATCGATCTTGGTTTAGTAATACGCCACTGAGAAAAAATATCACATAGGTAGATCTCCATAATAAGTACCTAATTGTTATAATATTTAACATAAATTGTCCTTAAATTTACTTTTACTCCACATATAAATTCTAATTGAAATCTAATTGGTTATACCTAGACCGTTCAACCCAAGGTATATGGTCCACAACCACCAAGCAAAGCTCTCCCTGTCATAGAGAAGAGAAAAAGAACCATTGATATGGATACTAATGAAGATGATTTACCTCCTTACATAGTTGCAGAACAGCGTGAAGGACCATTTCCACTACAAACATCAAACTCTTTGATGGAACCAGCTACTAATGCAGCTTCTGTCTCTGTGAGTAAGAATCTTTTGTGGATCATAACCCGGACCCTTTCGAAGGACATTCAGCATGCACCAGGTTTTACTGGATTTAATATATTGACAAGAGATTCCTTGAGTTCAACAGAAAATGAAATTGGATATTTGCCAACCATAAATTCTCCTGCAACACAGCTTAACACTGTCTTTGAAATTATGCACCGTAGTGAAGCAATACGGACAGAATTGAATCTCCAACACATAGTCATTGTGATGGACCAGGCCCTGTATGCAAAAGCCATGCAAATAGCATGGGCCAACAAGGAAATTTTTCAGAGAATCGTCATTCGCATGGGTGCTTTTCATACCATTTGTAATTCTTTGTGTATTCTTGGTCTGAGATTTAAAGATGCTGGCCTTGTTGACTTAGTTCTCGAGACAAATTTAGTTGCAGAAGGCTCCACGACAAAAGTTTTTGACGGCAAGAATTATAAAAGAGCTGTAAGAGTACACAAAATTATTTATGAGTCTTTGATGAGAATTATGTGGTTTGAATTCCAGAAATGGGTTTCAACTGACCAAGCTGAAATGTTGAAAAGTTGCGTGGCAGAAATTTTGTTGTTTAGTGATGATATCAACCAAATAAAGTTTGAAGAACTGCTTGACAGTGACAATTTCATTCATGTGCAAGAATTATGGATCAGGTTTACCGATTATCTTCGTGAAGAGAATGGACCACTATCATCTTATTGGATGACGTACATTGACTTTGTAGAGAAGATTTTGTTGGCATTAATCAGAGCTGCCCGTGAAGGGGATTGGATGTTGCATCTGTCAGCTCTTCGCACATGGACCATGGACATTTGCATATGATAGAGTCAATTACGCTCGTTTTTACCAGTCTATTATGCTCAAATGACACAGTTACCAACTGAAGAACCTGACATACATGCAGCTCTTATGAATGGTTTACATTCTGTTCACAGATCAACGGGTACATTTGCTGGGATACCCGTGGACCAAGCCATTGAAGTTACCGTCAATAGAGACACACAAACTACAAGAGCAAAGAAGTAGTTTTCTTAGAAAATTCAGAGGTATGGTGGATGCTAAAGTTAGTAGGACATCTCACCCAGAAATGGGAAAATCAAGAATAAAAGAGGATGAAGAAAAGGTGCAAAACGTAATTAGTTGTTTTGATGAATGGGTGAATCCATTTTTTCAACAAAATGAGCTTGTCAGCATCTCAACAGCCAGGGCTGCACCTGCAGAAGTATGTGAAGATTTGTCTAAGGCACACCAACTTGGTGAGGAAGCCTATAGCTCTTTAGGAAAGAAAAGATTGTCAAAGTAAAAGGTAAAGAATTTATTCTAAAGGCAGGAAAGGCACTTTTGGCAGAATCATTTTAGTTGCGCAAGTGAGGAAAGTGAACATGCCTGATGTGCTCAAATATCCGTTAGGACCTGTACCCTATGCACTGGCAACAGTGGAAGGCTCCATATGCAAGACTGTTAAATCTACACTGGCCAGTGCTTTACAAAGAAAGGTCTCCAGTGAAAGCTATCGTACCCTTTTAGTGATGTTTGGTAAAGAAACAAAAAAAGGAATTATGACAACACAAGATAGCTGATATTCATTGGCTGAAACATGGATGTGAAGAATCAAACACTGCATGTCGGTATTGTATGTCTACACTATCTTGATGCAGTCAAAATCCGAAGGGATTTTATAGAAGGGAAAGGTACAGGCAATGACGAAGAATGGATGACGGAAGAACTGCAAAATGCATTTCATTCATCTTCCTTTGACAGTTCTTCATGGGGTGATTGTGTCAAAGATAATTTGACCATCTGGTTTTATACATATAAATCGCAGCATCTTTAAAACATGTTTGGTAAAAGAACATCCTATGACATTTCATATGTTCTGTTCCACAAAAATATGTGAACACTGGGACTACATGTCTACACTGGTTGCAGATGCAGTCCGGTGATTTATGGAAAGGGAAATCAGGCAATGAATTTGACTATGGATGATCAAGAACTGCCATATATTCATCTCTCTCGTTGGTTTTGGAAGTTGAATTCTCCTCAATTTCCCAGTCTAGGCCAACTTTATAAATCATATGCTAAAACAACAGAAATTGATATCATACATTTCATATGTTTGTTGAAAATGGAGTTGGGGTCACAAATTACCGCCTTCAAACTGTGAAGCATATCCAACGAAATTATGATTCAAATGGCACAGGTAGCATGGAAAATTCTCCTGAAATGTCTGGCCAACTTGAATGCTCCCTGCAAAAGAAATTTAGGAAACAATGATTGTTTGGAAATGGTTTAAAAATCAAATTGTTTAAACTTTGTTAATTGGCAAGAAGATGATATGTATGAAGGTACATATCATGTAAACTGTTTTGAAGATGAAGTAAGAAGAAGAAATTAGAAACAAAAGAGTTTAAAAATCATTTGTTCTTTGTTATGGCATTAGTCTCATGAAATGTTTTGTATACTGAGTATTAAAAAAAAGTAGTTTTTTTTCTATTTAGTGTTTTATCTTTAAAAAAGAGTGATGGCTATAAATTGTATTTTTATAAATATTTTTACTTATAACATCATTAAATTTATATATAATAGGTTTTTATCTTAATACATTGAAAATAAATTGATTATTGTTCAACTGGTTTTCAAAATCTCAAAATCCGCATTTTTGGGGTAGGGGTACGTTCTGTCAACTTGTGTCATTATACTAAAAAATGTATTGCATATATTCAAGCAATGAGTTATTTGTATAGGAATGGAGTATTCAAGGAAAATTTATGTGCAATCTGAAGTCATTTAGGCTATTACTTTTCATCTTATGGTCATCCAAGTGAGAGTGCGTTTCTGAAACTGATAGGATTTTTCGACCGAATGACCACATAATTATGTGATATTTTCATTCTTAGATGAATTATAATAATGAAATTTGCATTACACACACAAATATGTATACAACGTAGAAATATATTAATATTGATGATTAGTATTGATGATCACCTTTTAAATCCATGCAAACGATATCTAGTGACGCTTTGGAAAACGCTGCTTCACCTAAATTGCTAAAATGCTTGATAAAAAATATGAAAACCACGCGATATGCAACATTATATATCATTTTTGGAGCTCTATGTAATGTTCTTAACCTAAATATCAGTATGAGACCGGGGCCTAAATTTATTCCCCATTTACCCCTTGCCTCATGGACTACTGTGACTTCTCTGCTGCCTGCATCGCCAGATTTCTCTGGTGAAATACATAGAGTAACATTGAGAACAGCCCGATCGTCGCACCCATACATTAAATCCACGGGGGAGCAGGGAGTCCGCGCACTGGCTGGAGAACAGTCGCTGTGGCGTGAATCCCGTGCTCGCGTGTGGAGTCGCGTTGTATGCCATAAACACATGTGGTAGCAGCTCATCCCAGTTGTCTTTTTCTTGGACGTTCAAAGCCAGTAAAATCGCTTTGATTGTCTTGTTACTACGTTCTACCATACCATTGCTCCAGGGAGCGTATGACGTAGTTCTTGACTTGTCGATGCCGTACAGTTTGCACAACTCAGTACACACCTGGTTGTCAAACTCTGTTCCTTGGTTAAGCTGTGTAGTTTCTTCATTGCGGCATGCCGCGAGATGTACTCTAAAGAGCACACTCGCGGCGGCTTCTGCTGTTTTTTTCTGTCCTAGAGCATAAAGCTCCATTCTTTTGGAGAAATAATCTTGGATGACGAGACATACTGGTGACCAGCTGGTGTCTCTGGAAGGGGGGGCTCTGAAGATGATCCCCTCACACGTTCGTTCGAGAATCACGTACTCGTGCTTCATAGGGGTTCTTCCCTCCCCGCTCCGGTCTTGCATTGCTGGTAGGTGATGCAG
>CM032660.1:20242857-20261301 GCA_019095985.1 Streblospio benedicti | reverse complement strand
TCAAATCACGCGAGGAGAGTGATATAGACATACCAAATGTCAAGTTTGGTGATGATAAGTCATAACTGTTCCCAGAAGACAGATAAACACAATTACGTAATAATTTGTTTTTAAAAACACATCATAACTTCATCAAAAGTGGGCCAAAGCACACCAAAATCTAATCAGCTCTGGAAAGTAGTACAACCAAGCTAAATATGAAGTTTGGTGACCATAGGTCAAATACATCTCCCTGTAGATTGTTAACAAGGTTTATTACGTAACGCTTGTAACTTCGTCAAAAGTAAGCCAAAGTACAAACAAAATTTTTTGAGGGGTACTTTTTTCCTCAAACAAGACATATTCAATTTGCAAATCAATAGCTCAAGTAGTCTTCGAGTTATCAGCCTGTTTATTTTGGACGCACGGACGGACGGACAGACAGAAGCAAAGCTAGATAGAAATCTCCCTCCGGACTTTGTCCAGGGAGATTTAAGACAAATTCTTAGGACACTTGACGCACCACGCTGTAACCTCTCCCTCCTCATCTTGTTCTTCTTTTTCACATGGTAAAGTTTCATATGTGTTCAACTTACTACTCTAATAAAACTGTGATGGATTCTTTTCCACAATTATTTACTAACAGAAACCATTTTTTTTTTAAATACATACTACATGTACACTATTACATATTGATCTGAATACAAATAATATCTTGTATTACATTTGCACATATGCAGGCAAATACATAGACAGTAATCGTGGCAGCTTATAACGAATGGAACACATGATCAACACAAATTATGAATATTCTATGAGAAAATGGCTGCTGCATGGACAATTACTATGTCTACCATTCGTGCAGACAGGATCATATGGAGACGACAGTATTTGCTTCAATATTGGGGTAATAGTACAAAGTATTGGTTTATAAATAAATGAATAACATCATGCTATTTACCTATAAAATACGGTAGTTTAATTTTAACTGTAAAAGATTCTATACAAGTGCCCTATTAATCATATGTAGTTTTTATATTTTCAGTTCAGAAAAACAGCATAGGCCAACTATAATTCTAAATTGCATAAAGTAGTAAATGATCTTAAATCATCTAGATTTAACAATACTAAAAGTATTAGATATGTTATTATTTCATGAAATAATATTAGACTTTTGATATTTTCCTTCATATTGAGGGCAATACAAATGTCATTAATTCATTCTAATAATTCCTTATTTCTTATTATATATCCATTTTAACACAACTATTTACAAACTAGCGAACTCATTTTAGACCATTACAACAGTATATGCTGAGTAAGTCCTTAAAACATCAAAATCACAGTTTTTCTGAATTTTGGTCACAGCTGTTTGGCCTCGCAGTTGATACTTTGCCTCCCAGCAGCTGCTACTTTGCCTCCATCTTGCAACTGTTACTTTCTATTCCTGCAGCAGCAGCCACAGCAGCAGAAGAAACAGAAGCAGTTTTTGATCTTGCCAAAGCAACCAACGCCCTCAGCACGTGGGGCCCGCTGGGCTCGTGCAAAGTTGATGAACACCTAAATAATGCAGGCAGCAACATATCATTCACTTTTTAAATTTGGAACCTTATCACAGCAGTTTCACAGTTTCAAAGTTATTTCCTTTTAAATCTATTTTTACCCATCAATCAAATAATCTAACTGAATGTATTCTATTCTGCTCTAATTAAGAGCATAGATAATTCAAGTAAATTTGGAAATTCACAAGCTATAACCTTTCAAAATAGGTTTATTTCAAGTCTATATTTCAAAACATTACATAACTTTTATCACCTTTAATTATGCATGTATTAGTTTGTAGTTTTGCCTAAAAAATATTCAGTGCCCCAAAATTTTAGCACAACGTGTACTGAGAGCTTTTACTATAGGCTCTGCATTTTTAATTTTTAGCTGCCATATTGCCAGATATTATATCATTAAATTTTATCAATTTAAAAATTTAAGGATATGACAATCGTCTAATGGCAACATGAACCTTAGCTTATAGCAGTGACACATCATATTTGCATGGCCCCTTTCTTATGGAAATCTGGATGGGCCACAGACCCACTGGTTACCATCATGGTCCGACTTGTGCCTACCACATAATATAATACTGATACAAAAATGTATAGACACCTGCTCTAGTGTGGTCTGGCTGACATTGTAGTCCTCTATATGGAGCTTAGTCTTGTTTTTCTCCATCGTCCCAAACAGCGCTGCCCAAGTCATCTTCTGGCTTGGAATCTGAGTGGCAAGGAAACAACATTAGCATCACTTTTTAAACTATATACGTGTAATGGCATTTGTGGTATTAAACCAATTGGACAACTATTTATTGAAATTATCAGTAATGAGTCAAATATGGACCCTTTTATGAAACATTCTTGTACAATTTTAGATTATAACATTGTAAACTTAGATGAGCAAGTCTTTAAGGAATGGACCCTTTTTTCCCATAAACATTCTTGAGTACGTTTTTAGATTAGAAATTGCTAATCTAGATGACACAACACAAAACACAAAACTATGAACTAAATAAATAATGTATATATGTGTATTCCAACACGATGAACTCGTTCAAGGATACGTCTAATAAATGTCAACCAATCTAAATTGATTCCTATGATACATGGATTTTTTTCCAATTAAAAAAATATATATATATCTTTTTAATTTTATCAAATTGTAGCTATATGTCGTTCACATATATTTCCGCATACAAGAAAAATGGAGTTTACTCATTTCTGAATCCTACCACAGTAATGATGTATAGTTATCCAGAATCTATGTTTTTCAACCTGTATATAAGTGTGGAACATGAATCTTCGACCATTATGATACCTTTGTTATTTTTATGTTTATTTTACTATGGCAATTTTCCTCATGAAGAATACTGCATATTGTGTTACCGTGACGTACATAGAAGACATGCAAGTGTCTCGTGTACTGAATGGATATGTAAAGCAAAAACGCAATATAATATACAAAAAATATATGTGAGCAACCAGTCTCCAGATGTCAGAAAAAATTCATCACATTTTCAAAAAAATTGGTGGAAAATCCTAAAAAACCACTTGCGAGAGGGGGTGTCCCCCCTTTCGCACTCACCCCTCGGCACCTAACGGCACCGCATACTCGGCTTTGCCAAGTACATTGACACATCATCAATACCATTTCACGTTTTTGGCTGTCAAAAGCTTCGTCATACAAGTTATTCGTTTGGGGTATAACACCGGTCCCATCATGATTAAAACTAGATAACTATATGTATAACTGTATAAGGAATCATCATGCACAATTTATTTTAGTGTTAATTCTTTTATTTTAAGAGAATATAAAGAAGTTTCATTTTGAGAGCATATTAATCTGCACTCACTACGACCATTTTATGCACATATAGGAGTAAATGAAAAAAACACAATGTTTGACAGCCTTGTAGACATACTTATAGTACTTTTCGATTTTAATAAATTTGTGTTCTAAAGACATTCAGCTATATCATGATATAAATCACTACTAGAAACACATAATTGTAATTATTTTCTAATTACGGTGCATTTGCCATGATGCTACTCAATACATCAATCCCAGCGATTTGAACTGGGCTTCTACTAAGCATTGGAAATCTGATGTTTGGTGTCAAAACATTAATGAAATTGGGAATGGGATAACAAGAAATCTCATTATCATAATTTATGCAACTGGCATGTAAATAGGTTATATATAAGGTGAGTTCCTGGGACTGCAACTTCAATTTAGATGGGTCCCAGGAAAATTTTGAGTCCCAAATGATCAAATCAATTCTATTTTACAAATGTATACAGAGATGCTAGATGCTCGCCAATTATTCGGACAAAAAGCACGTAAAAGTGTGTTTTTAAATCTGTGGGGTTTCACAAAAATAGCATACAGCTTCAAATTTGAAAACGTCCCTTCACATTCTGTCGTTTCGAGATTGCTTTTGTTCAAAATCAATACTAACAGAGTGTTGTGTATTACGTTCTATCGTCATCCGAATAATTACCGCACGTCCGGCAATTGGCGCGAGCATCTACCAATTAAAGTTTCAGGGGGGGGAATTTTGCCGGGGGGGGGCAGGGTGTCACATCATGGCTTCTCACTTGACAAGTTATTCACTGTCGGAGGTTTCACTGATTCTTAATAGCTCTTTTTTCATCAGAACTTTTTCACATTCATAGAACACATTCAGAAGATGGTCTAGTTCCTTATTTTCACCATTATAAATAAAGATACATACAGCATCACATTTGATTTTGACCATTTCGAGTGTCGTTGATTTGTTTGACAGCTTCCACAGTAGATTAATTTTAATTGTTGTTTACAACCATTTCAGTTACAATGTTAACTTAAACAGCATCTTTTCAAAATGCGACAATTAAGATGTCATTATCGTTAATTCTACCAGTATACAGTAGACTATTGACATCATGTAATAAAAAAGCAATAGAAAAGTATATACTTGACCCAATCAGAGAGACAGATGGGATTCTGAGTAAAATGTTATCAAAATTACTTTCAATACATCATCCTAAAAGTGTTACACTCCATACAAATTTTTCGCTTTAATATCAAACTTAAGATTTCAGATAACTGTAGATTTTTGAGTGGGAAAAATACCCTACCCCATTCTCAACTGTCAAATGTGGCTATATGCACGTGATTGATGATCAAAATAAACTTATATTGGATTGACCAATTAATTAGACTTATAGATATGGATAGAATCACATATCTCTACAGATTATTTCCATAATAAATATATATAACAATTGGACACCTAATAGCTGAAATATCATTGAACATTTATCTTCCGTGTCACTAGAATTCATTTCACACTTTTGGCTGTCAAAAGCTTCGACACACAAGGCATTCGTTTGGGGTATAACAGCAGTGTCATTCTAAATAAAACTAGATAACTTTATGGATATCCATACTAGGAATCATCGCAGACAAGTTATTGTAATCTTACTTGAATATTTTAAGGGGTTCAAAAAGTTACAAAATTAAAAACATCATTTTTGCACACTTGCTAAATAGCTATGCGCCATTTTAATTCGGGCACACAAACTTAAAAAATACAAATTCTTTATCGACTTGTAGACATAGTTATAGTTGTTTGATTCTAAAATAATATACATATTTAATAAAAAACCAATTTTATATCTTATGCGCCCCTAAATCTATTTCAGCCCGATTCAGGCCATGCCTTCAGGTAAACTATCAGGCCATTTTAGGTCAATCAATTTTGAAATTAGTAATTCTAATTCATTTGTCATACAAAAAAATGTCAAGCCAAAATGATAGGTCATAAAGTGCTCCCAGGAACAAATAAAATAGAAAATTTGTTTTTAAAACACATTTCTCTGGATAATTTCATCAAAAGTAGGAGTACACCAAAAAATCAACTGTTTGAGAGTGGTAAAACGAAGCTAGATATGAAGTTTGGTATATTTGACATAGGTCAAATACTTCTCTCTGTAGAGTGGTAAAAAGGTTTATTACTTAACGCCCTAAGTTCAAATTAGGCCAAAGTACACCAACGCCAATTCAACTGTGGAGACTAGTATAGTGAACTTAACTGTAAAGTTTTAATGACCAAATGTGAAATACTTATCCCAGTGCATTGGTAACAATAGTTTTATTCGAATATTTCATAAATCGTTTAAAAGTACATTAAAGTACACCAATATCAAATCACTGAGCGAGGAGAGTGATATGAAGACATTTACCAAATTGTTATGCAATAAAAGCTGTCTCAGCCAATTAGAGTGTAGGATTGGTGTGTGTGATATAATTTATCCAATAGACATCTTCATTAGCACTCTCAATATGCGACTTTGACCGTTAAAAAGTACTTTAAAGCTCAGGGCGGTGCTTAAAAAAAAAGACTAGGATTTTACTTAAGTCACCTTGGTCTCAAGGTCGGGTTCAGCAAATAAGATTTGGGCAATGAGAGGTGTGTCAGAAGAGCACTCTCACAGTGCATACCCAGTGAAAAACGATCATTAGACTCTATACCTGTAGGTGCGCTACCCTCTTGTAAAAAAACCTTGAGCATAGAATAAAAAATGTGTAAAGATCTTGCCATCTGGTATTTTAGATCTAAATTTTATGAAGTCAAATTGGACCTGGCAGTATTATTCATAACCTTTCATCAATATTGAATTCATATAGACCCTGTACCTGGTAGTGTACGAGTCCATGGTGCAGATCCTTGAGCAATGCGCCGGGAAACGTCTTTTCCACAAACTGCACTAGCTGCTGCGTGTGAAGCTCCACTTCCTCACTAGCGTCGCCAGACACCTGCAGGGGCATTGCACAGTAAGTCACATTTAGCCTCCCTGCATTATTGTCATGTGTTCAATTGTGGTACTAATACAGCAAAGGATTAATAAACAAGCATGATACTCTTCAAACTTTTCACACAGTTTCTCACCAGTGAATCAAACCAACTGCATAAAGGCTGTCTAAAAGTCATAGCTGAACCATTTTCTGGCATCTGTTATTTTGTAAGCCGTACTTTTGAAAATGTGGCCTACACTGCTAATTATCCCTACCTTTGCCATGAGTGTGTAGCCTTTGCCAAACTTGGTCTTCAGATGCTGGATGGACCCCAAACACTTGAACTCACCGTTGACCATTATGGCCACACGGGTGCACAGAGCTTCACACTCCTCCATACTGGAATGCAGTGATCAGTGAGAAGACAGTTGTAGTCAGTGAATAGTTAGTGCATGGTCATTTGATGGATACCTTAATAGGAGTCAATCAGGAAGTGTATGTCACTTTTTAATTAATTGACCAGTGAGTGTCAGTGAATTGAGGGTTAGAGTATAAGATCCGAATGCTACCTTTTTGACATTATGGTCAGTGAATGGTCAATAGATATTAGGTGAGTGGTCAGTGGATACAATTGGCCTGTGGAAGGGCACTGTTGGCCAGTAGATTTTCAGTGACTGGTCAGTACCTGTGTGAGGTGAGTACGAGCGTGCGTCCGCTGTTGCGGACCCGCGTGAGCGTGTCCCACAGCATTCTGCGGGCCACGGGGTCCATGCCTGCGGTGGGCTCGTCCAGGAACACGACTGGAGGCTCGCCCATCAGCGCGATGGCCGTGGACAGCTTACGCTTGTTTCCGCCACTGCAATGGAAGATACAGAGTGATCTAATAGAGTATGCATATCATATTAAAGATAATGCTCAGTCAAAAATAAAAGTGATCTATAAATTCCAGGATCAATAAACAATGTCTCTTCCATTGGACGAGTAAGGAAAATAATACTAATATTTTTCACCTTAATTATATATTACACCTATAAAAATACCACAATATCTTGTAGCTAAAACACGAGGTCACGTGATATTGCATAATCGAATGATTTTCGCCAGACGTACAGTGGATTTCCAACGGCGGACGTCACAATTAACATGGCAGAGATAGGAGGCTTCTTACGTGCACCGTGCAAGTTAAGTCTGACGAAAATCATTCGGTTTACATTTGCTGCTTCACGTTGTAAAGGATTGGCTTTCTTATAGTACTTTCTTTACAGCTGTGATTGGGTTCTTGTAAAGGTGTGCTGTTAGGCGCCACCCCCCTCTGATTAAGGCTCAGAGGAGGGAGAAGCCGGAGTCCTGCTTTTTAATAAACTTTTGCTGGCATTTATAACAACTTTATTCCATAAGTCACAAGCATAAATGAAACATAGTAAACTGTGCAAATTGTACAAGTTGTCCAAGGTGAGTGCGTCTCAATCACACTCCATCTAGAATTCGAATACCTCTAGAGCAAACCAGCAGCTGTAAATATACTAATTTCACAAGCCTTTGTCAGCAATATCTGACCACATTAGTTTCCTAGTTAAACTGGTAATATCAAGACTATTACCCTGCCACGACTCACATTGGCAGTTTATTAAAAGCTAATCAATGTTTTAAACACGCTTGTTCTATAATTAGTATATTTGCCGACAGAAAGTCTGGTTTTCTCTGATTACAGCGACGCGCATCACAAACATGATAATTTCTGGCATAACAATCTGAATGAAAACATAACATGCTCTACTTTAAATAGGCCATCTCTTTACAACGTGTTTTGATGCTTACTAGCTGGCTGTTTATGTTGTGGTATTTAAATTGCTCTACATGCGTCAATATGTTGTTTAATTAAAAGATATTTTCAGAATGCCCATTACATATCATATTACTTCTCAACAAGCACACTTGGTCGGCCACTGAGCATAACCTTGAATGGGTTAAGGGATCTTGTCCAGATTAGCGGACTCAAATAAAATGCCTATTTTTAGACATTGAAAAATATTAAGGAACCACATTTTTGTCTCTATATAGAAAAAATGTGGACAAACGGTTACTGCTTATGTAGACACACAGCTGAAAATGTGTGACTATTTTGAGTGCTTAATCGGGGGAGGGGGGGGTAAACCCCCCGAACCCCCCTTTTGTTGTTTCGTGCATGATATAAAAAAAGGCATTTGAATCAAAACAGAGGAAGCTCAAAATGTAAGTCAATCTTTATAAAAACATCTTGGAACCACTTAGAAAAGGTTTCTCTTTCTAATAGAAAAAGAAATGTGGTTCCAGAAGTTTTTCTTGGCAACTTATTGAGCTTATAATTTGGGTCCGCTAAACTATACAAGAACCCATATTGAGTCCACCTTCATGCATTCACTCAATGAAAACACAGAGATGTCTATGTAATTAAGGCATTAAGCGACTCCAAGTCAGGAATGTGGTTGGCTTTAGTTAACTGTCTACGTGAATGGTTGACTGGCTGACTGACTGACTGTGTTACTGGTAGACGGACTATCTCGCTGGCTGGCTTGCTGCCCACCTGAGCGGTCCCACCATTTTGTCGATGAAGTCATTCAGGTACAGGCCGTGCACCAGCGCCTCCACGCTGGCCTGCACGTCCCCCTCGGCCACGCCGCGGAGCCGCGCGAACATGCGCAGCGTCTCGCGCACCGTCATCTGGTCGATCAGCGCGTCATACTGCGGGCAGTAGCCCACCAGACGCTGGACCTGCAATACAAAGACGTCAGCCATTGTTTCCGGGGAGTCTTGTTTTGATTTGAGCATCGAGATTGGATTCAATTGCTTAAGTATCGCATTGTGTGGGCTGAGGAATAGTGTCAAACGGTAATAGTTTTGTGGTTGCACTCTTTGGCAATTGCTTCATGCACTGACTAATGTGAACAAATCCTGAGTGAATGTGTCTGTGCTTGGAATGAGCACCTACAATGTATGTAGCTTTTCTATAACGTGTCTAGTTCCTAGAAAAGTTAGAATATAAAGAATGAGTATTTTACATATACCTGATACATTTTTTAGCTTATCAGGTCAATCTGAAGCATGATAATCAATGAGATGACATGTCAATTTGTGAACGAGTGGTAATTATCACTCAGAGGTTATTATATGAAATGGTAGTCAAGTTTTAAAGGATGAGGGAGCGCAGCGAACAAGCTCTGTTCAAGTCCACACGATATGTCCACTCAAAAGTTACCTTTTCCTCCAATGTTTGTTTATCCATGTTAGGTCCTTCTAACTGTAAAGCATATGAGATCAATTTCTATGCTTCGCTTCCAGCCATTCAAAATTCAGTATTTTCAGCAACTGATCATGGGAGAAACCGTATTCTTACCTGTTTGATATTTGAGGTGACACTGTTTCCGCCGACATACGCATGGCCCCCAGACAAGGTGTCGTCACCCGTCATCATCTTGAACGTCGTCGTTTTGCCGGCTCCATTCACACCAAGGAGACCAAAACACTCACCCTGCTTGATGCCTGGAGGATACAAGGGTGGTCAGTGGGTGGTCAGTGAGTGGTTGGTGAGTGGTCTGTGCGTGATCAATGACTGGTCAATGGTCGTTACTTTTCTGGTTAGAGATCTGCGAATGGCTGATCATTGGGCGGTCAGTAAGTGATCATTTAGTAATAGTTTTACTGGTTCCTTTCACACAAAGAAGGCTGAAATACTCGCCATTCAGGACGCTTAGAGAATAGCTCATGTCAGTGGTCAATAAGCAGTCAACGGGTGTTACTTTTGTGGTTAGTGAGTGGTCAGTGAATGGTGTTTCAATAAGAAAACTTAATCTGGTGAATAATGACTCCTCACCAAGACAAAGTTTGTTGACTGCGAGGAAAGACCCATAGAGCTTGAGCAGCTCCTGTACTATGATTGACTCTGTGCGCTTCAACTCGTCGAGTGGAGTCTCCATGATGCGTTGCTTCTCGTAAGCCACGTCAGGGTCCACCTCAAAGCCCTGCAATGGATCGGTTCAGTATGGTTCGGGTAGGCCTACCCGTGTCCGTGGTGCGGGTACTGGTACCCAAACGCAAAAGTCTACGCGTACAGGTTGGGTACGGGTAGGATTTTTTCAAAAAGTATACGGTTACGGTTTGGTCACGGGTACCATTCCACGGTTTGGTCACAGTTCCTAGGATTTAAGGGCCCTACCCATGGTTTAATTTTCTTATAATGGTAGCATTTCTCATTATACATGTACATGGATATCATTATCCTTAATGCCAGGCTGTATCCTGTATTTAACTTCATTAAACAGCTTGTACCACAGCTTGTGCCATCGTGTCACAATTGTCTGGTCATTTTTGTCATTTTACTAGGTAGATAGTTACTTAGTTCTACCCGGTTGGATTGCCAATGCTCAACAAAAATCCACACTCATAGAGATACTTTCCTTTAAAAATACTTCAAGGCTGAATTTAATGTTTGCTTAAGAAAAATGATATCAACATAGGCTAATTGTGTTATATTTTGAATATTTTTGACGGACACTCTTTAAGCTTACAAAATTGTGTAATACAAAATATCAAAAATTACAATTTCATCAAGCATGTTTTGTCAAATACTAATAGTACACAAATACCAAACAATTCACCTTGATGTTCACAACATATGAAAATATCTATATTTGCAATAACTTGATTGAGTTATATAGACTCATATTATTTTGAATAAGATGCATATCTGACTTTGTAAAGCATTGAAACATAAGACAATAGGGCCAAGACAATATCAGGTTAGCCTTAAATGTAACTGGTGGACCAGGTCACTGTGTATTACAGAGCCTTGCTTATTAAGCACCTTTTGTTCAAATAAACACTAACATTTAGGTCAGTCATGAGTACAGTGATAGGTTAGTGATATGGTTAGTGGGTTGAATGAAAGTAAATAGCAAATTTTATCAATAGAGAAGATGCTGTTTCACTATCAGAGAATGCATCCCAGAATTTCACTTACTATTTGGCGCAAGAATTTCCTATAAATATGACAAAGCCAAAATTTAGTTCAACATATCTCCTATGGTATTGGATAGCAGTGGTTAAAATACAGAATATAGTTAAAATGGATATCCAAACTATTAAGCAAAAGATTATTAATAATGACCAAGTACATAGTAGTTGTCGGGAACGCTGTTAATCTCCCCTTCCCCGATCAGGCCATTTTTGAAAAGTAGGCCAAAGTACTCAAATATCAAATCACTCGAGGAAAGTGATATAGTCCTACAAAATGTCAAGTTTGGTGATGATAGGTCATAAAGTCTTCCCAGGAGACAGATAATCACAAATTCGTAATAATTTGTTTTTAAAACATATTGTAATTTCATCAAAAGTAGGCCAAAGTACACCAAAATCTAATCAGCTCTGGAGAGTGGTACAATGAAGCTAGATATGAGGTTTGGTGACAATAGGTCAAATACTTCTCCCTGTAGAGTGGTAACAAGGCTTATTATGTAATGCTCATAAGTTCGTAAAAAGTAGGCCAAAGTACAAACAAAAATTTTTGAGAGGTACTTTTTTTCCTCAAACAAGACATATTCAATTTGCAAATCAATAGCTCAAGTAGTCTTCGAGTTATCAACCTGTTTATTTTGGACAAACGGACGGGCGGGCGAACATCCTGGCGGGCGGGCGCACACACTGACAGAAGCAAAGCAAGAAATCCCCCTGCGGACTTTGCTTGGGGAGATTTAACTACTATTTAAATCTTATGGCAGTGCAAAGTCAAATGTTTGTCAATCACTTTATATGTGGAATTGTTTGTGATGAAAATAGAGATCTGGACTATGATGTTGCATGCAAGCAATGCAACCATGTCCTTTGTTACAAAAAAGGCAAGACTAGTACGCTAACCATGAGCAGGCATAAATGCTCAAAACCAAAAGATCAGCCTGTACTGATTTACCTCTATTATTTTATGATTTACTTCTCTCATGGGTAAAACACGGGTAGTTGTACGGGTACGGTCAGGGTATGGTTTTTGAAACCACAGGTACGGTTTGGGTTGAAGGTTGCGGGGGTTGAATGGTTATTTTGGTGGTACGGGTAGGCGCACCACGGGTATGGTTTGGTGCGGTTTGACAATTTCCTACCCATGCAGTGCTCTGGTCCACCATAACCTGACAGGAGCGGCAATCAGTGACTATATACAATAGTGTAAAGAGTAAAGAAGCCAAGATCTGGTGTAAATTATAAAGTCATGACTTGGATAGGATAGGAGGTGGGGTTGCATATGGGTTACAGTCCACACACAGTACACTGATGTTCTTTCTCTCCACAAAAGTCAGAGGTCATGGATTGGGTTAATTTTAAGTTTGGCATACGTTCTATGTCTCAGGAGTACATTGCAATAAAAATTATTTTGATATATCAAATATATTTCCAGTTATGAAGGCGTAAAAATCGAAAATGGGACACTTTTTGGCCAAAAAACCGCTAAGGGGGGGTCGGCGAAACGGCCGTTTTTCTCGGCAACCCATGAGGCTAGAAGAAAAAGTGACAGGTGCAGATTCATCTAGAAATAACGAGCTACCGCGTCGTTTAAACCAGACCATCGTGCTCCCAATATTGACTGAGATATCGCCCCACAAAGTACGTGTCCTTCCAGAAGTTTGGAATTTTGACATTTTTGACTAGCACACGGGCGCTTCATGGCTTAATTTCGTATTCGAAACGCCTCGCATCTAGTCGCAAACAGCAATGCCCAAAAAGCTGAAACTCTAAGCTACATTTTGGTACCAGTTAGAATATGATGGTGCAAAAAGTGGCCAAGTTATGAGGTTATGAAGTTATGATGAGCCCCGAAGACGTGAGGAGACTCGATGTACGCCTCTCTGTGCATGCCCCCCTTGTCGAGGCGAGAACTCGCTCAGTTTTGGTAGTACGTGGACGAAACACGGCTGATTTTGAAGCTGAGACTGTCAGCTTGACATCCATGGCCAGCACACACCCGTGCAGGGCGTACCAAGAGAGATATTAGTGTGTCATTCTGGCTGAAATCGGGCAGCATTTGGGGGTGTAGGGTCGATTTTTTTAAGTTTAAAAAAAAAAAAGAGTTTTCACAAATAAGAGCTACGCGGCTGAATTTCGCCCCAGTGCATCAAACGTGCCTTCTAAATCAGCATGCTAACACCCATTCACCTAACAGTGGCCATAAACTAGTGATAACTCTTTCAAGATGTGATTTCTCATCCAATCCTTGTGTTTCTGGCACTAAACATGACCAGTCTCAAACACTCCATCCATTACACAACATTACTGTTGCAACCCAGGTTCTTTTGGGGAGAAACGGATTGCAGATCGTCGGTCTTAATAATGTCCTCCCCTGAGATATCACATCTTGCTAAATACTACAGTTATAAGGGTGAAAGAGGGATGAGAAGTGTGTATTCCATGCATTTTTTATAGAATGGCTCATTTCAATCAAGCTCGGTGTCACTGCAGAATCTTACATAACATTCTGCTTTATGGTCAAAGCTGCAAGCAAACCGACCACCACCCCCTCTCACACTCAAACAACAATCCCATGGCATTTTTTATACAAACTCTGTCAAGAGAACAAGTGTCTAGATCGCACAGTTCGCATAATAGAGCAAACGCACAATAAAAATTGATTTTGAACATAACGTTTTGAACACAGTGAAAAGATTTCAGTTGCTCATACATAGGAGAGCAAGCTGTTTGCGTTGTGTCTGTGTCTACTTCTAGTGCCAGTGTACAGTTGTTGTCTCTGGGTGGGTGGGTGGGTGGGTGGGTGGGGGACATCTTTCTTCTCAGTTCCGCAGTCAACTGCACCATTTATCAATGTACATATCACATGTCAGTATAGATAAACAAATTAGGCTATTTCTTGATCTTTACATTTTTATAAATTGTTAAAATATTCCCTGAAGAGGACTCTTACGTGTCGAAACGTCGGAATAAACTAAATTAACCAAAATTTTATTGTCTCCTAACACACAGAATAAGTAGTATAAAAAACCAACAATGAGACCATCTGTGTTAAAACAAATTGCAAAGGAAAATATTCAAACACTTATAATAAGTTTTTATGGATTTACGGCAAAATTAGTGATACTTGTTGATATCAACAAAAAGGGATTTACAGAGTGCCTAAGTGGCCTTTCTTAGTACAATTTTATGTTTTGAAATATGATAAATTCAGTTTTGATGTTTTCCAAGATGGCCGCCCTAATATTGCGCCCATTGTTACACAACGTCCTCTACATTCCCGCAGGGTGCTGACTGTCCTGCTGTACGACCTCTCGGGGCTCCTGGTGCGCACAGGTCTCGTGGCCGATCCGAACCACGCCGCCCTCATCTTCATGGGAGTCTCCCTGCTCCTCGTCATTCTCCTCTTCACGGCAGACGTCTTCCTGGTCCGGGGCGACGTCTCTACGTTCGTCGTGACCCCGCACGTCGTGCCCATAGTTACGTCAGCGCAAGTTGTCAGCGTCAACGTCACTGTAGCCGGGCGGAAGCGGGCGGAGCTGTGTTTGTGATGGGGTGCGTTATGGCCGTGCTGACTGTCCTGATTTTGATAGGGAAATTTGCTGCAGACGTGCTGAAATCTTGGCGGTTGCAAGGCGGGGGCGTTGTGATAGTGTGATGGAAAGGATCACAACGTACTCTTTCAGCGAAACTGACTGACCGGAAGTGTCCATGATAGGGTATTGGGAACAATTTATCACATCCTGGACGTAATACGTGCTGGTGTATGGCTATATAGGTACTTAAATTTTTTCAAAACATGTCCAGAAATATGGGTCATCTTAGCCTCTATCACGTGTAACGTACAACGTCTAAAACACAGGCGTAAAGGCTATGGAGCAGCATGAACAGTACAGTAGAAAAATTCATGTGCACACCGATGTGATTGAAGATGCCTGTTTTATGTGGACGCTTTTTTCACTCTTCCATACGCTTTATTATATAAAAAGTCAACCTTCTTATTAGAACACTTGTATTTCATGGGTATATTTCACTTCTCCCTAGGGGGGCGACATAAGGGTAGCCCACTGTACGTTTTTGACAACTTACGATTGACGCCGTGTTTCCACGTAGTGTGACGCAATTATATAGTACTTTTTTCTGAAAAGAAGACTTTTGATACTGCTTTTTATCGACACAGTTCCGTCACCGTCGTCTGGATATTGACATGTACCAATGCTGGCCATACGACACCTTAGGCGAGAGCTAATGTTTAAAATTAGATCTGTGTGACAGCCCGAATGACATTTAAGAGAAAAGGTTAGTTGCCTTTTTCGTTCGACTTTTGGAGAGTATGGATTTTGACATGGTACCATATCCTGAAAAGTGGTCGCCGCCGCCGCCGGTAAATCGCCGCCGCCGTTGCCGCCGGTCGCCGCCGCCGCCGTCCGCCGCCGTGTTAAAGAGGTGGTCTCCATAGAGAGTTGGTCTTAACTGGGGTTTCTACTTGACTTCTATTCTCGGGGAAGAAGGCCATAAAGCAGCAGACATTTACGTGTACATGCATAAATTCATTACTCTGCATGCTGCACACAATATATGAAGACTTAACAGTCAAAATTACAAAAAAGAGTACAGTCCACACACAGTACACTGATGTTCTTTTCTCTCCACAAAAGTCAGAGGTCATGGATTGGGTTAATTTTAAGTTTGGCATACGTTCTATGTCTCAGGAGTACATTGCAATAAAAATTATTTTGATATATCAAATATATTTCCAGTTATGAAGTCGTAAAAATCGAAAATGGGACACTTTTTGGCCAAAAACCGCTAAGGGGGTCGGCGAAACGGCCGTTTTTCTCGGCAACCCATGAGGCTAGAAGAAAAAGTGACAGGTGCAGATTCATCTAGAAATCACGAGCTACCGCGTCGTTTAAACCAGACCATCGTGCTCCCAATATTGACTGAGATATCGCCCCCACAAAGTACGTGTCCTTCCAGAAGTTTGGAATTTTGACAGTTTTCACTAGCACACGAGCGCTTTATGGCTTAATTTCGTATTCGAAACGCCTCGCATCTAGTCGCAAACAGCAATGCCCAAAAGCGAAACTCCAAGCTACATTTTGGTACCAGTTAGAATATGATGGTGCAAAAAGTGGCCAAGTTATGAGGTTATGAAGTTATGATGACCCCTGAAGACGTTGGAATCGATGTACGCCTGTCTGTGCATGTTTGTGAGGCGATAAGACCCCAGTTTTGGTAGTACGTGGACGAAACACAGCTCATTTTGAAGCTGAGACTGTAAGCTTCACATCCATGCCCAGCACCCACCCGTGCAGGCCGTATTAAGAGAGATATTATGTGTCAACCTGAGTGAAATCGGACAGCATTTGGGGGTGTAGGGTCGATTATTTTAAGTTTAAAAAAAAAAAAGAGTTTTCACCAATAAGAGCTACGCAGCTGAATTTCGCCCCAGTGCATCAAACGTGCCTTCTAAATCAGCAATTTAACACCCATTCCCCTGAGAGTGGCCATAAACTAGGGAAAACTCTTTCAAGATGTGATTTCTCATTCAATCCTTGTGTTTCTGGCAGCTAAAAATGACCAGTCTCAAACACTCCATCCATTACACAACAGCATTACTGTTGCAACCCAGGTTCTTTTTGGGGAGAAACGGATTGAAGATCGTCGGTCTTAATAATGTCCTCCCCTGAGATATCACATCTTGCTAAATACTACAGTTATAAGGGTGAAAGAGGGATGAGAAGTGTGTATTCCATGCATTTTTTATAGAATGGCTCATTTGAATCAAGTTGGTGTCACTGCAGAATCTTACATAACATTCTGCTTTATGGTCAAAGCTGCAAGCAAACCGACCACCACCCCCTCTCACACTCAAACAACAATCCCATGGCATTTTTTTATACAAACTCTGTCAAGAGAACAAGTGTCTAGATCGCACAGTTCGCATAATAGAGCAAACGCACAATAACAATTGATTTTGAACATAACGTTTTGAACAGTGAACTCAATTTCAGGCCCTGTTTTTTAGGAGAGCAAGCAGTTTGCGTTGTGTCTGTACCTACTTCTAGTGCCAGTTTGGGTGGGTGGGTGGGTGGGGGACATCTTTTCTTCTCAGTTCCTTTCTTAGTCAACTGCACCATTTATCAATGTACATATCACATGTCAGTATAGATAAACAAATTAGGCTATTTCTTGATCTTTACATTTTTATAAATTGTTAAAATATTCCCTGAAGAGGATACGTGTCGAAACGTCGGAATAAACTAAATTAACCAAAATTTTATTGTCTCCTAACACACAGAATAAGTAGTATAAAAACCAACAATGAGACCATCTGTGTTAAAACAAATTGCAAAGGAAAATATTCAAACACTTATAATAAGTTTTTATGGATTTACTGGGCAAAATTAGTGATACTTGTTGATATCAACAAAAAGGGATTTACAGAGTGCCTAAGTGGCCTTTCTTAGTACAATTTTATGTTTTGAAATATGATAAATTCAGTTTTGATGTTTTCCAAGATGGTCCTAATATTGGGGCCATTGTTACACAACGTCCTCTACATTCCCGCAGGGTGCTGACTGTCCTGCTGTACGACCTCTCGGGGCTCCTGGTGCACAGGTCCTGGCCGATCCGAACCACGCCGCCCTCATCTTCATAGTCATTCTCCTCTTCACGGCAGACGTCTTCCTGGTCCGGGGCGGCGTTGTCGTGACCCCGTACGCGTGCCCATAGTTACGCCAGCGCAAGTTGTCGAAAGCCAACGTCACTGGAAGCGGGCGGAGCTGTGTTTGTGATGGGGTGCGTTATGGCAGTGCTGACTGTCCTGATTTTGATAGGGAAAATTGCTGCAGACGTGCTGAAATCTTGGCGGTTGCAAGGCGGGGCGTTGTGATAGTGTGATGGAAAGGGTCACAACGCACTCTTTCAGCGAGACTTACTGACCGGAAGTGTCCATGATAGGGTATTGAGAACAATTTATCACATCCTGGACGTAATACGTGCTGGTGTATGGCTATATAGGTACTTAAATTTTTTTCAAAACATGTCCAGAAATATGGGTCATCTTAGCCTCTATCACGTGTAACGCATAACGCCTAAAACACAGGCGTAAAGGCTATGGGGCAGCATGAACAGTACAGTAGAAAA
>CM032660.1:20162479-20242757 GCA_019095985.1 Streblospio benedicti | reverse complement strand
GAGATAATTGATAATAAAGATTTGCCGAGACATTTACTTTTCCATCTTTTTGCATCCGCTACCAAATGAAAATACGGCACAGAGTCCTGACAGCAAACGTTTGACGTTCCGCGAGAGAGTTGTATCACAAACAAATACTGACTAGCGGGTGGTTGCTCGCAAAAGCGCTTCCTTCTAATTTTCGGGATAACTTTCTCTCAAACGAGTTATAAAATGTGGTGATATTACTAGAGCGTGCAAACGGTCATACCTTACCAGAAAATAATAACAAATGGAGCTGTCAACGCACGGGTTAAGAAATATCTATAGGCGTTTGGTCGATCTATACATCTAGACTAACGTGACCCCACTCATCAAAATAAAGCGGTACTGCATAGCAGGTGGATCCTTGAGATCTAATATCTTTATTTTGTTTTCCCAAATTAACTTTCATTTGAAGGATTGGCGAAATGTAACATTATTACTACAGCTTGCGCACAGGAATAACTTATAAGAGTTCTATTGCAGACGCACCTGTCAAGACACTGATTTAGTTTAGAAAGACGATCTTGGTAGATTTATATAGTTTGCTGATGGAAATCAACCACCAAACGATCGTAGGTTCCATACTAAATTAAGACTGGATCTGCGAAATGTATTACAATCGGTAATTGCCTATAAAATGGAATTGTCACTCCCCCGATTACGAAAACCGGATACGTGTTTTCTTTCAATAACGATACATGTATTGTCTCGCCGCTACTACAAAGAAAGGAGGTGAGTTGAGTCACTGTTATATATAAATAGTAATGAGTATTGTCTCGCCTCTACTACAGAATGTGAAGTGAGCTGAGAATAAAACAAAACAGCGGCGTCCAGTGTTGCTTTACCAACTATTGTCCATTTTATTCTGTGCTCTATTTTGTCTTGTTTTAATTTTCATATGTATTTGCTAAGTTCAGTTACATTTTTAAAATTTTCGTTATTGAAAGATTGTTTGTGATTATTGTTGGGTGTTTTAAACGAAGTTTCGGCAAGTCCAATGTATGTTGCTGTAGTTTGGTTTGAAGCTATTACAAAGATCTATTATGATTGTCTCCTTTGCTTACAATATCCCACTTGCTTCATGATACTACTAAGATTAACTCAATAAATTTAGTTATCAAAACTGACCTCACAAATGAACTTGCCAACGTGCTTATGGAAGTCTGCTATGACCATAAAACTATGGTCCAGCTAAAATGAACAGAAGACTGCATTAAGGGATCGTGCAATATTTACCAGGGAGGGGGGACCGGTGCATTTGGTAGGGGGACAGGTATTTTTTTCAAGGTGCAAAGTAGGGGGACCGGATGATTTTTCATTCTCGTTGGGCATGGGACATGTACTTTTTTTCAGCCGTTGAAATCCCACCTCGACGTGAGCCAATCGGTACAAATTGTCACGCGAATATTCATGGGAGGGGACGCAGACATCTTTTTTTATGAATAGAGGTCATGGGACATCAGTTTGTTTTTTTCGTCGTATCAGCAGGGGACAAGACCTTTATTCAAACTAGTTTTTCGATATGCACCGATCCCCCCTGCCTGTTAAATATTGCACCATCCCTAAGTGCAAAAAACAGTTGTCTAGTCTGTGATCAATGGCAAAAACCCATTGCTCATGCAATACAGTTGCCAGAAATTGGAAATTGAGAATTTACATAATCATTACTTAGGGACCATTCAGTATTTGTGGCAGGTTGGGGTAGGAGGATTTTCCAAAATTGCTGTGAAAAGATTAATAGCCCCCCTTTCAAACCTCTGTGAGAAAATTGGTAACCCCCCTCAATTTCATGTGACAAAAAATTAATGAACCCTCCACTCCCACCAACCCGACCCCCAACAGTTAACGCATTCATTGTCGGTTAACTAAAATCCTATTTGATGGATATCCATATAAAAACAGTAAATTTTCGTACAGAATCTCTGAAAATAGGGGTAAATTTTATGTGATAAAATTGATAGCCCCCCCTCCAAACATTGTGACAAAAGTTCATGGCCCGTCCTAAAATCCTCCTACCCCACCCTGTCATAAATACTGAATGGTCCCTTAAAGAAACATTTACGTTTTTCTCTTTGAGGCTTGAATATATCTCTCCTCCACTTCTCTGCCCTTTTCACGAGCTTTTTCAAATATCTCTTGTAAATAATGTCCATGCACGTCTAAAGTAGAAGAATGCCCATACACCAGAAATATATAAGTCAATAAAATCATTAGAAACTGTTTAAATAATATGAATTTGATTGGCATGGGTTGATATATGAATGATTGGTCGTCGGGAGTTGTATGAACATCAGTGTATCGAGTGAGGTACTGCAGGACAGTCCTGCAGGCGCAGCAGACTTAGTTGTGATGGGAGTGGGATCACTCAAGATATTCGTCACAGTCAGCCTCTCCAAATGTATTGGATTTTTCCAATCTTCATTATATTGCGATTTGTGTGGTTAATTTGACAAATTTTTGGAGAGAAAAATATACAAATCGCCATTTATAAATAGTAATAGCAGGCTTCAAAAGGTGGGAGATTATCGTGGGAAGGTTGCAAGAACAATTATCACAATTTGTATAAGAATGTATAAATTCACTAGCAAGGCAGTTGCCGGCAACAAATTGCAGAATGAATGCGGGTAAAATTCAGATCACTGATGCAGTTTGGATATGTCACGGTAATTTCATGAACGTGTTTAAGAATTGGAGAAGCATGATACATTGTAGTCAGTCCGAAGAAATTTCTCAATAAGGTTCTCTCATTCCTGATGTAAATCATGATTTAAATATAAATCATTCCTTATCCCAGGTAAAAGTAAATCTAGTGCCTTGGCTTGGGTTTGAAGCAACAACACAAGTTATAAATCTGGTTAAAGCTGATGGAATACAATTCTAAATAAAATGTGAGTATCATATATGAAAACTAGAGAAGTATGCGAACGTTTCTGTGTGTGTCAAGATACATAATTAACAAACCGAGAACAACACGTAGACATTGCAGTAGGCGGACACATTCGAAGCGAAGATAGATATGTCTGTAAATGTTTTAGATGTTCACACCGTGGCAATGGAAGTCAGACGAACAATTGTGAATATTGCATGTGTTTGATAATGGCATTGTCAAACTTTATTAGTTGGGAAAGCATGCTTAAATTTAACCGGGTATGACTCTTTCACTGCTTCTAATACCCCGATGTATGTTAACAACAACCCTAACACAGCTTATTGAGTCTACTATCAGTCTTAATGGTGTGACACAATATTCATTGGAAACATATCTAGTTTGGCACACATTTTCGCATCACAAGCATCCAAAATGTCAACGGCATGCTACACGCGGACTCGAATTCCTAGTGTCTCTTGCACCATCCTCATAACAAAGTTTTTGTTATAATCTCGTATACCCTTCGTCGCCTGAAATAGCGCATGTGCATGTGTGAAGGTGATTTCCGTGTTGCGCGTGACATATTCAGCGAACGTGCAAGTGAACACACCACAGTCCCTGTGATTCCTCGTCGTCGGCTTTCACGGGTTGATCATTCACACTGCCTTTACAAGTCCTTGATCATATACTGCGTATATAGCCGTGATATATGACGATGGTGATTCCTCTGCCTCGGGATGCTCTTAACATTTGTTAACTTAAAGCCGGACGTATCAAAGTGTCTCTCCCTCTTGTCCATACTTTCATCCTCGAGGTATTGCCTGAGAGCGTTGAGGCAGTTGTCGTTGTCTCGTCCCACCGAGTCGTAGTAGCGGATCTCCTTGTTTCTCAGGTCGATCACGGCAAGACACCAGTGCTTGCCCAGATGGACAGGGTGAGGATATTGGCCGTGGAGAAGATATCCACTTTCTTGGTCCACCGCCTCACGCCCTGATGGCCCGCACTCATCACCGTGGGGTAGAAGAACATGTTGAAGGCGTGGAGGCTTGGCATATTGGCACCCCTCCCTCGCTCCATCAGCAGGTTCATGTAAAAGTTTATGGCCGTGTCATTGAGCCAGTTTCGTCCGGCCATAGTGGTCACGTCCTTGCGTGTGATGCTGAGCTTGAAGCCTTCCACCAGCACCTCTGAGCCGGGCTGCGGCCGCAACGCACCGTCCACATGTCCCCCTGCTCCTTATTCAGCTCCGGGAATTTTGTAGTGGACGTAGAAGAGGGGCGAATGCTAACTGATCTATTGCCTTTAATGGGTTTAGCGGAGGTCGGCGGAATGTTCTCCGTTTGACTGTTGGTAGGTCTACTTATGAATTGGGGACAGTCACCCTGCTCCTCACTCAGCTCCCGGAATTTTGGAATGGACGTACATGTAGGAGAGCTACTAATGCTACTTGTTCTGATTTTGCTGATATGAGCGCAGGTCGGGTTATCCATCAGCATTCGTCTCTTGGCTATTTTCTTTCGGTAATCAGCCATCGTTGGCAAGCTGATTTCCCTTGCCTTCCTCTGGACCTGTTGATACGGGTGGAATCGTGTAGGCGGCTGGACGCTCGGGGGCGAGGAGGTGAAGGAGGTGAACGCCGTACTGCTGCTGTCCGGGCCATCATCCAATAGGCCATACGCCCCCATCATACTATGGCATGGATGTTATCCGACATGCCTGATTGTATATTATTCCTATATAGTCCGTATAAATGTAATCCAACTATATATTTGTTTGATCGAACAGTAGTATTTTGCGGAATAGTGTCTCTCTAGGGTCGTTGTAAAGTTATGAAGAGATCAAATCGCCGAGTGACTAATTTATAGCCAAGCATAGACAATGTAACACTTCACTTGTCTAACAATTATTGTCAGCCGTAATATGGTCATTATTCTTAGTATTTGTGTTGTGCCGTCTTAACTGCTGTACAAAATAAGTGCCAAAGGTTTAAAAAAATTCAAGTCTATTTAATTTTGCTGAGCGCTTTCGAACATAAAGTTCCCCATTCTCCCATCTAATTAAGATCATCTAATCCGCTTGCTAGATTCGAAACCAAAACAAAGTAAACCTCGCCAATTTACTTGCTTACGTTATCGCACGTGCATTTGTCACATGCTTGTGCTTTTATTTTTTGATTATCTTATTTAAATATTAACACTTATAACTACATATAAAAATACCCAGAGAAAAACACTGATAATAATAAACTATGTACAATTCTGAACAGTTAGAAGTTTTAACACAAGACAATAAAAACAATGAATGAAAAAGAAAGAACAATCGTAGGTTCCACAATAAGTTAAGACTATATTTGTGACATGCGTCACAGTTGGTAATTGCTGATAAAATAGTAATGGCACTTAAAACACATGATTACGAAAACTAAACATGAGTTTTCTTTCAATAACTACATATAAAAATACCCAGAGAAAAACACTGGTTGGTTAAGACTATACGCATGATGTCCGTAGGCTATGAACTCAAATAAACTATGTGAACGAATTCTGTCACACGCAATGTTGATAAACAGTTATGGAAGTTTTTAACACAAGACAGTAAAAACAAATGAATGAAAAAGAAAGAACAATGAGGATACTGGGTTCCCACTTGAAACAATAATGTTTTCAAAAAGAGTTATGTTTATTTGAGCTTATAAACTGACATGCGTACTGAAACAGTTGGTAATTGAGTGAAAAACGTTTAAAAAAATGGTTGTTTATTCCCGGATAATGGCACTGTCAAAAAATTTGAATTGTCATAAAATATCCCCCGGCATGTCGTAATGCCCCGTTTCTCCTGATTTCCGTATATCGGTCGTTGCTTAAAAAGACCACCAAAAAGAATGACGGCGTTGCATTTTCGTTTTGTCACAATTCTAGGTTGGAAACGAGTTTTAATAAAAAAAGATAAGATGTTTTTTATTGTGACAAAACTTAAACATTTTACTTATGAATATTAACAAAATTTGATACAGCAGCCTACCAGTCATCACTGTATCCGGGGTATTGATGTTGAAAAAAAATTAATTAATTAGCTCAAAAATATTTTTTTTATTATTTTCACGGGCAGTATCGGCGTGGTGATCATATTCTTTGCAACAATATTATTATATATGTCGCAGTTCGATATTTCTTTGCCAACACATCTTTTATTCATTCTGTATTTATTTCACGGTTATCCCATACACTCTTTAAAAAACATGCATCCCCAATCAAACCAAACAAAAAACTGAAACACATTTCCAGTGCCAAGCATGAAAAGAGTATACTCAGGTACTGCTTCACTTCATGCATGGTCACCTCATGAGGCTACCAAATGTTACACTTATATATATCACAATTACATAGTCCCTAGAAGATGCATTTAAAAGCAGTTATAAGGGTTTTCTCTACGTTCTAGAGTATACTTAAACCATAGATGGGGGTTTAATGGGCGTTGAGTAGCCTATAGTACTAATAACCCGAAATTAATTGATTAATGTGTAACCAGAATGACACGAGAGCGCCATTTAGCTATATAGGGTAAAAATAAACATAATTCATATGCTTATAATATTATATTTATGAATAACGAGTATCATTCCCCGAATGGATAGATATTCGTAATCCCTATGCAACAATTCAAAATTAAAGCTTTGTTAGAACTTCGGAATCTACCAATTGCTTTCAACATAGGCAGATCCAGGCGGGGGTGGGGGGGGGGGGGCGCAGGGGGCGTGCGCCCCTTCCCTTTTCTCACCAAAATACTTCATTTTCATAGGGGTTTTCATGAAATCCCGTATGTGCGCTCCCCTTTTCCGAAAACCTGGATCTGCCTATGTTTCAATGCTTTCAAATGCAATTAGCGGCAATATATCAAAGGATACTGAGACGGAGGAAAGTTTTCCTAAATATAATAAGTATAACACAACTTATTCTGATTACAAATAAACATAACCAAACTTATTTTATTTTTGTATATCTCTAGGTAAAAGTGTGTACGTATTCTAAAACCAAACGAGATTTGCACACTGTTACTTGTTTCTCACCAAACCAACCGAAATAATGACCGTTATAATAAACGAGCATGTAAAACAACCCATTTTCAGATCAAAATATCACCTGGTAACGCGTATTACCTGGTATAACTTTACTTTCATAGGCCCTACTTTTAGTTAGTATCTTATAAGAAAACAAATGAACAAAATAATATATAAGACTGTAGGACTTTATTTTATGATAGGTATGGTACTTGATTTTTTCAAGATGATTTATCATAAGAAACATTAATTGACAATTTATAAATTAATCCCAGTGCTTTTCAACACACAGTCTCAATATAACGCCATTGCTGACACCAAAAGTCCATGTTCCAACCCCAAAACCTATTCTCTTTCCTCCCGCTCCATCCTCATCATTCTGCGTAACCTCATCATCGCAAGAATTTCAATCAAATCTTCATCAGAAATGTCTTCATTATTCATTTCTTCATTCTCTTCTCTCTCTTCTCTCTCTTCAATGTCTGCAGCCTTCTCCACCCGTGTCTCCGTTGGCTGTTCCTTCTTTCTCTCCTCCTCTTCAGCCTTTCTCTTGTCTGTATCCTGGTGAACTTCCATCTTTTCTGGACGATGGAACACCATACTGGCAACACAGACAGCCCCAAGCACTGAAATGTATCGCAAGTGATGAGTTTAATATCCATTCACGGAGTTAATAGTTATGCCAAGGATAAATCTATAAGAATCTATTATTCATATAAATTATCCTTGGTTAAACCCCCTTCACAAAGCGCGTAGGCCTTGGTTACGACGTAGTTAAGACAGAAATGCATAAAAACTTTCAAAATGCGTACGAGAGTCTTGTGCTCGTCATACGATTTTATAGCATCCTACGCTGAAAATACCCGTCGTAAGGCACCGTCGCAGAGTTTTGAACATGTTCAGAATTTACGTTTCCGTTATGCACTTGACTACGACTGATGGCAAGCGTGCATCACGCCCAAGATGTTCCTGAGACTGTTATGAGCCTGTTGTAGGCTTGTCACACGATTTTACTATGATTTTGGAATGTCGTATGTACTTAAATTCGTATGCCCGTCGTATGACTGAAGTAGGGCTATCGTATGACCATCCTATGCTTGTTCTACGATCTTCCACATTTCTATATGCATCCTATGCCCGTCCTGCGACTGCTGTGGAACAATCCAAAAGCTTGGTTCATTCAGGAGACTCGCATTTTTCAACTCAAACATGGCAAATCCACATGAAAGAATCCAGGAGATTTTTTTACGGTTACAACTTCATAGACAACAGGAAATGAATGTGATCATATTGGGTGCTATGATAAGGCTAGACGTCATAGACGGCGCCCACGAAGATGGTCATAGAACCGACGTAGACGCATCATAGATCAGTCGTAGGCTGTTTGGAGCATGTCAAAATCATAACACACGCGTAGGCCGGGCGTAGGCCGGGCACACGAGAGTCCTACGTCTAGAATATGACATTACCATGATTATGCAATTGAAGAGCATAAATCAATCGTAGGCACAACATATATTTTGTGACAGGTCCGGACGCAAAATGTTTTTTTTTTTTATGTCACGACGATCGTATGATTTTATTATGCTTCTCACGCTCACGAGAATCGTAGGACTGTGGAGGCCTATGCGCTTTGTGAAGGGGGTTTTACATAGAAATAAACTTTAGATATACGCGCCTATCATGCTTGAGCTTTAAAATCATAGATATGAAGTAAGAACTTTAATTGAAGAAAAAAAGAAGGAAAAAATTAAGACACCACATTAAACTTCTAATGTTGCAAAAAGTTGATTTCATGGACAATGATGCCGATGTTTTATTTCAAAATTAAAACATTTGATTGCTTCAAAATGTGCAAAATAACCATCATTACTGTCATCCACATTGTATTTAATGTTAGTTATTGTTTATTGATAAAACGATGAACTCCCCTAAAATACTAATCTCGTTTGATTCATTTCCCTGTTTAGTTTTCTGCTATAATCGAAAACAATACTCAAACATTCACATTTTCTTTCACTTTATTAGTATCTACTACTTACAAATTGCTGGAACTGCAAATAAGCAAGCCTTCTTAAACATCTTAAATCGCCCTTTCGTCAATATATATGATAAAGATAATCTATTATATCTTTGATACTGTGATTTGTTTCAATCTGCCAATTACGTTTACACTTTGACGCAAAACGTATCGATTGGAACGCTAAACGTATTAAATGAACGCACACACACACACACACACACACACACACACACACACACACACACACACACACACACACACACACACACACACACACACACACACACACACACACACACACACACACACACACACCAGCTCCATAATGTCACCAAGATTATAAATCCAATTTCCAAATGATTTCGCCGTTTATCACGTTTGTGAATGAATTGAGATGATGCTGGTTAAATACATTGATTGCACATATAGAATCTAAGTAAAACATGATTGTAGTCAAGGTGTTATTAATTATTCATACACTATGTTTATAGCTAATTTTTTACAGTTGTGGGGTTTCTAATAAACATCAACATGGTCCTCGTTAGTACAGTGGTTAGCGCCCACGACCAACAAACAGGAGACACCAAGCCCGAGGTTCGGAAGCATTGTTAACAGGCGTGTCCCGTGTAGAGGACAGTCATCCCTCTGCACGTAAAAGAACTTCCCTAATTTGGAAACTATAGCTAGTGTGATCCCTTCAGTACACCCCTGGCTCAGTTGGTTACCTAACCTGCCAAACAAACAAGGACCACATTGGAAATAAGCATTACATATATATGTACGCGTTCATGTGCTATCCTAGAAACATTAGTTCCTGAAGAATATCAATCAATCAATCAATCAATCAATCAATCAATCAATCGATCGATCGATCAATCAATCAATCAACATATTACATGGACATTTTTTTACATGATTTGGGAAGATAGTAACTAAATCACGACTTTTTAAAAGTTGAAAATTAAATTAAAGCTAATAAATATCGTATCGAACGATGATTACAACACACAATGTTTTAGTATTATAACAATGTATAACAAACCCCATTTCGGCTCAAAAGAAGTTTCTACCCCATTCAAATGGTCACCTCAATAAAATGGGCAACTGGATAAGCGATCTAAACAATTAATTAACTACGTTACCACGGAGTTATAGGTGCTAACAGAAATTGACTTTGAGAGTTAATTAATCGAGGTGCTCCGCTGACAACTTACGCAGTTTGGTTGAGTCGTTGGTAGTTTTAATGTAGCCAGTATTCATTTATTTCTGCCCTATATCAGCATTTTTTTTTCAAAGCTCTATGTTAACAGATTCGTTCTGACCATCGCCGTGATACCATATTGTGATTTTTGTCTTCAGATTTTATTTCAACGCGTTTTCTCTAAACATTATAGAAACAAAAATTTGATTGTTTTTACATATTGTGTGTGATCGACCACTTATTTCAAATTAGCCAAACAAAGAGGAAAGGATTACTTTTAGAATTCTTCCCATATTCAACACATGTATGCTTTTTATTTTATTATTCTTAATGTTGTCATTTCAAACAGCACGTGGTACATTGATACGTCAAAACACAGCCTTGTGTCCTCCCGACGAGGACACGTTCTGCTTCGCGCCCGCCGCGTCCCTGCCACCAAAGGAAACAGTAGCAGACGACGGCGAGGACGTGCGGTCTGCCGATGAGAGTAGCGCCTACATCTTAGCCAGAGACAGCGTGGTGGAGGAGGAACAGGAAGTAGAGGGTCGGCGCACGCGCGGGTCATTCCTCCCACCACGCTGTGAGCGCGAGTGTTGCTCTGGGCGTGACTTCGCAGAACTTTTAACGGACTCGAAAGTACCTAAGCGTGAAAAAGACATGTTGGTGAGGCAGATGATTAAGCCGAACATCAACCGACAGGCGCTGTTCAGCTTGGGAAAACCCAATTACGCATGCGCACAGGTGATCTGTGACAACCTGGATTCGTCCCTGGCACCCATTTCAGTGGACATCAGCGGTGCGTCTGCTGACATGTCAATCACCATAACAAAATTCTCTTAAAATCAGTAAGGCGAAATAAGAGAGACATTATGCGGGTTAAAAAGATGAATCGGGAGGCCGGAATGGAACACTTGGGATTTGTTTAGAGTTTTTTTTATCAGCTCCATTTTATAATATGTAGGCTATATATGTATATAAGTAAACGTAGTTATAATATGTTAGTTATCTATTGATGTGTTTGTTAGAATTAACGTATGCACAAAAATATGTATTTTTAAAGTAAAACATCTAGGTATGTTGTTTTACAGTTTGCATGTTTGTTTTTCTTTCTCGCCCTGTGTGACAGTTACCACATGCGAGGCAATATACCCACTGTTACTATTACTAGAAACTGATAAGAGCTGCTCGTATGCTACTACCCAGGCATACACTGTACAAGAGGCCGTACACGTCACATCTACATTTTATGTTCTTCAATCATTCGTGATAATAACGCGCAGAACTTTTCTGTGTGTTTTATCACACACTCACGTACACGCGTATGCACTCACACGCGCAATTGCTGCTTTATGATACGATTAGCTGCTCTTTCTGACGTTTGGCTATGGTGTGGTGACAGCAGCTTTTGCGAATGTGCAATAATTCTGTATAGTTATTGCTTTTGGGCATTGTTGATGAAACTGGCGAGACATGAGTTGATAATTAGCAAGGGGATCATTAACCGTTGAACGCAATGGCGCTTGGCACCACGATGCGTGCAGTTGGTGAAATACGCTTTGATAAAGGCATATAATAACAAATCTTCACTGATTATACCACACCCTAAACTGAAAACCACAGACCCTTTCGTACACATTTCGATGATCATGAGTCAACTCACAATTTCAGACTTTTGTATGCATGGTTTATCTAGAACATAAGACTACACTTAAATGCAATTTTTCTCAATGAAAAAGCAATTAACTTTTCTATACCATCATATAATTTCATCTAGACGTAAGTGAGTCTATCTTAAGCCTTTGATATCATTGCTGAAGGTCTTTTTATCTTTTTACTATAAACTCTTTCTCTATCAATTCAATTACTCTGTCAACTGGGATTTCCTGGGATAAAGTGGGCTCTTCCGGGTCGAAGGCAATCACGTGACACAATCTTGCGCCTTTCTGTAGATTTAGAGCTAACAATTCTGCGGGTGAGAACAGCGTACAAAGCCGTGTACGGTAGATTATGTGTTTGAAGATCCCTTTGAATTGTATTAGTGCACTTGCTTCGATGGTCACATTTCACCCCCACCCGTGACCCCATCCCGTGACCCGCACCCTAACCTACCCACCCACGGTGGTAGTTTGTTACAAAGCTGTGACTTTGGGATGTGTGAATTGCTGAATTTATGTTTCTGTTGCCGAGTGAATATGAAGTTGGACTCGAGACCACAATGTCGTGGGTTCGATTTCTACTCGGGTCTGGTGATGTATGTTGAGCAAACTCATCCGTAAAATGATGCACATTTCTCAATGGTACCCACACGTTTACAATCTACTTGCTTTACGACGAGTTGAGAAAGATATGGTGTAAAATGAATGCCAATGACCTATTGTGAATGTAGAGTCTGCTTTTTGACAAACCTATAGGGGACTTGAGTAAAAACTCAGACATTTATTTGACTCCTCCACAGCACATCTATTAGGGTCAACGGAGCAGAAGATGGCGTTATTATTGGATTGCGATATACAACTAGAAGTCATTTTCAGATTTCCGTGTCTTAATTGACAATATAATCACGTAATAATGATATAATCATGTCAATTAGTTGATAATCAGTAACTCTTAATCCTATTTGCATCAGACGATATAACATGACTGAGCACCATCTTATGCGCCAGGGACAATATTCTCTCCAGTGTGAAACACCGATAGACTTGATTGGTTTCGAGCTTAAGAAGGTCATACAATTTCAATATTAATCCCTGCAACAGATAATGTTATTGCATTTTTAATGCTAACGGCATTATGTTACCCTCACATGCTGGAAATATTGTCATCACATATCAAGGTCCAGCTTGAGAGAAACATGAAAATGTAACTTTTTTTGTAGGCCCGTCGGTACCGGCGTAGAACTAGGCGGGTGGGGTTGCAATAGACCACTATCTGGGACATAGTCCTCCAAAGAAAGCTACAACGTTGACATGTACATACACAATGAATAAAATCCAGTTTCTTTTCTTCTCCTGTTTAAATCTGTCGACTCTGTGCCACAACACATGTATTTTAGCCTGCTAATGAAGTCACCTACTCGCAAAAAAAAACTGACAATGGGACTGAGTCTAGCAAGTGACGCCGCCGACGCCGCCGTGAGCAGAGATTGTGTTTGGGGATTATTAGCTATGAACACTTTCTGTCGAGAGGCCGTGTTGTGACACTGTAAAAAACCAAGTGGCTCTTAGAATGGGAAAACACATTTAGGTGTGTTGATCAATTTTTGTTACTATAAAGACATGATGTTCACGGATATGCTTCTGCATATTTAAATGGCTATTATTGGATTAAAATAGTGTTGGCATTGTGCATTGTTGAGATAATTGCAATTACGGCAAAGTGAGTGTGTATAGTCGTCTGTGTGATATTTGTTTACATCTTGTTTCTACAGAAGGAATATTGTAAACACAAGCAAAATAATTGTTAGTTGCTTTAACTGAGTAAGTTGGTGCCCGGTTTCAGGAATACAAGTGCATTAGTAACAAGAACCAATAGGATGAGGCCACGCTAAAGATTAATTAATACCGAAACAAACATGTTTTATGGATGCAAGCAATTTTCTAAGCGTCCACTAACTACATAAGGGGTGAGGGCGGTGGCGGAAATAACCATAATTTCTAAAGAACTTGAATTCGGGTTCTGCTGTGCATATGGATCCTTAAAGTTTATAATTTCTATGGAGATATTTACTATCCGGCAGCTCATTCCATAATTTACAGCTATCGAAAGTGCAACACAATTCCTAATAGTACATCAAAGCAAACAGTGGCAGATATTTAGGATGTTGCAAATCATGGTGCCATGTGTGTGATGGAACTCAGCTGACATAGTCAGAATGATGCATGATGCATTATAAGTATGCAGTGTCCCGGTCACTGACCGGTTTTGACACCAAGATCCTTGGTGGGCTCAATTGCAATACATTTTATGACAGCTATAGGTCATTAGATCAGTGTGTATAGGAGCTAAGAAAACAGACGTGGGTTTAATTGGACAGTTATTGTCATACTTGTTTTTCATTGACACGCTTCTTCCCCAGTTTGATGTACCTTTTGACTGTGGCAAAACAAAAACACAGCCAAATCTTGTCTTTAGACAGCCTAATCGTTATACAAATAGCTAATAATAATCAGTCATCAGAACTTGATAAAGTAATTCTAATAATAGTGTAAGTTGACTCTTGTAAACATCACCTGTCTGACCTGTATCTCAACTTACTCAGCAGTTGTCCATGTATAAATACCTCTGTCTAGCCATTTGTAACGATTCTCAGACTCACATTATGCAATTGTGTGCCAGTGCAGTTCGTGGACTACCAGGCCATTATATCAGTGTGAATACGAGATAAGACCATGCATCCCCCAATGACAAGTACTAGTATTTTTCATTGGCTCTAACTCAGGCTCAAAGAACCCCATGATATTATAGAACAACCAGCATACAATTTTGCATTTAGCTACATAAAAAAGAGAGAGAGGTAAACGGCTGGACATGAATACGGGTTACTGTTAGAATAGCGTGATGAAGGTTCATGTAATGGCATGGGTGTCAGTAAATCATGGGTGAATTATAGCTATGAATATTTTGACCTGCACTGCTGATCCACCAACGCATTCCCCAAAACAGGGAGCGGGAAGAGTGCTTCCGTGGCCGAGTGGGTTGGGAGTCGGACTCCAGTAGGTCGTGGGTTCGATTCCTGGTCAGGTATGGTGGTGGGTGTTGAGCAAACTCATCCCTAAATAGTTGCACACTGTTCCGTGGCGCCTTCACGTTAATTAGGCACAAATCATTGGATTGAAAGAGTGTGTGAGTGATTGTATGAGTGATTAGCATTGGACGCTGAATGGGCTGCCGATGCAAGTAAATGAGAAATGATCAATTGCTGATCATTGCATGTGTCAATGACATGTTGTAAATGTAAAGTCTTCAGAGTACATTAGAATCACGACTATAAATCACCACATTCAAATTAACAGGGAGCGGTCGAGTGGATTTCAGCTTCCACTGAATTTACAGCAAGCATCAAACACAAGTATCATGTTTGCATACATTAGTAAAACAATAGCTGACAAATACCTCGACCTTATCGACAACCGGTAATGACAAAAGTCATGAAAACAACAACAGCTGAGGACAATCTCATAAACTCCCCGTGGACAATCTCATAAAAGCCCCAGCTGTCCGTGATGGAGAGGATCGTGTCAAGTGTGCCATTGTCACAAATCTCTCTGATTGTCCTTGTTTATGAGTATGACACGTTGCCAGAACTTGCACCTGCCTGTGTGATTATGGTTTTAGTCATAGGTGGACAAGAATAAGACTGTTTAGAATCAACAGTGATCAATGACAATATCTTCATAGTATCTGCACATTGAAACAGTGAAACCAATTCTGTAATGGTTAATTCATCGTAGCAGGCGACTTCACACTGTTCTATTGTGAGTTTTGACAAGAATGGGGGACCTTTCAAGTATTTACGAGACGCATATGATATATGCAGATATAGACTGAAGTCGTCTTTTTTTCTTGTTTCCTTCTTTCTTATTTTTCCAATGAGATGGATTGGCGAAAGTGGCTCCCAATATATTGAGGTCTGACAGTCAATTGGAGACGTGATACATGTATTTATGATTATGCTGAATATATATCTATCTAATTAAAAACTTTAAGTCCTTTATTATAATATATAATATATGAAAAAGCTCACGTGTACCAGCATACACTCAATAAAGCACCAAGGATATTTTGAACAGTGTCACCATAACATAGGTGACATACCAGAGTGCCATTAGAAGGTGTATCAGCGAGAATATGTAAAATAGACCACTCTGGCATTACCTAAATGGTATTTACAGCAAAGCAAAATTATTATTACCCATTGTCTGAAAATGGAAATCGATATCATAAACTTAGAACACAACTATAATATAAAAGCTAATGCCAAATATCACCCCAAATACTAGTCGAGGACAACTCGCTATCATCACAGCGAATTATATTGCCAAAATGTATTAAGTGGTGTTATGCATTTTGAGTGACTCAAAAATACTAGGGCTGTCACTGGGGCTTGTATCACTTTACACACTTGCACGATACAGCTTGTTTAATCATCTATTTGCAGATAATCAAAGCAACTGCGACTAACAATAAAAACGTGCTCACATAGATTGTGATACATGTTTACATCCTGTATTTGACTCTCAAAAATCATTCTATCCAGGACTGCTGTTGACGTTGAGTTAAATGTGTTCTGGGACAGCAGAGCAACAGTGCAGACAACAGGAAATACATGAGCATATCACACTTTGAGGCGTGCAATCACCAGAGGACAGACAGTTTTATCTTGTAAAGAGATTTGGATACTGAGACTATCAAAATTAAACAGCAAAAATATCTTCAATTTCCAAGAAGCAGCTGTGACATTCATTATTGCAGAGACACACCAATGAAGAGGCTGCTACATGGACAATTTCTTTGTTTTGCAATATAAATCGTACTGCTGTTTGATCTAGCATTTGCTAGTCTACAAGTGGATCATGGCTGCAAATTCTGTGATCCTTGCGATTGACGACAGCCCGCACTCCCAACGGGCGCTCGACTGTAAGTACAGGTTGGTCTAATTGTTGTATGCTGTTGTCGTGTCATAGTCATCATCGTTGTTGCTGCTGCTGCTGCTGCTGCTGTTGTTGTTGTTGTTGTTGTTGTTGTTGTTGCTGCTGCTGCTGCTGCTGCTGTTGCTGTTGTTGCTGTTGCTGTTGCTGTTGTTGTTGTTGTTGTCGTCGTCGTCGTCGTCGCCGCCGCCGCCGCCGCCGCCGCTGCCGCTGCTGCTGCTGTCCTCGTTCGTCATAATCGTTGTTTTTGTCATTGATGTTGTCACTGTTCAGTGATGGATCCAGAATTCATATCAAGGGGGGGGTGCTTGAAATTTTTGTTTCGCGTGGCAGAGACCCGGGGACGGAGATTTTGATGAGTCGAAGGGGTAGTTATATAAAGATAACAACATAAGAACAACAATTTTAAAATACAAATTAAACTTAATATATTTTCATCAGAGATTGAGAGAATGCGGGTGGGGTTTGAGAGTATATGTCGGGGAGTAAGCTTGAGAGATGGCCGCTGATTATGAGAGTATTGGGGGGGAGAATGAGTGGGGGCTTATGAATTTATGTCTGGGGGGGGCTTGGCTTGAGAGAATGGGGGCCTGTGGGCATACGCCTGAGAGGAAAGGTATCTCGAGAGAAAGCTGGGGTTTGAGAGAAAGCCGGGGCTTCTGAGTCTATGGCTTTGGGGGGGGGGGCGCTTGGCATGAGAGAATGTGAGAGCATGAGAGAATATGGGGCTTGTGAGTATATGGTGGGGAGTGGGTTTGAGAGATGGCTGTGGCTTGTGAGAGTATGGGGAGGAGGGGGGTGGAGCTTGGCTTGAGAGAATGTCAGAGAAAGAAGGGGCCTTGTGGGCTCTTGAGTATATGGCTGGGGTGGGGGTGGGGGGCTTGACTTGAGAAAATGGGGGGAAGCTTGTGAGTATACGCCTGAGGGGGAATGGGTAACTTGAGAGAAAGGGAGGGCTCGAGAGAATGAGGGCTTGTGGTTATATGGCGGTGAGTGGGCTTGAGAGATGGCAATACTTGTGATAGTATGGGAGGTGGGGGGCTTGAGACAAGGTGAGAGCTTGAGAGAACGAGTGGAGGGGGGGGGCTTGTGATCCAACTGAGGGGCTGAGGGGGAGGGGGCTTGGCTTGAGAGGGTGTGAGAAAGCTTATGGTAGTGAGAGAAGGCGGGGGCTTGTGTGATTATAGCATATAGGGTTGCGGGGTGGAGGCCTGGCTTGAGAGAAGGCAGGGGCTTGAGAGTATATTGGGGGTGGGAATTATGAGTATAGGTAAGGGGTTGCTTGACTTGAAAGAAGGATAGAGCTTGAGAGTATTTTCTGGTTAAAGCAGACACTTGCAAAAGATTGGAAAGTGGGTATGTTCGCGGGCGTTATGGAAAGGAGCTTGGGACCGCGTGGGGGGGGTGGGGTGCTTAAGCTCCCAAAGCCCCGATGGATCCATCGCTGCTGTTGTTGTCATTGTCATATTAATTGCCACCTTTCTTGTCGCTGTCACGTCTTTGCTGCTGCTAGTGCTGCTAGTGCTTTTTGTTGCTGAAAAGCTGAAAAGTGGGGCTATGAAACATTGAAACGTCTATCTCAAACACCGATCGGTAAAAAACTAAGATCTCATGTACATGTGCCTATGTTTTAAAACTTTGGTATCAACTGTAAAACTGCTCCAAGCTACAGCACATGGCCACCCTGCTCCCAGTGAGTCAATATCATTACAACATCAATTGCAATTTGTCCTAGGGACCTATGTTAGTCCAATCTTTGCTCTGAACGGACCTGAAAGTTCCGGAAACGAACCACACACGCACACACTCTCACACACACGCACACACACACACACACGCACACACACACACACATATATAATTGTTGATTAAGTGATAACTACAATGTAGACATTGCCCTACAACGTTGTTTCATGCTTCATGCCAGAAGCAGTCGTCAGGGGCTCTGGTCCGATACATGTACACATTACATTGTTCATACCACAGTGTGACACAGTACATTAGTAGGTGAGTTCAATACATAAAAACATAAAAGCTATATCCAACTATTTCAGCAATGCATTAGACAAAGTATCATGAAAGTAGAAGATGTGAAGCCAAATTATACTCATAGAAAAAAATGCGCGAAAGAATACAGAATAAAACCTATGCATAACACAAAACAAAAACAAAACAGTGCATAATACGCATTACATTAGAATTACACCAGTAGGCATTTCCTCTTGTGTCTACAGGTACTCACAAGCTCCGACTTTTTATTCAGGGTGGCCACCTCACTGTGATAAAATGAAAAGTTTCTCCAAATTACACAAATTACATTTCTTTGTCCTATTGTTATATGTTCTTGCTTTACCTACTATTGTCCATTTTATTCTGTGCTCCATTTTGTCCTGTTTCAATTTCCATATGTATTTGCTAAGTTCAGTTACATTTTTTAGATTTTCATTATTGAACGACTGTTTGTGGTTATTATATCGTGTTTTAAACGAAGTTTCGGCAAGTCCAGTGTAGGTTGCTGTAGTTTGGTTGGAAGCTATTACAGAGGCTTGATATACTATAGAGGCCAGGAGGCATTTTCCATCTAAAGGGCAGTTATCTTTTCTCCTGCAATTGCACTTGTTCTCTTGCGTTCGTTCTTTCTTTATCTGCCGCTTATTGTGTGCATCTATATGGTCTTTTATGTTGCGCATACCAGCTGTGTGATATTTTAACAGTGTTTCTATTAAATATTTTATGCAAGATATGTTCATTAGGGAAGCAGTCCTTTAATATTTTGAGAAAAAAAAGCTTTTCCAATGTTATTGTTTACTTATCTGTCGAATGGTGGGTTAAACCATGTTATGTTTCTTTTTCTTTTCCTTTGGTTATTGTTTTCAGTTTCAGTGCTACTGTTCCTTTTCTCATACTTGATACCACTGAACCAAATTAAAGATACAAAACGAACCACAAACACCACATAACAAAAACAAAAACTAACTGAGTGTGACAATAAGCATAAGTTCTGAACTGTAAAACACGAAAAATATAGAATTTGCATACAATACATTGCAATCGTTATACTTATTGACAGATGTGTCATGATACACATGATGAATGCGTTGAAAGTTGCGCTATCAAGATTTACATTTGCCGCGATAAACTGTGTATACATCGATTGAAAGCGTAGACATCAATATTCAGTTGATATGAACGTGCTAAAACATGTATTGTATGTACATTATGTACATTCATATTTGTGTTGAACATGTTTGTAGCTACAACCTGTACAATGTACATGTATGTCTCAATTTCATATTTAGAGGGCTACAATTTATCATGGTCCACTGGGGTGTGAAAAAACTGGGGATTGGGGTGGGATTGGGGTAGGAATGGGTGGGGTATGGGGACGCTGCAAAACTCAACTTGATTTTGAAATTATACCACGATGGTCACATTTCTTTCATTCTACAACCGGGCAACTGCAAATTATAGCCCCATAACTAAATTTGATGTTGTTTGAAGATTTGTGTTCTTTACACAATTTTACTCATAGGTTATGTGTTGTAAATAACAACTTTGTATGCATGTCTCAAATGGTCAAACGACTTCGCACACTAGAGAGTTTGGATAGTAGAACTAACAAAAGTACACACCAATGACTATATTATACAGTAGAGCCCAAATTAAGACCACTTCTTTATCAAAGAGACCACTCTCCGTTCCCGTATTGGCCCTTATGGGCACCTAGCAACTACTCATTTAGACCTTGGACCTTAGACCCTACAACAAAACCCTTGTTCTGTGGCCCAAGCATGTATTCTGTCGGTACCGAAATGGGAACTAACTGGTTTTTGCCATGGTTGGCTGGCTCATTGATTACTAATAGTCTACTATAAGAGGTCATTGAGAACTTCCAAAAAGAGACCAGCTCTCTTCTCATACCCGGTTCGGATGGTCGTAATAGGGAGGTCCTACTGTACATCATGTAATCATACATTTACATTAGACCATGACCATGACGTTATTGTGTGTGGAATACGTGTATGTTCGTGTAATTTGTCCATTAACAGGGTATGACACTCGTGACCTTTTGCTGCTGGACCACAGGACCAGCAACTTGGAATGTAGAACAGCAGCGGCCCTGACAAAACGTGGACGGCCCGAAGTTACTTTAATATGACAGTTAAATACAAAGTGATCTCCTCACCAAGCCTTGAACTTTTGAAACTGGCAGGCCCTGTCCAAAATCAGCAGTCATTGGGCTCTCGAGTAGGCTCAGCCAACACACATACAAAGCGCCAATATATTTATGGTTCGGTTTCCATGTCTGTTTCAGTTTACGTGACGCATCTGCACCAGCCTGGGAACAAGATCCTGATGGTTCATTGCCTGGAGATGCCTCTTGTCCCCCATGGTTAGTATCAATATGTCGCGCTGTCTACCACAATACAACACGGCTCCTGATTGTATATAGAAATAAATTGAAAGAATTATAAAAGTGGTATCTGTATGCTCTAGAAACAGAACACCCACAGTGTAGTGGACAGAAGAACCCCTATCAGACCACCAAGCGCTTGACTCAAGTGGTCCCAGTAATAGACGTACGTTACATGTGCTTGTCTACCTTTTATGGTAATGTTCATGGTGTAGGCTGATATGATGATAAGGTGTCTGTGTGTTTCGTTCGTTCCGTCAACATAGTAAGTTATTGTCTTGTCTAGACGAGGGTTGCGCGTCTGTTAGGACAATGAACATGTATTCAGAAAAATGCAAATATTATGGATGTGTCCACTGGCTAACGTCATTTTGGGGCTTCTCTATTTTAAGAAGCATGTGCAAGCCGCATTTTAGAAGTATGGGATACACGTCACTCCGCCACCCCTCACCCGCCACACGTACCGATGGAAACATTTAATCCACAATCCTATAATTACAGCACAAACAGTAGAAACAATCAGATATCTTTTTCCTATCTGTATAGTGAACACGTACAGTAGAGTATTCCAAAATAAAAAAAAGTCTACAAGACTTAAGGACATTTCACCATAGTTGACTCTCTTACTCAGAAGTTTGCAGGGGAAGAAATCAGCATACTTCTGAGTCAGAGGGTCAACTATGGTGAAATGTGCTAAAGCTTACGAGAGAAAACTGTTATTTTGGAACACTCTAACATACAGTGGCTAGAATCTTTAAGCGGCACACTGATATACTCATCGTGTAAGATTTAATTTTGACTTCTCTCAACAGCCGTGGACACTAAACTGGCGAATTTACAAACCTCTCGTGATTGGGCATTTTTCTAAAACATGGTCTCCAATTGTAGTGCAGTATTTACCTATATTTTGATAAAGTAACCACACGTTACACTGCAGATCCAGGTTTTCGGAAAGTGGGTTGAAGGGTGGTGGTGGTGGCACACAAGATTTCATTGTTTTATGGACGCGCACGGTGTCATGGAGATGCAAAAAACCCAGTGAAGACGTATTGGGGGAGGGGTGGGGTATAGGGGGATCGGGGGTCTACGACCATATTGGTTAACCAGCGGCACATTAACATCACATCAGATTCAGATTCTGTTCATTTAACGTTGATCACACCGATGTGATATGGGCCCTAATTGGATTAGAGTGCTCCTGGACCCGCTTCTGTTTTTCACAATGAATTATCAGTGATGGTCACTTTAATCGAGACCCTAAGATGGTCTCCGTGCAGAAGTTCTCCTACTATGCATGTACGTAACGGTGCGTTATGAAGATGGACGATCTCCGCCCTGACAACTCAAGTGACAACTACACGTATCCGAGCCATACAACGCCTCAAGACACGCCTGACTATTGCTTCCTGCTCACGGACTGCACGCAATCTCTCGTAGAATGGCCAAATCAAATATTTTACTACCCTCGCTGATAAAGATTCTCTCCATCCCAGAGTCAGTTTCATGACGTTATCATTCACGCTGCCCCTCCATCCCCCTTTGTACTCGTTGCTATGGGAATTGTGAAGGGTATTTTTTATGAATGAGGGTGACAACAAGTGGCATTACAAGACGAACGTGGAGAGTAGGAAGCCTGGCAAGTGATAGGCGTCTATGTTTAGAACATCTTGCTCATGTATGTTCAACTGCAGCTCGTTTAATTAATTAATATGCTATGGGTCGAGTCTGTGCTCATAAGGCATTGCAGTGCCACGCTATTACCCTCAAGAAGAAGTATAAAGGTCTGCAATGCATGTATTCGTTAGAACACAGAATGTAAATGTTTAAATCAAGAAGATGATTCCGTGGTTAAAAGGAATGTCCAAATGAGGTCCTTTCACAGCAAACCAATTTTCTCGTCCTTGGTTCACATAAAAACGTTTTCATACGACCGGTGCGATGCAATTTGGGCAGAACGCAAACAGACAATCCAATTAGGGATATTGACTTTTCCTGTCACAGCCTTTGATTGGATAAGGATGAATATAGATCTGAACGTCGGCTCCAGTGATGGATATAAGTTGTTTGTTGTCGTATATGCATCGTAGAATCTTTCATACAAGCAGCATTGTATGCAGTTGTAATATTTCTTTTTCATATGAAAGGCTGGCTGCACAATTTCAAAAGATCACAGTCTCAACCATATAAAAAGTGCTCAAAGAACGTAGCATCGACTTATGTTTGAATTCAACAAAAACGATGTCTGGAAGGCACGCTTTCACTGGCAAACTGCCCAACTTGAATATAGATGATTGCCATATTTAGATATACATGTTTTCTCCCTAGTTTGAGCATTTTATTTCAAGCACTATTGAAACCATTGCATATTGCAAGCAGCATTTCAAAATATTGCACGAGGTGCTAAAATGGACCAGAAATGGTTTTCTGAAAAGCATACTTTAATTGGCAAAACTCCTGCCCTATGAACTCTTTAGACTTTTAGTATATGTTTTTACACTTATATTACATTCAGATATAATGATCATATCTTCTTGTTTTGAGGGCAATATCGTGTGATTTACAGCCGTCACTTGGTGAATATTTCGGGTGTTGAATCACACAATATTGCCTTCAAAACAAGTAAATATTTCTTCATTATATCCCGTGGGAGGAAACCCCACACAATTTGGTGGCAGATGGTGTTATAACACACTCAGTAATGGCCTAGTTATTGATCAGGCTTCCTCTTATGAATGTGAGAATTATTGAATGTAAAAAGATAGCAGCTTTTATGGTAAGTGGGTGCTCGATGGGAGGAAGATTTGGATCCCATAATCGGTAATAGAAGACGCAGTTTGTGGATAGTTTTGTTTGAGTGTTTGTGCAGAATTATTCAAATAAAAAGAGACTATGGTTAAAGGACAATTTGAGGAATGAGTTAGATATATAGAATAAATTGTTGAGACAATAAGTAAAAATCAGATTATTTTTAAGAAAGTATGTTTTTATTTCTATAAACACAATGATATCGGTATGATAATCCTTGTTTTGTGGAGGCACAGGTGGTTATCCAATTTGCCCTTGCAAGACCGGTTACTTTTAGATTTGATTTCATGTATCTTTTTATATTTCAGCACTGTATCTAACAGATCATGGTAAACTAAGTTTAGACTTCAACTCGTGTTCAAGAAATGTTTTATTTGATGGGCATTTGCAAGATTACGTTTTTAAAACATGACCCATAAGTATAGGTTAATTCTTAATTGGTATGTGCATCTTTGGCGTGTGTGTTTCCCCCCTCTTCTCAAACACTCTAATTTTCTATTTTGTTAATACAGTGGCCAACTGGCCATTATTGGTTCAAAGTGGAAAATGATTATGGAAGCCAAATCATCTCTTTTTAATCTATATGCCAACAGGCCTATCATGACAATTTCATCAGCGTGAAATTGAACATGGATGTCGTATTGCTCTTCATATCGTGGGTCATGTTTTTGTAATACAAGTGCTCATAGTTTTTTGTAACAATAGTACTGCTATATTTGTAAATGTGACATGCAGTAGAAGGTTTCAACAAAATTAATAATCGTAGATCAAAAATATTTTGTCAGTTAAAATTCCACTACCATGTCAAAATTGTTTTTATAAACACGCACTTGCAAAGTTGTGTTGTTTTGTAATTATTAATCAGTTGATGGAACAAAAACGGAAATGTACTGTATGAACATATAAAATGTTATTTATTTATGATAGCAGTACTATATGTGGACTACTCTTTTAGAACTACTAAATACTCAGTAGGTAGTTATTAATATTATGTGCCATGTGATAAAATAACCAGGGCCCGATTGAGGGAATGCCTAGTATGCTGAGCTTAGATTTTTACACGTTGAAAAAAAAGGACAAATGAAATCTGTGTTCCAGTGATTTGAACGTCAGCACTTTTAAGAATTGGCGACGAAATTAATTATCAAATACATATTAAATTTTCGTAGACATTATTTCAATTCAAAGATTTATTGGATATATTTGATATTGATATACGTGTATATATTTGATATATTGGATATATTTCGTCTTATGGACACATCCTCAACAGCTCAACATAAATGAAAAAAAAATTACATGTAATAAGTACAACCATGGTAGTACTACATTATGAGGGCCCCAATTATATTTTATGATTATATGTCATTAGGTGCCTACCAATCATGCTTGCCTGGGGTATTTCAACTCATGCATGCCAGTGCTCCGCCTTGTGCAATCTGTCCATAAAATGCGGGTGATTCTAAAGCGGGCAAGTTTTCCACGGGCACATCTGATTTTTTGTGTTTGTTTTTCATCCTCCATGTGCCCGACTTGTTACCAAAATACGTGGCTCCGCGAACAGTTTCAGGAACGGCCTGGTTCTTTATAACGATAATTCAGTATTTATTTGCAACCGTACAATCAGTTGAACATATACATAGTATTTACACAGTATTCAGAGGACTACAAACACTCCAGGTCAATGGCATCCTTTTCACATCCTATATATCCTTTTCAACTCACCGGGGAGCATACAGCACATCGCAGCTATTGAAGCGCAGACGTGCTATTTACTTGCCAGACCTGTACCTATTTAACGTGTAGGTACCAGGTTTCCATCCATATACGAAAATACCTTCGGCCAGGGGTGCCCTGGCACTCCGATGATTGTGATTGGAATGCATCTATTGTATGTTTTATGTTTGCATATGATATATCATCTGTGATTTATTTGAGTGATTATCTTAAGGATTCCATGCAATGTTTTCAAAGAGAAATATACGACATGACTATTTACAGCTCAGCCGTGGGCCACAAAACCTTAATCGGGCTCTGTGTAAAACCTACCATAACTGTAGACTATCCACGTATTAATATTCATTGTGGGAATGATGAACATGTATAATATCAATCTGCTAAAAGTAACCATCAGAATTGATATTTTTCATACATCACACTTTCTTGAGTCTTTGATCACCATTTTTATTTGGAATATTCAAGGTCATGCAGTGAGTGCGACTGTGTGTCTTGCTATTAAACATGCATGTTTATATCCAACAGTTTGAGCTTTTTGGTGAGAAATAAAGTGTTGACAAATACTAACATATACAAATATTGAGTACAGCATAATGTTACATAGGTTTAAGATTGATTTATTTAATTGTTGTAATTCACAATACATGTAAGAGTTCAAAATGCGTTCCCACAATGAATACATGTATGAATGTTAACCATTGTTCATTATTTAACCGACATTATGATTTACATCAGGAATGAGAGAGCCTTATTGAGAAATTTCTTCAGACTGACTACAATGTATCATGCTTCTCCAATTCCTTAATTACCAAATACCAACAAGTTCATGAAATTACCGTGACATATCCAAAATGAGGTTTTGCATCAGTGATCTGAATTTTACCCACATTCATTCTGCAATGTGTTGCCGGCAACTGCCTTGCTAGTGAATTTATACATTCTTGTACAAATTTTGATAATTGTTCTTGCAACCTTCCCACGATAATCTCCCACCTTTTGAAGCCTGCTATTACTATTTATAAATGGCGATTTGTCAAAAAAAAAATCCCTGTTAAATCCCTGCATATTTTTCTCTCCAAAAATTTGTCAAATTAACCACACAAATCGCAATATAATGCAGATTGGAAAAATCTCATATATTTGGAGAGGCTGACTGTGAAGAATATCTTGAGTGATCCCACTCCCATCACAACTATAAAGTCTGCTGCGCCTGCAGGACTGTCCTGCAGTACCTCACTCGATAAACACTGATGTTCATACAACTCCTGACGACCAATCATTCATATATAAACCCATTCACATTCTACCCATGAAAATCAAATTCATAATTTTTAACAATTTGCTAATGATTTTATTGACTTATATATTTCTGATGTATGGGCATTCTTCTACTTTAGACGTGCATGGACATTATTTACAAGAGATATTTGAAAAAGCTCGTGAAAAGGGCAGAGAAGTGGAGGAGAGATATATTCAACGCCTCAAAGAGAAAAACGTAAATATTTCTTTAAGTAATGATTATGTAAATTCTCAATTTCCAATTTCTGGCAACTGTATTGCATGAGCAATGGGTTTTTGCCATTGATCACAGGCTAGACAACTGTTTTTTTTTTGTACTTAGGGATGGTGCAATATTTAACAGGCAGGGGGGGTCGGTGCATATCGAAAAACTAGTTTGAATAAAGGTCTTGTCCCAAAAAAAACAAACTGATGTCTCATGACCTCTATTCATAAAAAAGATGTCTGCGTCCCCTCCCATGAATATTCGCGTGATAATTTGTACCGATTGGCTCATGTCGAGTTGGGATTTCAGTGGCTGAAAAAAAGTACATGTCCCATGCCCAACGAGAATGAAAAATCATCCGGTCCCCCTACTTTTCACCTTGAAAAAAATACCTGTCCCCCTACCAAATGCACTGGTTCCCCCTCCCCGGTAAATATTGCATCGTCCTTTAATGCAGTCTTCTGTTCATTTTAGTTGGACCATAGTTTTATGCTCATAGCAGACTTCCATAAGCACGTTGGCAAGTTCATTTGTGAGGTCAGTTTTGATAACTAAATTTACTGAGTTAATCTTAGTAGTATCATGAAGCAAGTGGGATATTGTAAGCAAAGGAGACAATCATAATAGATCTTTGTGGACATTTTCACGCACAAAATTAAAGAGAACATCACCCAGTGGAGGCATTCACGTTATGTGTTGGTGCAGTATGCTCCTTCTAACACTAGTGAAAGAGTACAACGACATTTTGTTTGGAAAATTTTAAACTCCCTTTTTGCCCAGAATCAGAAATGATCCCTAAGTATGTTTAACAAACTGAACAGGGTTGGTTTTATAAATAGCGTGTCTTTCCACAATATTAAATCAGAAGAAAAAATATATTAACGGTTGCATTATGTTTAGATTGTTTACATTGTGTATACAGGACAATCTGGTGAACCTACTGTGTTGTCAAAAAAATAAACTGGAGTTAAAGTAGAAGATATACTAATATTATATGTATCTATATACTATATATATATAGCAACTTCAATACATATTTTTTTTTAATATTTTCAATAGGTCGCAGAAACAGAAAAGGCTGTGATGGTTGTCATGGGTACTAGAGGTCTAGGAATGATCCGTCGCACCATTCTTGGATCTGTGTCGGACTATGTTGTCCACCACTGCCATTGTCCTGTTGTTATGGTCAAAGAATAAACTGTCGCTGGAGAGAAGTTCCACAGACTTTTTGCATTAAGGGAAGGATAGCTGAGTAGTTTTTATGAAAAAATTGTGATCTCATTAATTATGTTTATGCAAAAGTTAATGAATTAAGGCAAGGAAAAAATATAACTGAGAGAGACATGGTTAATTTTTTAGTAAATTATTACTGAATAATGACATAACTGAAAAAGATTAATTGAATTACATGTCTGTGTTTTTCTTTATTAAGTTTTTGTAACACATGGAACCTGTTTTGCATTAACATTGCCCCATTTGTGAACATTCATATTTGTTGTTTTCGCCAATTGGATTTGAGATGAAATGCAACTGATCATCCTTCTAACATTACATGTTAATTATTTTGTTCCTTTTTGAAACATAATCTCTTACATTCCCCATGGGAACTTGTACAGTGAGAGATAAAGCTCATGGCTTACACCATATTATATGTAATATGTGCCGTGGAGCAAATTTGTGGTGGAAGCCTTGAACTCTACATCTTACCATCTTACCCATGTGTTCTCCATATTTTCTTTTGGATTGTGTATCAATTATTACTTCAAAATATAGATCTCAAAATAAATGTTTCAAATAAAAGAAAGATAAGTAAAAGAACATTTTGCACTAAAAATACTGAATTAGATTATAGTCACTAACATGATTAGTAGAGAATCTCTGCAATTTAAACTCAGAGATGTTATTTTGTGAAGAGAAAAGTTGTTATATAACAATCATTTGTCTAATTTTAAATATCATGATGTCCTTGCTTTGTTCAATAAAATATCAAATACTATGTATTTGTTATTTGTTTCATTACACTGTCATTGTGATGTAAGATGAATTTGTATTTATAAAGGATATTTATTCATTTATCTAAAGTATCTTCTCACAAACAAGTACTTAAGACTTGAAATGACATTCAAAATGCATCTCTCCTATAAAGATTTTTATATAGTATTTAAAACATTATTACATGTATATATTAAAATTCACTTTACCATTATTTTTTTACATATAGCATTAGCAACTTAAATAACCTTTCATCAGTCAAGAGTTTTTCTTAACAATTTTCAACATATAACATCATGATGTGAATGCAAAAAATGAAAAACATAAATTTCAAATGTCAACATCATCTGATGTTTAAAACAGTGAAACAAAACAAGCAGAAAATTTGATCGAGCATCCAACCGAGGACTACAAATATTTTACACTATCCAACAAAAAATCACAGTTAGGTATCACAAAACATTCATCACAGTACCATAAAATAACAGCATTCTTTTAAACAGTTCATCTAAATTCATACCAAATTCTGGAGAGTGTGAAATAATCTTCCATGGCTTCTAAAAGTTAACGTGCAGTAAAATGCAAGAAAAAAGTTAACAGGTTGATGCATTCTTTTGTCCTGTTTATATGCTTTTTGATGTAAGAACTTTGATGTAAGAACTTTTTGTACTTAATTTGATGACTATTCTTAAAATCTTCATAAATGTATCCTTGAAAAAGTTTTATTTCAGTGTGTTTAAAAAAAATAATTGTGATGCTTAAAAGGCGTTGATGCTGATGCTCTTCCTGCAAGAAGAAATGAATAAGATTAGAATAAATTCAATCAAATGCTATGCATTCATTGCATTGGAAATAATTAAACAGGAACATTTGATTAATAAATACAAACTGGTATATGAATCATTATAATAAACAAGCCTGATTGTTTTATAACAAGCAGAAATTATCATAATTCTAATAATTTTACTATCCAATAAATTACCACTGAATATCACTCAGAATTCTATTACAAACTAAATCAAACTTAAAAAGCCATAAATTGAACATGAGTTAATAATCACACTCACCTCATGCCCATGCACTCCGTTTCATCAATAAAGAGAGTGTTGGTCTTGATTGCGATGTCTTCTTCCAGGTCAAGCTGTTTGCGAATCAGGCCCTTGAGTGATGACTCAGACTGAGCCAGTCGTGACTGTTAAAAAAAGATAATTTTAGCACCTAATAAATTCACATAATCTTAAATATACTAGTCTATGTCTGTGTGTTATTTTCATTCTTGACATTTCTTGATAAAATAAATTTCGCTCATAAATCTTTTTCAAAATTGATTTCCTCTGAAACAACATTCCGTTCATACTTTCAAGATTAAAAGCTATGAAATAGGCAGTACAACAGTTTGTTTTAAGAAATAATGAACAAAACTAAACTAAATCTATATGAATACAATTAGAAGAATATTCATCATTATTTTACAAATCATATTCATACTCCATCACTTTATCTATTGTTTTACTTAACACTTTTATGACAAATATGCAATTACATCTATGCAGCTTTTGATTCAAAAACAACAATACCTGAAGCTGTGCCACTGAGCTCTCAATGGTGTTGACCTCCTCAATGAGGCGATACTGTACGGGGTCACGGCACAGCTCGACGTTGGGCCGATCTGAGCGGTTGTCGAGCCGCGTGTGCGCCAGTTTCAGTGGTGCCTCCTTGTCAGCAATAGCTTTTGCAAGCCTGTCAATATTGTCCTCCATCTCAATGATCTGGCCTTTCACCTGTTCCATCACAAATACATAGACATGAGAACATAAACAAAAATAGCCAGGTATATAGCGATGGATGTTTATGATACTGAGATAGAAAAATAAAAAAAACTTTAAAGCACACACAGTTTTATAAAGAAAAATAACAAAATGGCACCCACCTTTGACAGATGGTCCTCCAACTTGCATTTAGCATCACGAGTTTCAGCGATACGTTTTGTCAGTGCAAGGTCAGTATCCTCTTTCTGCTTAAGCATGTCATTGGCTGTTGACTGCAGGACACCATCAATGATTGAACGCAGGTTCTGTGAGTTCTGTCTCTGTTTTTCTGCTGCCAAAATATTAGCATTGGAGAAGTCTTCCCATTCATCTGGAGTCACAGAACTGTAAAAAAACACATCAAATGTTCTATTCAATGTTTTATGGCTTCAATAAGCTAATCTCTTTTTTCATATCTATGTACCATTAAAGATGAAAGTCTAATTTCTTTTTTCATTAATATTGATGTCGTTGTAAGAAAATATCTATAGCAAATACATGTACTCAAAATGTCATGTTCACGCTTAGAATAATCTTTTATATGAATAATGGGTCAATGTAGTTGACATTTTTTACGCAAGTACCTATACAAAGATGAGTGTCTTTATAAAATCCATATTCAGGGAATTAATATATTTGAACAGGAATAACTTTTATGAAGCTTTGAGTACTTTTTAAACTAAAATTAAGGTATAAAAATCAACAAATTAAAGTTACTGTCATACTTGCTGTCAATCTTTGCAACACCTTCCTTGTAGCGTAGACCTGCTGAGTTGTTCCTCAGCTCAGCGTTGCCCTCATCAATACTGATTGCCTGGAACTTGTCTGCCAAGTCTTTCTCAAGGTTGTATTTTGCTTTACGATTTAATCTGGAAAATGAGTTCAGCATATAACATCTCATCATTACTATATGCTTAAATAATCTAACAGATATGAATAGTATTTGCACTTCTCGAGTTATCATCATGATTCATGTGTGTCCAAATTTGACATTTTTCATCTAAAGATTTAAAAAAAACTTGGCTAACCGGACTTGTTCAATGGCATTTTCTTTAGTTCTCTCTAGTAGAGCCAGTACACCCTGGATTGTCTCCACTTCCTTCATAAGTTCTTTTTCAGGATCATCGTGAACAAGATCTATTCCTTTCCGCCTTTGTCTATAAAATAATTTTCAAATACTAATATAAAATGAAAAAAACTATGGACTGTACTAATTCTAAATCATTGTAAGATTTAGAATAAAACAATGATAAATGTTAACTCTCAGTTGGTTCTTATAAATATCTTTTTCAAAATTAAAAACATTTATTATATATTGTTACTAAGTAAAATATTTCTAATCAACATGTATTTGTAATAATTCTGTAGCCAATCAAGTTACCTATTTATCAAACACTGTTGTGCAATATGAAGAGGCTCTTTGCAGGCTTCAATGGCTTTCTCTACCCTTGTTTTAAATGCTAAGAGTGCATCTGTTTCTACTTTGATGTCATTCAGTTTATCGTCAACTTCTTTATTCCAATATTTCATATCATTTATTCTTTGGTCTGAAAAACGTAACATTGCCACTATGAATTCACAATCACATCTACATTATGAACATGCTTAGTATTTTTCTTTTCAGATGCATATTCAAAATATTTTTTTATATCTAATCTTTAAAGAACAGATTCATGATTAAAATTATCATTTTATAGAAAGATCTACGTAAAATAAAAGTGTAAATTGTACACAAAGGCGACTGACTCTAAGGGATAAACATACCAAATTTTTTGTTAACATCTCTCTGAGTTTTAAACGTTGTGGCATCTGTTTCATCCACAAGACGTTTGGACTCATCCACCAGACGTTCTGCTGCTGCTCGTTCTCCCTCGGCATTGGCATATTTCATTTGATTTGAGATGGTCCACTCTGGTGGTACAAACTTTGGCGGTGGTTGAACTAGCTTGGCCATTTTTTCTGTAAATCCATATAGAATAATAAATATTAATCAGGTGAATAAATTTCTATGACAAAGTAAAATTTGTAGTTAGTGAATCGTATAAAAGTAAAAATAACAAAAAATGCTGGTATCCATTGGATCTTAAAATCGTCCATTACTTGTGAACATAGAAGTCCATGACTTTGATGTGCCTACATGAAAAGATGACATATTCATAAATATTCATACATCATAGCATTTCTGCATTTTTGTCCCAATGCCTTGCCATTCATGGGGATGTGAATTTTCTCCATAAAAAAAGTTGCTGATGTGAAAAGAATTTGTCTGTGCATGCATGGTATCAGTCTGTCTCCTCGTTGTAAATTGTAGGTGTGATTTCGGGCCCCTGACAGTACTGTTTATAACACTTATGTGGAGTTTTACATAAAATGTACGTAAATTAAACTTCAACCCTAAAGTAAAGCTGTAACATATTGAGTATTGTTAATCAAATAAAAATAACATTACTTATCAATATCATGACATGTTATTGAGATCACTGGTACTAGTCACGAACAAGGACTGGTGATTAGTTTTAAATTATGTTTCTGGCCCTCACAGTAAATATATATATGTATATATATATGTATTTGTTTCACAACTGAGCTATATATTCAGTAAATATAATGTGTGTATGCATATGTGTCTAGCTCACCTGATATTTATTTATCCAAATATATATTTACAAAGTCCGTAATGCTGAAAAATGATATTAATTTAGCCAAAACTCCTGCTGTTTTTACCAGATTTGGCTTCACGTAGTTACGGTTGCTAAGAAGACATCCTGCTTTGTGATTGGTTAATTGCAATATCATGTGATCAGTAAAATGGTCGTACAAAACCTGACCTAAAATAACAAACTGGGTCACGAAATGTCAGAAAACAACAGAGTGCTGTCATTCGACGTGTGAGCTGTCAAAGGATAACAACGTCCAGTTTAATGTCATTTATGACGAAACGTTTCTTGTTTTGGATATAGCTGTTCAAGAGAGAAGTGGGATACATTGATCTCCATTATGGATAGACAAAATAGCGGATTTCAAAGCCCGTTTTATCGGCCTAATGCTGAAAAAATGGCAGCTTCACCATCACCAAAACCTTTGACTTTTTTACCAAACAGTAAAAGCTTAAAAGGAATTATTGCAGGTACTAATATATATGCTAATAAATGTGCTCTACTACTTAATTAAATGTTCATGTACTGATCTAATCGCTGGCACCATGCATTGAACGACCTAATAATCCATATGCAGCAGGTATATTTTTCTAGCCAAGCATCTAGACTAGTTCTAACTAGATCTTGTACCCCTGCCCCTGGGACTGGGTCTTCTGTAATAATGATCTGCAGTAAGTTCATTTTATCGTCCCTATAAGTGGATGCTAAAATTGTTTATGATTGTTTGGAATATATATATATATATATATATATATATATATATATATATATATATATATATATATATATATATATATAAATACTAAATATATATATATATATATATATATATCATGTTGCATTTGAGATAAAAGTATATATGATATATATATATATATATATATATATATATATATATATATATATATATATATATATATATATATATATATATATATATATATATATATATATATATATATTAATATATATATGAATAATCCAGTTGTACTTCCTTCACTTTACAACAAGTAAATGAGCCAAATAGTTTTGGTTATATATATATGTGCATCTAGTGACTACTTATAATAGTAGTGTATGTTCTCGTACTGTTGTTTGTACTTTCTGTTTGGCTGTGCAATAAGCAAGAAAAAGAATATTGAAAGTAAAGAATATTGAAAACAATCATTATTAACGTTTTTGAGCTCTACAAGGCTCCTTATCAAATGAAATACGTATCTCTACAAAATAATAAAATGTATCTTGTTCAAAGTAAAAAATCAACGTTATTTAAACTACTTAAATTGATCCAACACTATAATCAATAGCGCTATTCTTTTTTATTAGTAATACGTTCAAAATATCTCTGGACACAATCTCAGATATATTTGGTTTGTTTGTACTCCGCAGCCATCAAAATGTATAGATTTGATATCTACTATGAGCAGTTAATCAGGGTGTTGATTCAAACTAAAAATCGCCCCGTTGGCAGTGTAAATTTAAGTTGGGTAGTGTAAATGGAAAAGCCACAGTCAGCGAGTATGATTACTTGATTCCAACACTTTGATAACTAAGGAACTTTGGATTGAACATGATTATATTGAAAGTCACTCGCCACAGAAGATTTCTACTGAACTCACTCCCTGAGTTAATCATTTAATTTTTCAACCGTCCATGCACACATGCAAATTTAAGGATGGTGGAGACCAGGAGAGGTGATCACTCCCATTTCCTGCATCCCCATCCCCATATTAAACTTATGAGAAAGATTTTACCGTAAATCACTATGAAAGCTTCCCTACCCCCTCCCCCCATCCTACTCCATGTTGAGAAAATTAAAACTAAGGACCCTCCCTAGCTGAGCTTTTGGATGTTCATGTATGATAAATCCTTTCATGAACTTTTATATTACATAGCTTATAATATTATATTGATAATTTTAAAAAAGTTATCCTCATCCTACATATCACATCATCATCATGCCACTGTTTTGTTGCATTAAGGAAGCAGTCACACCTTCTCATACCATTCTCCTATTGGCTCAGAAACTCACCCTATAAAAACAGTGTGTGTGCACTTTGGACTTCTTTTTTGTTTAAATATTTAGCTTTATCTCAATTATAATAGCAAGGATTTTTTGTAGTAAACATTTATATTGAATGATGGAATATATAAATGCTATTATGCTATCGTCATAAAGATGACTACTAAAGTCATGATTATTGATTTCAGACAGTTCATCAATATGACAATTATGGTCATTTGGGACATCTACCAAAGTGGACATCAATTTATTGTCCTTGGTTGTTTTAACGCTTATACATGCTGTAAGACATAGTAATTGATTCCTTTCTTGTGATGATATATTTAGATACTATCTTTTCCCCATTTAGTCAGGCTGCATTAATGTTTTGAAACATGACTCAGTTTAAAGCAAAATAAAACAGAATGAAATAGATGTTTGACTGGAGAGATAGCATTTTTGGTTTGTAGAAACTAATGGTACTTTGAGGACAATTTCCATTATAAGAGTTATATATATATCCCTTTTTAAAATCCTAATGGAATAGAAGTTCCTACTATTAACTTACGCATGGTTGAATTTAATCTTTCATCTATATCTCTGTAAATTGTTACGTATAAAAACCAGGAACATGAAATGCCTCTCTAGTTGTTCATTTTATAGATATATGTATTGATTTCATTTACTCAATGTAAAGGAAGTCATAAGTAATGCAAGAGTCAATGATTTTGTTCTTGACAAACCTTATGAAAGAATACGCATGTAAGAAAATAAATTTACTATATGTTTGCTTATCATATTTGATAGTTACAAGTAGCTGTGACCTCCAGGCGTCCATTATGATAATAGAATACTATTGTTCTATGATAAAATTCAAACCGAATCGCTTGAAAAATGGCAGAAGTTTCAGATTGTACCTAAATCATTAGATTTAAAAGTTCAGTCGTCCATTAAATCAACTATAAACAAATGATTGTAATCAATAAGTGGAAATACACTGAAATTGAACATTTACAAAAATGCAATTTTTTACATATTGGCTTGCGTCACACTGACTGTATTACAATGTTTACACCCACACAGCCACATGGTCTATTGATTTGTTCCAACAAGGCAGTGAGCTCAGCTCCTGCAGTAGAGCCAGTTTAAGATGGTTTTGCTAATCATAGATGTGACATGAAAGTCGAGCAATAGTCACAAATGTTACAGTATTGTTATAGTATTCTATAACCCCCAATATAGTAACCACTGGTAACAGCTCAATGAAATAGACCACCTCTATTGTGAGACAATTTTTCAAGGATTTATTTATAGATTGGTCAAAATGCCATCGCTCTTTAGAGACCAGTTAAAGCTAGTCCTCAGGGATATTGTAATAGACATAAAGAGAGGTTCTATTGTAATTTGTTTGTTTCATTGACTGCAAGTGTGACAGCATGTTAGTGAGGGTTTTAGAATGTTCAGCAATTGTAAATAATAGAATCCCCCTTGACTATTTTGGGGTACTGACTAGGGGCAGCTCCATTTTTTTATTGTATAAAAAGATTGGGGGATTTTTGTCCAAATTACCTACAGCGCAAAACATCAACTTTAGTTTTAGGTCACAATTTTCAGATTGCTTATGTAAAGCATTAAATTGGTGATATGATTTCAGATTATGATCCTATGAAGTAGAAATTTTGTAAATTTAATTAAAGAGGAAATCGTCTAGTCTAGGTCATAAGATTTAGGGCAGAATGATTTTAATTTGATATGTTGTGATGCAAGTCCAGATAACCACTGATCAAGTGATCACTACTGAACATTGATTTTTGACAAGAGCTATATACACATGATAACATATGGCATTTTCTGTGACTGTAAAGTCTGTAATCAATCATTTAATGGTACTCTGCGTGTAAGTTAACCTCAGTATCATGAGATTTAACTGAATGAATGGTGAATATGTTTGAATGTATGTTAAGTTCTTCCAAATATTCAAGGTAATTATAGCCTTGCCATTCAGCCGTGATTGGTGACTTTGTTATTCAAGCATCTTCATTAAGCTCTATTTATTGCTTATTGAAAAGCTATTGAAAATTACCCCTCATTCAACTATTGCAGTGGAACTTACTAAGTATCACAAGACTAGCCTATCAGAAAATGTTGCTCAGCAAAGTTGTTCCAGTTGAAAGTGCAAAATTAACCCAGTGCTACTGGTTATTTAGATAAATATTGAACAATGCATATTATGTGCAGTGTGAAAGAGGTTCCCCTAGACCGACAATGTTTTGCAAGGTGCTTTGAAGTCTTTCAGCCTGTTTTCAGCTGATAACTCATTCTTTGCAAAAAAACAGGTGTTCGTCAATTTTGAGTATAGGTTTGCTCATTTATCACTACAGTAGAAGGTACGGCGAGGGTCCATATAATCTGGACCCTAGAAATTGTTTGTTCGTTTGTTTGAGAATGCTCTGCAGTGATCAATTCAGATGATTATAGCAGAGGGAGGCCACGTTGTGCTAGTACATGGACCTCCAGAGGCAGGTTAGATAACCAGCTGAGTCTCGGGGGTGGAGGGATCACACAAGCTATTGTTTTCAATTTGGTGAGTTCTTTTATGTGCAGAGGGGTGGCTCTCCACTACGTGGGAAACGCCTTTTAACAAGGCTTCCGAACTTTGTGCTTGGTGTCGCTAGTACTAATATACTCAACAATAGTGACACACGGTATGGAATCAGCAATATGGCAGGCTTACAACGTAACTGTTTGGCGACTTTAAGTCGTCCGTGGATGGGCCGCGAACTCATGACACAGGCCAATCCCGTTTGACGGTTCGGGTCATACGCTTTAACCATTACACTACCGAAGAGACAATTCACAGATTAGTAATTACTGATGATGATCTCTATGTTCAGAGTATATTTGTTGCTCATGGGCCATGGTGTAAATTAATACAAACATATTTTACCTAGTATCTCTCTATATGATGAAAATTATGGTTTTTAGTGCTACATGAAGGTTTCGTATGTAATTCATTTGCTGTATTTTACAGTCAGATCATCAATAGCAAATTGCAGTTTAAATAAGGGACTAATTATCAACTAAATCGATGTGTAAGAAACTGTCAGTTTTATAAGAAAATGTATATTTTTGCATTGAAGAATTTTTTTTTTTTTTTCAAATTTCACGAAATTATGATAAGGAGGTCACAGTAAGTTTTATCACTAAAACAAAGCATATGGTTGTATGACTTGAGACTTTATCATGACTTTTTGGTTTCAGTAGTCTCCTGACCTGACCTTGTCATGCTGTTAATGCAGTTTGTAGTAGCTAATTTGTAGACTATGTACCATATATGGTATAATATTCTGTGAAGCAATTACAATTCCTTATCAAGTGACCCTCTGCATGATGATATAGTAACCATTGCTATGCCGTTTACTGGTCTACTTGTGTTTATGTATTGAAGGTTAAAAAAAGATGTGCCTTGAGCTAATGCATAAAAAGTGACCTTAACGTAAGGACAGATTTTAGGTAGATGGTTTGATTATTCTTATTGTGTTCATTAACATAGTGTAAACCTTTTTGGTTGACCTTAAAATAAGGACATCTTGAGGTCAAGCAATTAATAAAATGTAGGTTAATAGCATGAGATTGATGGTATTCAAATACACTATACCTTTGGGCGCCATATGATGATCTCCATCAAAATCCGACCACAAGCTGCCAGATCAAGGTGTTACCGCCATGCACAAGCTAGTTTTACTGGACTCAGTCTGATAAGCTTCACAACAAGAATCATGCTTTACGATTATAATTATTACCAAAAATGGCAGAATTTACAGTAATAGAAAAACGTTTAATAGATACACAAGCAGTTAACACTTGACATATTTAGTGGATAATGACAGTTCAACACTCTGAGGTTTAACTCAAACTTGAAGGTAGTAATAAAAAATTTCAGTTACTCTAAATTATGAGTTATCAAAGTTATTAAAATGCAAACTAACATCAATAGAGTTACTGATAAATTTGAGCTATCAGATTTCAGTAAAATGAGTCTTACTGTACATATATACATATGTGCGCTGTACTGAATCACACGTTGATATTACCTATTTCAGGAGGTATTACGGGCGGCATCGAAATCTGTATCACATTCCCGACTGAGTATGTCAAAACTCAGCTTCAGCTCGATGAGAAGGCTGGCGGTCAGCGCCGCTACAACGGTATTGTCGACTGTGTGAAGAAAACGGTGAAACAGAACGGCGTGAAAGGGTTATATCGAGGTCTCAGCGTATTGGTGTACGGCTCCATTCCAAAGTCAGCAGTCAGGTTGGTACAAATCGAATACTTTGTTTCGTTCAATTCTAGGGAGATAATAATATTGTGCATTATTTGACTTTGTGTATTTAAACCAAATGACAAAAACTCACAAGGAAAATAATTTTTTTAAATTAAATTTAAATTATGCATAATTTACCCGAACACAAAAAGAGACATCGTCGGTTTTCACGGCTTGATCACTCACACTGCCTTAAAGTCCTTGTTCATTCCAACCCGTGGGCCCAGTTATAGCTTTTATGTGGAAAAATTATTTTCTGTTAGACTTACGTCAAAGACAAAATCAATACTCGGTTTCATCTTACTTATATAGCGAGATCGTACGTTTGGCTTTAGAATTGCCCACTGGACATTTTGGCAGTGGGCCTTCTGATTGGTCGGTTTCTGAGCGTAAGTTCCACAGAATTGGATATGGTGGTATCACGGCTATATACTGCGTATATAGTCGTGAGATATGACGATGAAAAAGAGATAGCATTCAAATTTGTGAAATCACTAAAATTGAAGTAAGTGTTATGTGTATATTGGTGCATCATAGGCCTGGCCTACTAAATAAGAATTTACATACAAGCCTATAGGTGTATCGCGTTTATAGTGTAAACAGTAGGTCAATGTCAGTATATACATCAACATATTTGTCCATACATTCTGTAAACCATACAGCATGCAAAAATCTCTTAAATGATTTAATTTCTTATCAATTGCAGAGTATGTGAATGTTTGTGTTACGATGCTTTAGGTTTGGCTCGTTCGAACAGTTCAAGAAGCACAGTGTAGGGCCTGATGGCTCATTGTCAGCAGGGTCAAGATTGCTCTGTGGTCTTGGTGAGTCTATCATAATTTTCTAGCTGAAACCATTAGCTCAACTAATGGGAATGTAGTATGCAGGGTTTTTTTTTATGAGTATATGAACAGATTGTTTTTTAATATCAACTATGAGTGTTATTTTTGTACCTGTTTTTGAATATTTTTATACCTTAGTCCGTACAAAAATTTAATGTGTATACATTTACATTAGGGAATTCAGTGTTCACAGCCAATATTGCCAATGATGTACAAAAAATCCATCTTACAAAATTAGGATATTGTATAACATGCAGCATACATAGTAGTCATACCTTTCTTGTGACCTGCAGGGGCTGGTGTCATGGAGGCCATTTTTGCTGTCACACCGATGGAGACTGTCAAGGTGAAGTTCATCAATGATCAGGCATCGGCTAACCCCAAGTTCCGCGGTTTCTTCCATGGGGTCCGCACAATTATTCGGGAACAAGGTGAGTGGCTCTACAACATTCAAAACCAAATTTATTTTAGCAGGCCGTAATTATTCCTCATTCAGAGGGTGTGGCATGGCAGCCCAGTCTATAGTATATCTCAACCATCCTATCCAAGCCTTCCGGTCATTAGGCTCTATCGGGCCCATGCCCAAATGTGCCTGATCTTTCTGCATGATCGCATTACAAGTCTGTTTTGGTGTTCCCTTGCCTTTCCTTCCTTCTAACAGGCTTCTATTACACATTTTCTTACTTTGCTAATCCTGCCAGATAGTCAGGACCAATTTTGGAAAAAGTCAACATGCCGAGGCATTTTTTAGTACAAGCTGTCAAACAGGTGTTTTAACCTATTTTGGGTATGCTGAATTCAAATCTAGTGGTTGACAAAAAATATTTCTGACCTTTGGCTCTTAAAATTCAAAAATAAAATGGCCACCAAATTCTTATCAAAGAATCTAGTTTTGTGGAAAAAATATACATACCTTGATAGCAGAATTTGTCAAGGAGTTGTTTTATGGTATTAAACTTCGGTGTACTGATTTCATTTCTGCCATGTGACATTGCCCTTTTTTACTTTTAATTTCCCCAAATCAGGTTTAAACATAATGTTCTCATATATTTTACTATAATTCGTTTGGATTATGTTTGAGTATGGCAAAAAAAAAATCTACACATAGACAATGGTCAAGCTCTTTTGGGTATGCTGAATTCAAATCTGATGTTTGACAAAAATTATTTTTAACCTTTGACCCTTAAGTTTAAAAGCAAAATGGCCATCGATTTCTGATCAAAGAATCTAGTTATGTGGCTTAAAAATATGCAAACCCACAAATTCATAATTACTTAACAAAGATTAAATGTGCGCGTAAGTTATTGCAAATAACAAGCTTTCAGAAACATTAATAAAAAGTTATCTAGAAAAGTATATTTTGTTACCATGGAAACACCTCCAACTACTTTGAATATATGTAAACATGCCGTATTTGTTCTTATTAGCGCACAGTCACTTGCAAAAAACAAATTTTAAACAAAAAGAAATGTCAAATATTTTTAATAAGCACACCCCGACAATTTTTCGCCGTTCTTGCATTTTTTCTTTTATGCTTACCGTGAACATTCTTTCACAACGCAACCGGGTGTGTTTTTCACAACGCAACCGGCATGTTAGTCTTTTTCACAACGCGCCTGGCGCATACCCGTGCGTTAACCTTACAGCATGGCGATATAAACATGAAATCTTTGGGGGGGGGAAAAGCAAAATTTGATTTATTTAATCTGTGTAAAGAGGCGGGTGCGCTTAATGGGAGAGGTGCGCTAATAAGAACGAATACAGTATATCTGTTACTTACATGAAGCTTTGCAAGTAGGTTGATTTAACAGATATAACATAATTTATCAATAGAAATGTGAAAAAAAAAGAACATGTTTTCTTATTTCATCAAACTTTAGGCAACATGGTTCAACTAATGGCAAACTCCGTGAAACTGTAGTTCCGCCTCTGCCACCGGGCGGCGCTGCAATCGTCAGGGGTAAACGTTGCGCAATTCGCCTTATAATTGTATGGGAACCGACCCAGAAAGTCCGACTTTTGAGGTGTATTTTCAGTAAGAAATACTCATCCATGTTATCCCAAACCGTCGTGTATCAATAACAAAGCCCTATCTATGCAACTGAGCATTGTTTCTCAAATACGTGTCATAATTAGAATAATTTAGTTTAAAGAACAGATTTATGTGACCTGCTAATACACTTCCCGTCCATTTTATGCTGTAGTACTCATGTTCGACGTTCGATCGTAAACAATGATCCTGTAGAGCAGGTGGCGTTTTTTTTATTCGAATTTTTTCAAATAATTTTTACTCAAAAGAAATGTGAAACATAATACTACTACTACAGCATACAAAAGTACATACTTTACCAAAAAACAATACCATATAAAGGTGTCATGACACGGATGAAGAAATATTGAAAGGTGTTTAGTTGATGCATAGAACTAGACTAACATGGCCTCACTCGCTACAATGAGTGTACGACAAGAGCAGCGTCACAAAAAGTCTACGGTTTAGGACAAAATCATAAGTTAAATAATCTGGTCAAGGGTGATGAAATACAATTCCAAATAAAAGGTGAGTATCATATATGAAAACTAGAGAAGTATGCGAACATGTCTGTGTATGTCACTATACGTAATTATGAACATAGAGCACAATAATACCATCTTCAAAATGACTAATATACACGAATGTTGATGCCATGTTTTATCAGCTTACCCCTGACGACTGCAGCGCCGCCCGGCGGCAGAATGAAAAAACGTCGTATTAACGGGTCACGGAGACTGCCATTGCCATCCCGTTTACACGAATAGGTCGATTTAATAGATATAACATCATTTATCAATAGATATGTAAAAAACACAAGAAAATGTTTTCTTATTTCATCAAACTTTAGGAAACATGGTTCAAACAATTGCAATCACATTTACACAAGCCAGTACAAGGCATTTTTCCCTTCCTGCAACTACATTGCTGTGTTGTACAAGATCCTTTACAGCCACATCTGAGAAGATGATCAAGAGATGCATTCAATATTGTGGTCTTTATTGACAAGAAGTTAATTAAAAGCTGGATTAAAGTTAGATACAACCTTCCATGATATACATTTGTGTATAACTATAGGCAATCACATATACATGTATCATCAAGTTTGAAGATGACCATTATTATAATTTAGGTATCAGAGGGACGTACCAGGGTCTTACCGCCACCATGATGAAACAAGGCTCTAACCAAGCTATTCGATTCTTTGTGGTAGAAACATGCAAGGTAAAATAATTATATTATTCTGACATTTTGATCTATTAAGAGTGTTTATTTTGTACAACAGTTTGACAGTGAAATCGACTCAAAATTTCAATATTTGAAAATAATATAAACATGTAAAAATTTCATTATCTATTTAGAAATGAATATATCTCTAAGCTATGTTGGCAAAGTATAATTATCATTATGTTTTTGTAAGTAAGCTATGGATAAGTGCCCTTGAAAGTCATCGTAGGCCAAATATCATTTTGCTTCTCATTATTGTAAGCAAAGTGTCATTTCATCATGTGGTTGTAGGCTAAATACCGGGAACGCAAGGGCTTGGATGCCCACGCGAGTGTACCGAAAGCTGTTCACTGGTTTTGTGGGGGCGATGGCAGGAGCGGCCTCTGTTTTGGGCAACACACCTTTAGATGTTATCAAAACGAGAATGCAGGTAAATAAAAAGGAGATTTCAAATTGGTTTTCAAACATGAAAAAATAAAAAAATGTAAATGTGGTTATTTATAGTCACAATTCACTGTTATCATGCTCTAGCGACTTTACATATTTACACCAGATCAGATCCTTATCACACTATATCCTTCTCAACTCCCCGGGGAGTTAGTTATCAAAGAAAATGATGACAATTGTTAGATTGTTATTTTCTTGATTCATAACATTTTATTTGTTTGTATTAGATTATTCTTTGATTGATTGAACTATTAAGCTCTATTAAAGAATTTTGAACATTGTTCTATGTAAAGATGCTCATAATTTGTTGATCTGCAGGGTTTGGAAGCAGCCAAGTACAAAAACACAGCAGATTGTGCATACAAAATATTCAAGAATGAAGGGCCACGGGCGTAAGTATTTTATCAAAGATTGTTTGTTTTTTACTGTACAATGGCCTATGTGGATACTGTGGTAGGTTTGTACTTTGAAGCTCATGATTTCCACCAGTGATTGTTTACACCTTGGAAAGTATTATATAGTATTTAGTGTAATATCTGTATATAAAAAATCAAGTTGTGCATTTTGATTTTAAAATGTATGCAATTTATAACAATGACTATGTGCATAAAGTATTCACCATTATGTGTTTTTCGTTACAATTTTAAAAACAGTTAACTTGAGTATTTGTATTGATGTTGTTTTCTCCAGATTTTACAAGGGCACCATTCCACGAATGTCGAGGGTCTGTCTTGATGTGGCCATCACTTTCATGATTTATGATTCCTTCATTGAGTTCTTCAACAAGTTCTGGATAACCACCTAAATTGTTATTGGCTAATCACGACTGCCAAGCTAGCGAATTTGTGCTCCATAGCTTCTTAAAATTATTAGTCAAAAGTAGTAGTTTGCATTAGGCATCGAGGTAGATTGAAAATTATGATGTAATTCCAGAGGATATTGCCATGATTTCCATAGTATGTTGTAAATTTTGTTCAGGTAATATTATTGTTATTGTTTAATCCTTATATCAAACAAATTTGAAGGTTATACTCAGTGGCTGAACAAGTGTGCTTGCACAGAAGCAATATGATGTATTCTGGATATTCTGAAAGTTTCTTTAATTGAAACAGGTTATTAAAATATCAAGACCATTCTAAATAACCCGCTGTAAGAACCAGTTAGGAAACTGTTAAAACACATATACAGAGTAATTGTAAACCAAATGATTTTCGTCAGAGGTAACTGCACAGTGCACGTAAAAAGTCCCCTATCTCTGAAATATTAAGATGTCACATCTACCATTGGGAATCCACGGTATGTCATGACCTTGTGTTTTCATAATAAGAAAACATGGTATTTTAAAAGGTGTAATAAATATTTAACGTGGAGACTATAAAATTGCTGTTATTTTCCTAACACATGCAATGAAAAAGGCATCATTTATTATACTGGTTTTTACAGAGCAAAAATGTTTTTGACTGAGCATTATCTTTAAATTATATTTGAAAGGGTTTCGCATACTTATTTATGATTATGTCATCAATATTAGACGTTAGTTTCTAGTGCACTTGCCATTGGTCTTTATTTCAAATGACCGTAGGAAAAATCTAGTATTTTATGATGTGGAATTAGAATAAAAAAATGTCACCTAAAGCTACAAAGGATAGTGTAATAGTTCTGTTTAATCAAAGACATAATATTATTACTTTTTTTAATCAATGAACATGATATTGAGGAGTGAATAATTTACAAAAGATGTGATATCTAAATAGTGAGCTCTATGAGTGGGCACAAAAATGAAGATTAATTACCATGAATAGGTAAAAGTATCAGGTATGTAATTCTTCCTAAGAAGAGTTGGTTTGGTAATACTGAGTTTTAGATCTCTCAATACAGCATTATTATATGTGTTACCTGGATTCTGGTGATTGTAATTCTTATACAAACTATACATATATCAAAGCTTTCATAGTACAATTTAATAGTTAGAAACAAGAAATATCATTGTAAAGAAAGTAACATTTACTTTCTGAAATATAACACATATTTAAAGTAGCTAAAAATCATGCATGAATATTTTAATTATTACAGTCATATATTTGTGACTATATTTTACAGGTAGGATTCACTTTATGTAGCTAGTAACGACCCAACATTCCAGGTTGCTTGATCAGGTTGTTTTGTTGATCGAAGACCAATTTTAATGTGTTCATATATTTTGTAGGTTTTATAAGTTAACTATATCTGTATTACGTTCCTCATACTCCATGGTTTTGTAACACGATTTTTGAATAAGATTACGGTTAGTTTGCTTAGCACTATTAAAAGGATTAATATAAGAAATTTCAGATTAATTATTGTTGCATGTTCTAAATGTATCATATTTGAAGTTGTAGGTAAAGGTAAATGGGTTTTTGAATGAGTTTGTTGAACACCTACATGGATAACAAGTCCATGTTAAAATGTCGATAAATATAAAGTTGCGATGAGAGTACAGAAAGTACAATAAAGCTGTTTAAAGTCTGGTATGATTGTCAAAAACTTGAAATTGTATGATTTAGACAATGTTTATAAATGTTTTATTGGTCGTTGAAAATTACATCACAATTTAAGCCTTGCCATTAAAAAAAATTTGATCAATACGTTTTTGAAGGTTTGTATTGTTTCATGGGAATTATTGTTGAATTTATATTTTGGAATTTTTTGTTATTGTTGTTCAAGTTTGATAATTGGGAAGTTTTTACATTTGTCATTTTCAATGTTTATCAAATATAGCTTACACAGTATAAGTTTATACGACAAATCATAGCAGTAGTGCAATATAAAGTTATGTGGAGTTTTCATTACTGGCTTCATATCTACTCGTAAGCTAGTTATTCTTGTCATAAGAGATTAATTGAGTACTATTTTTTATATATTTTGTGAAGCCAGTTTACTGTCATATGCTCTTCAGAAACTGATATCCACAGTGCTACAATAATTTGTTTTTTTCTTATTTATTTTCTGTGGATCTCTTGATCAATATGCCATGTGTTGATACTGCTAATTTGCCTTTTCAAGCATCGCTTGTCACAACCATTTCAAAAGTGATGAGACACATGTTGTTTTAGAAAGTATTAACTCAAAGTTAATACTTTATCCAACTTTTTAGTTGGTCAATTGAAATGAACGAAGTGTATCTGTTTCTGTATTGTGATGAAGTGCACGCAATCCGCAATTTGCCAAAGGTCTTTGAGTGACCCCGGTTAAAACCCTGAATTGGGATCTTAACCAATTGCCTTTTTTCTAGTGTTCCTGTATGTTCTACATGTAGAAACTGGTTCTTTAACTTTGTGCAAACGATTTTCGCTAAATGTTGAAGTTAGACTATGTATTTACCTTTTCAGTAAAAAAAGAAAAGAAATTAGGTTGGTTTAGGTTCAGTGTGTATTGCATGTAATAGGAAATATTAGTTTGCTCATTTGAAATTTTGTCAATATTAATTCCAATGTCAACATAAAAAAAAGACGAAAAAATAGAAGAATAATTCCACTGATAATTGATAAATTATTTTTAGGCTTGTTCTAACATCATGTAAATGCATAATACATAGCAAGTTAAAAATGTATGTGTGTTCACTGTGTTGTTATAATGATTATAATAGTGCACTAATAAATGTGTGATAGAATATTTTAATAAACTGCATTTCACACTAGCTACATTTTTAACTCCTATCCAACCATTTGTGAACTGGATTTTTCATATATCAAGGTCCATTTTGGGATCACCAATACAATGGAACCAAAAGAAGTATAGTGAAAAATTGGATAGTTGTTAGAAATCTAGCTCATGTTTTTGACAGAAATGTGAGTATCAAAATAATGAACTTATTTAGAATAGGTAGTATAATAATGAATTTTAAAAAGTTCTTTATTAGATTGAATAATTGTTGATTGTGGTAGTGTGCACAGCACATAGAATATAAGATTGCTGATTCCCTGTGAAGATTGAATTTTACGAATTCATATAACCTGGTAAGTACATATAAAGTACAATTCCATATGAAGATTGAATTTCACAAATTTAAATAATTTGGTAAGTCAATAATGAAACCAGTTGGTGATTTTCAAAGTTGCTGTTCCCAGTAAGCATATGATGAAATTTAGAACAAGGAATAAAGCGAATTCTCAATAATAAACTTCTCGATCTTCACATGGATTCAATGTACGACAAAATAGTTTATGCACTATTTGCGGATGTGTTGTCTATAGATAGAACGATGTTGTGAAGATGTAGAAACACATTCCGGTGTGCCAAACGATAAATCATTGCTAATCATAGAATTATATTTTGTACAAAGTAGCAATATTTGATTCTCTTATTATTATATTGTCTATTTTCATAATTTGTACATCGTTTTTAGACGATATTGATTTGTAATATCCTATTTTTAACTTCCTTGTAATATATACTTTTTTTTCTATTTTTTTTTAATTGATTAAAAATTCTTTGTTTGCTATTGAAATTATGATGCCAGAAGCCATTACTACATTGATTGTACAATGATTTGTACAATTTAATTGAAATAGATGTTATTTCAAAATCGAAGTTATATGGAGGTATTGGAAATTGTCTTCTCTTAATCTTGATTTTAAGAATGTGACAAAAATGAAAATTTGGTATGGTCATCACATGGCACAGTTAACAAATGGCATCTAATGAAAAATATCCAAATATTATTGTAATTGTTCAGGTGTAGATTTAATTGAAACTTGAACTTAATATTTGTGAGGGTTTGATAGTTTAAAGTAGTAAAAGCTTATGTTTCTGTGATAAACTTGCATGATGAGTTGTAGCAATTAAAAGTGTATATAATGCAGAGTATTTGGTTGTTGTATTTTTCTTCAAAATTATAATACCAACCAATTGTTAGGTAGCAGGCATTCACTTAATTCTGCTTTATAAAGACCTAGATTCATCCACTACCACCGAAGGGCACAGTAGACAAAGCTGAATCACAATACAATTGCTCAATAGAAAAAAATGTAAAATAGCCATAATTTTTTTTTCTTCCTGCATGAATAAAAACATTCAATTTTTACATAAGAATATTCATGACTTTTATGAAAAAGCATGGGGATTTTACAAAAAATGGAATGATTGTTACATTTTAATGCATATATTTTTTCTAACTGTTGCAGTGCACATTCCCAGATTATGAAGACCCTATTGTAAACATATTTTATTCCAATAATACTAATCATCAATGCCCATATACACGAACATGTTCGTATTTTCACTAGGATGATCTACCATGAACATCAGAGTAGTACATGCGGTTTTGAAAATAAAATACTACAGCATACTTCACACAATAAAAATAAATTTTAAACAAAAACAGTTTTTTTTCCAAATTAATTATAACAAATTTCGACACTAATTTAAAAAGCAACAAATTGAATGTAAACAAAATTTATTTTACATCAATTTCATTTATCACAGCGCATGTATTGCTCAAGCTCAACACAATATCAAATCACCAGCCTCTTCGTATACACTCAATGAACTGTTGCATATTGCAATTGCTCTTATCATACAAATTTACGATGTCCAGTAACACTTCTTTCTATCACATTAGTGGATTTCATTTCTATACAAATACATGCTTATTTTCCAAAAAGATTTAATGAAACAAAAGAAGTATCCAAACAATAAGAGAAGTATTTGTTAAATCTTTTGGAAAATAAGGATATATTTGTATAGAAATAAAATCCAATAATATGTCACATATACAATATGCAATGAACCTTACACATCAAACATTAAATAACGTCTTTCTATCAAATTACACATATAGATGCGGGCGTCAACACCTCGACATACATTAGCAGCTCGTCACACGTACATTTAGTGACGTGACGATCTGCTGATGTATGTCGATGTGGTGGAGCGCATCTGCTGCTACCATAATAGCAATACAGGTACCATGACTGTTCTACAGAGCATCCTCTTTACCCTTTGAGGGGGTTGAAATGTCTGCTGGCTAATAATACCAATCACAAAACACATTCATGACCTCTCACCATAAGCAAGCATACGTGTATGAAAAGCTACGATATGGATGATCTTTTATAGCATGAGGGTAATGACATTTGCAAAACATTATGCATTAAAGGACAAACTTTTCATGTGTCGTGTTAAAGTGAAGAAAACTGACTATAACGAGTCCTTTTTTAAAATGACTACAAAATTTTTTAACATACAAAGGTTTCCATATGCTGTGTTTCATTACAATGAAGGGAAGAAGGCGGTCAATTTTAATTGAAAGAGAGAGGGAGGGCACTCAATTCTCAAACTGAAAAAGTAATATTTTACACACTTTTGTCGCAAATCGATGTATTCCTTCAATATGCATTGTTTTGTATTTAACTGTCATGTAATGTCAACACAAATCAAATAGAATAGATTGCTAACTATGTAATCATTGACCATTGACAGTAAATGACTCTTTGCAATACACTTTAAACAGTTTCAACAGGGAATCTGTCCAATATTAAACTTTATAATACGAAAGTATGTCATTGTTCATTTTATCCATTTTAATCAAGTGTGGTGGGAGCTGGGGGAGTGCTCAATTTGTTAAAGTGCACATGGGGAGAGCATTAAATTTCAGCGTAGAGTTAGGGGCAGGTGTTCAATTTTCTTATCTCATTAATACCACCCGCCCTGTACAATTCATGATGGTCACTCCCTTAAACACATTATAACATTTACTGTGATTCTATTGTAAAGTCTAAGACTACAGATGTAAAGGCTATTTGTGACTGTATAAATCAGATCTAAGTATTGTTTCGTTTGAAGAAGTTATTTTTAAAAAATCATAAAACTTTGTTATTCAATTCACTGGGCTTTGTCATTTAAAAAACGCCTGATAAAATAATAGTTCTTTTTTTATTTTCTTAATTGGTCTTACTCTGATATTCGATCTGTGATAGACCAAGTACTCTTGTAGACCAATGAAGAAAATAAATAAGAACCATTATTTTATCAGTCGTTTTTTTGTGACAAGTGCCAGTGATTCATTTCACCTAATATTGATTTACAACGAAGGGCACAGTAGACAAGGCAGAATCACAATACAATCGCTCAATAGAAAAATAGTAAGATAGTCCTGTCATTTTTTTTTTTCTTCCTGCATGAATAAAATCTTTCGATTTTAAGAATATTAATGAATTACTTATGAAAAAGCATGAAGATTTTACAAAAACATGGAACGATTGTTACATTTCAATGTATGTATTTATTTTTTCTAATTGCCGCAGTGCACATTCTCAGAATTATAAAGACCTTTTTATAATATTTTTTTCCAATACTAATAATCATCTATGTCCACATACATTGTAAACCCATTATACATGTACATGTTGATATTTTCACTAGCATGATCTGCCATGAGCATCAGTGTAGTAAATGTACATGTATGTGTAGCTTTATATCATACAACAGCATACTTCACATAATAAAAACAAATTTTAGACAAAAAAGTTTTCTTTTTTAAAATAATTATAACAAATTTCAACACTGATTTAAAAAGTTACAAAGTGAATGTAAACAAAATTCATTTTACATCGATTTCACTTATCACAGTGCATGTACAGCTCAAGCTCAACACAATATAAACTCCCCAAACTCTTCATATACATGTGCACTCAATGAACTGTTGCATATTGCAGTTGCTCTCATCACATAAACTTACAATGTGCAATAACACTTCTTTCTATCAAATTACACATATACTGCTACCACAACCGTAATACAGGTACCATGAGTGTTCTACAGAGCATCTTCTTTAGGGGGCAAAACCCACAGCGGATGAAGCTGCCGCTGTACGTTGGCAAAAACCCAGTGACGGATCATATTATTTGACGTGCGGCTGCCTTAAAGCTTTGGAATTAGCACACCTAAGGTGTGCTAAGGTGATTTGTCGTAAGGCTATATTTGATACCAATCCGTCAGTATGGGTTTTACCCAATAGAAAAGTTACTAAAAGCAATCCATACGACGCCGTACGGTGCTGTAAAGACGCCATACGGCTCCTTCGCGTCAATTGCCCCCCCAGGCATTGAGAAATCTGCCGTGACGACAGCGGTCTACTGCTGTACGGTGCCATACAGCAGAATTTCACTGTGGGTTTTACCTTATGTAAAAATGCATTGGAGCAATCGGCACAAAGTTGACGATATGGCTCCCCATGCGGCTGCCGTTCTGCTATGGGTTTTGCCACTTACCCTTTGAGGGTGTTGGAATGTCTGCTGGGTAATAATATCAATCACAAAACACAATCCATGACCTCTCACCATAAACAAGCATACATACATGATATATTTCTTTTAACAGCACGAGGGTAGCCAGAATTTTAAAAACGTTATGCATTATATGGACAATTTTCATGTGTCGTTTAACTCACTAAGACCTGAGACTAAGACGAGTCTTGTGGCTCAAGTGAAGAAATGACTATTTAAAAAGAAAACCACCATTTTTTACATGAATTTCCATTTGCTGTGTTTCATTCCAACTCTACATACTGTTTATAGTCATAATTCAAGAACTTAATTAAAAGCTTGTTCTCACGACTTTATATTTTAGGTCAGGTTATTGGCACAGTTGCACTTGTCAATCAATTGATTATTTCTCACATATTACAATGTACATAGGCATACTTGCATCTGCAGCACACACAGCGTACGATGCTAATCACTCACACAATCTTTCAACCCTACTTATCTGTACCTAATTAACGTGTAGGTAACACAGAGCAGTGTGCAACAATTAAGAGCTCAGCTTTCTGACTTGAATCGAACCCATGACCTTCTGGTCACTAGTAAAATTCCTGATCAACTTGCCGACCACACAGCACACACATATTTTTTTTCATATCTATGATGCAACTGTAAAGGAATATCTATCAACGTTACTTTAGCCAACATTTAACGTACTTCATACTGAAACATGAGAAACAAAGTTTTAAAGTATTGTCAAATCTTTTAAAACTCAATTGTGCTATATTTTAAATGTTTCTGTTTGTTACATATGGTAGTAAAATTAAAAATGAACACCTGGTCAGATTATTTTATGCAAGATTTTAGTACACAATGGTTAATCAAAATTAATATTAATAGAACACTCTTTTAACCCTTCAACATTGTTTCATCATCATTGTCACCATTATTACCGCTTATAAGGCCAGGATGGAAATAGAGGTCTTTTGTGAGTCGAAGTTATCACATCAGGAACGGATTTCTTGCCACCAACTTCCTTGTCTTCGCTAATAATCTTGTTTTACCTGAAAATGCATATAATAAGTAAAAGCTCGGTCCACACTGCCCTGACTACATGTGACTGTACACAACGCGATGTTATAGTACATCGCAGAAATATTTTAAAAGCATCTGGTTAAGACGGTGTCTGGCCATAGCTTTATGGCGATTAGTCCGCGATCCAGGTTTGTGTGTTAGCAAGAAGATGCTAAGATCAATAGATTTTTAATTGTTCTTTACAGCACAGGCATTTGGTGAGAAATTTAATACCAGAGTTACATCAGATTGTTTCACGAGATACGCAACACTTCCACATCTGCATTCCCAATCAATAACAGTAGGTACATTTTAGGGGATGGTTGGACAAACGCTGTCTTGTACAAATGAATAGGAAATTGACCGATTTTGACGTGATATAGTTACATTTTATGATTAGAAATATAAATAGATATTAATTAATGAGAAGTCATTCATTATACTATAATCTACAACATATAGACCATTTCTGGGCACTTCACACCCCAGAAAAATGTCACATGAACATTTACAAACACTATTGTTTACCCACTAAAGCGGGTTGCCTGGTTATCACCCTGTACTGTCAAATCCACTATGATTGTGTGGACCATTTTTGCCTAGCAAAGTGTGATAATGAAATGTCCTGTCATTTTTGATAATTGGTATGGTGAGAAAAGAGATACTGGCATATTTATTGCCAAACCCAGGTTTGACAATGAAAGCCATTGGTGAAAAACGTGAGTTATGAAGTAAAAAGCACTATAGGAAACATATGACGTTAGATCTCTTGGTAATGGTCTTTGATATAACATCATGATATGAACAAGGCTAACATGATCCGTCACATCAAGTTCTGACTACATAATATGCGACCACGACTGAACAGGCGATGACAGCCTATGATAATGTGGTCATAAGAGTTCCCACACCGGCCCGATTTTGACCAACAAAACGTTGTGTCATGCATTTGACACAGTTTTAATACATATATTCTCCCATCATTCAATACGCAGGTAGGATCACTATCACCAACATATGAATATATGGAACAAGAATATTTATTATAATCTTATCATATGCATAAAAATTAAAAAACACTATTACGACATTAGTTTATGTTCAGATTTGCCATAAACATAACTTGATGCTGATTATTGATAGTGAATTCGAAGCACAACATTGTACCTGAGTCATGAGCTCGAGAATGTGGTATTTGTTTGCATTCTTGCTGAACACTTGAGCCAGTGTACCAATGAACCAAGAACCTTGCTCTGCATGTCTGTATGCTTGCATAGCCTGCAACGTTATAAAAAACAATAACTTAAATATATGGAGACAAGTTCATATTTTATAATTACTTGCATGCATGTTGAATTTTGTATCAGAGCTCAAGTACTCATTTTGCAGATACGCCATTTGTAATCAGTCATCATTAATCTTTGTTCTTGTATTGGTCTTTTTAATTTTTAAAATTTAATTTGAATGAAAAACATCACGAAAGGTGACAAACCAGAGTGTTTAATAATAGAATTGAGCATTCTATAACGGTGTGATCTGTGGAGGGATAACAAACTAGAAAGACAGATGGATGAAAAAAATGTGTCATCTATAATACGGGCACGCTTAGTGGCTGCCCTAAATGATATATATTAAATACTTATGTAAATAAGAAATATTTTTCCTTACATCGCTCATTAAACTACAATGTAGATATATTTATATTAGCAATCGATGATATATGGGGCAGACTTGACATTTGATTGATAGATTAACAAAATCTAATTTACCCTGTCCTTAGACATACCACCCAAATGTCCATAGGCTTTTAGAATTAAACATTGCCAATATCTAGGAGTAGAATTTTACATAAATATGAACTTACATTGGAATTTAATTCTGATTTAAATGGTCTTTACTTTGGTATGTTCTGACTTTTCTGCATCGTAGAAAACAATGTTTAGTGTATATTTTTCGCAGACGTGTCAACTTTGGCTCACTATGGCATGAACCTAGTTTGCTTTTTATGGTATTCAAAGTTTCAAGCTAAGTACAATTTACTTAAAGGAGTCTTATAGGCATACAAACGTAACTATTGGAATTATGCAACGATACAAAATGTTCATGCCATCACATTATATTGTTTGCAATATTTCTGGTGCGACATTAGTAAAATATATAATGAGTAATCAGCTGTGATAATAAAATGCTTGAGTTAATCACTTAATTTATCTTTTAATATACTGTAAAACTAGAAATGTTTGTGCTCAATTTAATTTGCAAATTTCCTACCCACCTGACCCAAGTTAGAATTCAATTTCTGGCAGCTGTCTTAGGTACTGCCTATTCATACAACAAATTTTTATGCACATGCGTGCCGGTGCTATGACTATGTCATATAATATTATGCTACATACAATGTAGTCCATACCATATTGTGAAGCGTAGGCCACCAGTGTGTCTGCATCAGTAGCCACTTTAGGAGTGTAGTTGCATTCCATTTCTGAGTCTCGTTCCTCTAACAATACACCATAGTCTTCACGATCTGCCATAAAAGATTCACACTAGGCTTTCAGTACTAAAATGTATATGAATTATAAAATATTGACATTGAGGATTTTTTTTATCTTTATGCCACTATTGGTGGATTTGAACCCTGGACCACTACCACAGTGGTACTTATTCACCAAACACTTAAGGCAGGTGCATTAGCCCACTCAGCCATCCTGACAGAAATAAAAGCGCCATTCCAACTGAAAAGTGTTAATGATTCTGTGCTATATATAGTGCACTCCATGTATTGCCTCATCGAGGAGGAGGCCAGTCCCCATAACTGGGGCTGGCTTATTTGTGGATTAATGAACCAGAACCAGAACCAGTGCATGTAGATCTAGCAGTCTAATGACAGAATCATTAACACCCTCAGTAGAAATGGCAGAGCTTTTAATTCTTTAAATGGCAAAGTGGTCTATTGCATCTGGTATAAGAGCGTGCCACACTCGTAGCAGTACAGGGTTCGAGTCCCAGCAGTAAAAGTGTCTGCCCCTTAACTATATTTTTTTATTAAGAGCCCACAAAAAGTAGCCAACCCACTGGATTGTGAATTTTTCAAACCAGCCGATCCGTGAAAAAAAAATCTGGCACTGGGCCGCAGGGTAAGCTGTATTTTGGACCCAGATATGCGACACAGACAAGAGAATTGGAGAAAGAATCCTCTATGTCAATATTGGAGTAGTTATTACATTAGATATAAAAACAAAAACAGGAATGGCATGAGCATGACACATTTTTAACAAGTGTTATGTAATTTAGTGAAAAAGATATTTTCAAATCCAAATCATGAATATCATTTCTGGCTTCAGGTAAAGACATCTTATACTAGTTTTAGCAACACTGAATCAATATTTGAAACATTTTCCTTATCGAACGTTTCACCAATGTACTACAATTAGTATATAAAATATTTTCAAATGGCCTAAAATGTCAATTTGACGATGCATTGACATTGTCAAAATAAGGTAAAATAAGCTTGGCCCTTTGAAAGACCATAATCTCTTTATACAACACAAGTTACCTCCACGACACGCCTGCACCAGGATGACCTTGGGTTTTCTTTTGAGTGGCGGACAGAAACTGTTGTTGAATCTCATGATGATCTCGTCAATTGCAATTTTTGCACCATCACGAGCAATAATGTAGCCCCTCATGACCATGCCCCATTAACACCAGCACAAAGGCATCGTCATAATAGAGCTCAGGCGCATGGGTCAGAGAATGCAGCACGCCCTTTAGACTCTAGATAGAGTGGGGGAATATTGTTACCTTTTGGGTTTGATACTGGCAGATAATGGGGGATATCTAGTATCTGTTATTATTAATTTCATATGATCCACATTTTCTAAAATTCTGGATTTCTCAATGAGTAGGAAGACTATATGCAACTTTAATCATAACCACATCCAAGCAGCCATCTTTTCTAGCAATCCTGAGAACTATAAACAATCATCTCAAAACACACAAATTAACATTGTTGAAAAAATATAATAAAATTTCTATTTTCACAGAATGTAAGCTTCTATCGGGTTCCATTATATAAACATTTAATTAAATATATAGCTACCTATTGGAACCTATCATTTTGCCTTTGGCAAGACTTTCGCTCTTCTCTCAAGAGCTTCGGCCAGGCCTAATGAAAAGATTATCTCACTGTGTCACATGACCGACACGGATTAGGCGATCATGTGACAGCAGAGCTGTATACACGGGGCAAGTCGTAGCCGGTGTCGTGGTTCATCCGGGGTTGGCGCTCTCTGATTTCAATGGCCTCATGGATCTTCCTGCGCAGCTCCAGTTGCTCACGTGCTACCACTTTAAAGTCACAAGGGCTCATCTTGTGCCCTGTATCCTTGATATGGTCCCCACTGCTGTTGGAACACGTTTAGGGGGTTCAAATGTTCCATGATGCCACACTTGGCACTGTCTGGAGACTTGTCCTTGGGAGAAGGTACCATTGACTTTATGGTGTTCACAGGCTTATGGTATGTACTGATCCCATGTTCTCGGAAAAATGTTACTCAGTTTTTCAGAAAGTCCTCTGAGATATGGAAGGCACAAGGGAATCTATGTGTCGCTTCTTTGGAGACGTCTTCTATGGGTGTATTTCCCTTTGGGCTTGGGTAATCTGAAGATCCATGGTTGGTATCCATTGTCTTTGAGAACTGCTTTCACATGGCTCTCTCTCTAGCCTGGTCCTCAGGAGTGGTTACTAGGTTGTCAGCGCGGTGGAGCAAGGTGTGTACAACTGATCGCTTATGGTCCAGATGGTGATTGGATTTAAAGTTTAAATATCAATCAGTATGGGTAGCTTTACGGTATACCTCGACTGATGGTGTGGCATCATCACTGATCTTGATGCATGTGTCCAGGAATGGAATCTTGAAGTCCACTTCTGGCTCGTTAAAGAAACTTGATGTTAGGGTCTTTGCTAATAATGTGTTCCATGAACCCCGATGAAGTATTCATGCATCAAGACAAATGTATCATGCACATACCGGTGCCATAGTTGGGGCGGGTTGGGCGCTGTTTTGAGAGCTGTGGTTTCAAACTCCTCCATATACACAATAGGTGAGACTGGTGATCCCATGGCCGCTCCGTAGGTTTGCTTATAAAAATTGTCCTTTGTACATGAAGTATGTGGTTCAGGCAGAACTCCAAAAGTTGTAGAATCTGAGGGGTTTTCAGGCTGGTCCTTTTGCGTAATGTCTCGTCATTCTCCAGTTTCATTTTTATGCATTCTACGGCCTTATCAACCAGAATGGTAGTGAAAAGTGCAGACCCGTCATAAGAAATTAATATCTGTCCGGTGGGACTTCTAGGTTCTTAATTTTGTTCACGGTTGGTGCTATTCTTGATGTGGTGAGGAGACTGACCGACTAAGTGGATAGTATGTCCGCGATTAGTCTTGCCGCTTATAGGACACCAGCTACGACTTGCCCCCGTGTATACAGCTCTGCTGTCACATGATCGCCTATTCCGTGGGCGGTCATGTGACCCAGTGAGAGGATCTTTTTTTTCATTAGGCCTGATGAAGCTCTTGAGAGAAGTGCGAAAGTCGTATAAAGACAAAATGACAGGTTCCAATAGGTAGCTATATATTTAATTAAATTTCCATTTTGTTTCTAATTCTTTACATACAAGTAGTAGCAGAAATAGATATGTATTTATGATATTAGTCTCTATGTAGTTGTATGTGAAATTGACTGGCATGTTACAAGTGACTTTACCAATTGATCAATGAACTCCATCAAAACTGAAAAACTTAAGCGTTGCACATACGCTAGCATCCAGATTCAAGTAGCAGCAGACCCGAAGTGGAGCTGTGAGAACAGTGCACACATTCGGGATACGTCCATATCTGATCCACGTGTTCGGGTTCTTGGATTCATCATCATACTTCATCATATTCACAATGATAGCAAAAACCACGTGGGTTCCTTCTCAGCTGGTAATTATGCTGAATTGCGCACAAAGGCATGATATGAAGAATATATAAGTACATAGTTGATTACTTTAAACCAAAGGATATATGCATGTACAAGAAAAAAACCTTGTCAGCATTCACTTATATTCTAGGCTTTCTCAGACTGTCAGTATTACAAACATAAAAGTCTGAACAATACTACAAGATTAACCAGCTGTTGTTTGCCCCCCCTCCACCCACCCACTTTCGCATGCAGTCAGCAGAAGGGAGAGGGGGGAGGGGGGCCAAACAACAGCTTGTTAATCCTGTAGTATTGTTCAAACTTTCATGTTTGTAATACTGACAGTCTGAAAAAGCCTAAAGTATGGGTGAAAGCTTACGAGTTTTTTTTTGTATATATACCATTTGGTTTAAAGTAATAAACTGTTTATTTATGTACATATACCAGGATAGATGAATCTTCGATATAATATGAACAATATATAGTAAAGTAATAATTCCAAAGTGAAGAACATCTTGTTTTTTGTCAATGGTATACAATTATACACCAGGATTTTGTGATAGAATCGAGGCTTTACCTTGCTACGGCTTACGTTGTCATTGTACTGGTCGACTGTACACTGCAGTACCTCAATATCAGATGGGGGCAAGTGGTCTATGGAACTCTGTAATGACACATGTGTTGAAAACTTTATCATTTACTTCTTACTCAAGTTCTCATGTATTGAAAAAAAAAGCACACAAGTGCATATAACCCCCACTCCATCTAATCACCCATCTTTTCTAGCAATCCTTTGCACCATGAAACAATCATCTCAAAATACACAAATTACAAAATATACAAAGGTTGACACTGTTTGGTACAATTTAATGAAATTTCAACAATTATCTTATGAATGTCTGCATGTACATGTACTTATGCCAGGACATGCGGATAGATGAAAAAAGTCTTGAAGAATTCCATCCAAAATCCCATCTCCCGTAACATCAGTTTATCTTATGCTATTCTCTAGAAACCCTCGCTTCCGATTCCTGTCTACACGGGTCCTATATCTAAGCAGTGACAACAAACACACATATGCAGTATTGAAATAAACAAGAAAAACGTTCTAGAACTTGTAGCGCATTTCTTGACAATGGGAAGAGCAGAGTTTGGCGTACAGCGTTTCACATGTGCATTGTGATTGTTTGGCGATGAACCGGTATTTGCCGTGTTAACGTTGGCAATGTAAAACTTTTATTAGCAGACTCAGCTCTAAAAACTGTCAGTATGATATACAATGGTATACTAGTATATGCCATGAATTTCAATTTACAACAACAAAATATAGCAAGTTTAAATACAGAAAAATCACTTCAAAATGGCCACTTTTCCGTGCATTTATATGGTCACGTGTAATTCTCCCAAGTTTGCCGTTCATTCTCGATACTGATTGGTTAAGAGTCGTAGGAGATCAGGTAATCTCCTACTTTGTGAACGGTAAACACCACCAAGCTAAATAGTTCAGTTAAACTTGGGAGATAAAAAAGGCAATGGTCTGTTTTAGTGTTGAGATAAAACTAGCTATGCACTTGTGGTGTCTTAGCCTACTCTCGTTGTCCTGCTCACGCGAGCAGGCCTAGACACAACTTGTGCAAGCTAGTGTTTAAGTGTTATCTCCACACTAAAACAGACCATTACACTTATAATGTTTCTCCTCACGGGTGTGTGATAATGTGACGTGTGACGCAGGTTTTTTTGAGAAAAGCTTGTTGCTTAACTGATGGTAAATATACACTTGTGTCACTCACCTGTAGCCTTATGTACGCTGGTACGTCCCCACGCTCCCTCACCTGGGAGAATGACACTTGAGCCGCGGGTTCTGGAGCTATGTCAGGCTGTGTCTGACTTAACAGAATACTAAATGTTAAGACTAAATATTAAAGAACATGTAGTATGTAGAACCATATAACAGAGGCTTTACTTTGGTAGGCCAGTCATATGCATTAATTTCAAAGAGACAGCTCTTATATTAATTCACAAGAAATCATGACAGGATTGTACTTGTTACTGTAAAACTAGAATGTTTCATTGCTATTAGATTTTACAGTTTTTAATAATAAATCTTTGTGTCATGTATTGCTTGTACTAAAAAGAAAATTTTAGCATGAACAAGCAAGGAGTAAATCATATTTTTATTCTAATGTGTTTTTATGATTTGATCTTGTAATTTGAGACTGTATTGAGCTATGATGTGGGAGTGAACAACTTTCTTGGTTGTTGCGTACAGAGAAGTAAAGCAGTATAAATGTCCAAAGGGTTGTATCACATTTATTTAGTAAAATTTTTCAACATTCATACTTTCTTTGCGTATGTTACCAAATGTATAAAATATTGTTTATTTATCACAGATACATTATGATACAATACAAAACCAATATTTGTTAATTTTAATAAGAGCGCTTAAAAGTTTACACATATCTATGCATGTATCGTCAACTGAAATTTATCTCTATATATGAGCCATGCTGCGTTGACCCTTTCTTAACTCTGACTGTCTCAGATTCCACAGCGCCTTTTCTCACACTCGTTTCCCAGGCTGCACTGCCATCAGCTAGGATTCGTTAAAAGTTGGTTGTTACAAGCCTTCATGTCACTCTTGCGCACATTATTGTATCACAGGTGCGGGTGACCTCAGTGTCTTCTTCTTTCAGCTATTTCTCCGTACAGTACCTATATCTTTGGGTAGTCTCCCATTATTGCATCTCTTCGCATGGCAAAGCCATTAAAGGCAATGCTGAGACAGTGCTGCAAACAAGCTGGGGATCATGACTCTTTGGAAGAAATCAGCATTTGTCCATCTTAGTAAAGGTGGAAACTGTTCAACCAGGACTCCTCGTGACCATAAGTTGTCCAGCATACATGTAGGAGTGTGCTGCATGCTTGATAGACTTGTACCTTGGTGGTTTTATTTGAAGATGAAGATGTATTGCCAGAAATAATGCGAACCTCCATTTTGTACCAGTCAAACAACTTTGAAGAATACAACACACCCTCAATTCTTGAAGAAGGTAGGCTTTCAATTGATAAAAAAAACACCCAAATAAAAACAAACCCACCTCATCTTCTTGTTTTGTCTTGGGTTCAGATTGAATAAGTCCTAAATCAGACAGCTGCTTCAACAGAGATAAGGCACATTCTTTGGATGCTATCAGCTTTTTTGAGCCATGCCCACATCCTACAATATCTGAAGAAACAACATCAAAATTAAATAAAGATTTTTAACCTAAGAAAGAGGATATTTCATTCTCAAAAACATAACTAGAACCAAGCCTATCAATGCTGCCAGTCTTTCTAACTTAATGGCAGTATATGTAATACTCACTGCGATTCTCCACAAATATGGTCATTTTAGCGGTAAAGGTCCTGCAAATAAATTCACCATTAGTATAAGATTTTAATACAGTCAACATGCCTGATACATTTCAGGAAACTTAATACCTATTAATTTCAAGGAATCCTGCCATATTCTCAAAAATCTAGATGAATTTTGTAAACAAAATAATATTTGCAGTGCAAGTAACAAGATCATCACACCAAAGATAAGCAAAATATGGACACTAACCATTTCTATGTACTTACAGTGGTCTTACAAATACATTATTTGAGAAATTAACCTCATATGTCTACAGCTAAAAGCAATACCTATTATTATCTGGTCCTTCCGTTGTATATTCATAATCAGCTTTAATTTTTTTCATCTGTAAAAACTTATTGATCCCATCTTTAGCATTTTCCAATGTCCAGTTTCCATGAGGATTAACTGTAAAATCTTGAACCTACAAAGTCAGACATACTCAGTAAACAATAACTACTTTCAATTATTCACCTATCAGTACTACAAAAAACATTGGTCACCTGACATGTTTGCAAAATTGAAACAGTTTTGATTACTACTCTATTGACTTTTACACAAAGATGTAGACAAATCTGGGTGGTTAGGGGCATGCATCCATGAACGCTACTGATTTCCCCCTAAAATGAGCTAATGGATATTGTTTACATCGCATCGCCCCCATGTTTGCTGATAAGGATCTCACGGAATTCTCACTTCCATTACCAATTAAATCTTACATGGACTTGGATCTGCCGGTGAAAGCACAATCAAGCTTTATATTACTTACATCTTCACGGTCCTTTCGATTGACTTTTGCTAATACATTGGGGGAATCCTGCGACAGAGCTCTTTGATAAGGAGTTGATGACCCACCACTTGTGGTTTTTGCAGGAGCTGGAGAACCACCAATTGCACCTACATGTACAGAGAAAATGTTTGAATATCTTGATCAACAGCCTTGTATATAATATAGAAAACACATAGCGTGCAAGTTGGCTATATTGTACTGACCAGATTGAATGTAAGAAGCATTGGGGGAATCCTGCGACTGAGCTCTTTGATAAGGAGTCCATGAGCCAACAATTGTGGTTTTTGCCATAGGAGCTTGAGAACCACCAATTGTACCTACATGTATGAAGATAATGTTTGAATATATTCATCAACAGCTTTGTATATTAGGCAGAAATCACACGGTGAGTAAGTTGGCTATACTGTACTGACCAGATTGAATGTATGAGGTGGGCGATTTTTCCGTACGATTTGCAGCTATTTCTTTCATGTCACTTTCTTCTGGAGCAATTGTTAGCTATAAAATATAATAGATCTATTTTTATGAACTTTGTATATTATGTACTGTAGTAATTAATGTATGGAAAGTATTGAGATAAATCTTTTAAAATGAGAAAAAAAAACATGCATAGTAAATTTATGGCTGCAATCTTCACTTAAAATAGACGTATATATTTAAGCTTGAATATCTATCAGTCAATCAGATCATAAATTTATTTGGCCCATGGACCCTAAGTAATGTGCAAATGAACATAGATTACCTCCAGATTTGAAGCCTCAGCTTGAGTCATTTGATTGTATTTGATAAGAAACTGTATGAAATCCTTAGCTGCATTAGTTTGTGCATCTTTTTTGGTCGTAGCGTAACCTTTGGCTTCATAGCTGTAACCATCTGCCTTCAGCTAAAATATAAAAAACAAATACAACTGTACAATCAAAGTATATACATGTATTAAACAGGCCTAACGTAGTTCTCCACTTTCAATAGGGTGTGGAAGGGCTACCCAGTCAAGAGTACAACTGTCCCATCCATACTTGGTGGGCAAAGTCTTTATTCATCCCTAGCAACTCTCAATCTCTCGTCACCACCTCATCCCACTTCAGTCAGTCAGGGTTTCTCTGATGCCTTCACCTTTTGTACCTTGTGCTCTCTCACTCATACAGTGCATCAATTGCGTGAATTAATAGAGAACGTGGTTCCCGCCACATATAGCTTTAATGTATCGGGCGAATCTGATGTGACCTGATGCGCACTCCAGATGAGTCCGTGGGGAGGGAACCATATACTTAATTTATAACCAAATGTCAGAATATGTCCAAACAAATGTATAACAATCAAAGTCTTTTTCAATTAAGTTAACATGATAGCCAGCATGAACACAATACGGTCGATTTGTACACAAAAGCGTGGATAAACTGTACATGGTCTGGACCATGATGATACAGCTCTCTGTATACGGTTCCTATTTCATGATCCTTGTCAATGTGATAACCAATTGAATATATAGTCATTGGGAGATAAAATAAACTACACAGCTGTCTAATATAAATGAATAACAACAACATCTAAGATTTTCTCCGAACTGTGCATAAAATGTACTTACAATGAAATATTTACGGATCTACATAGTTAATTTAAAAATGAAATTCAGTATCAAAGCATGTGTATTTGTAATAAATTATTAAAACATAACATATAAAAGCTTACAATATATGCTTCATTAGAGCACTAGGGGGCCTACTTCCATATCATTATTAAATTGTAAATCAAAAATAGATAAATCCACTTACAGTAGAAATAAAACTTGGTTTATGCGGTGGTCCTGAGTTCTCAGATTCATATATTGGTCTGACTTTTCGCTTGCCAAGCCATGCATACAAGAAGTCTTTTACATCAGTCATTGTTAACCTGAATGTGTGTATACATCAAAATATTGTCAGGTTAATAATAATAGTATGTTGTGTTTACTGCTTAGACATGCACATTAACAGTTTGACGTTGGCTGGAACGTGTTTGTCCCATCCCAGATGGAATATCCAGTAAATATCTCGTTGAATGTTGTGTAGATTAAATCTGTTTATACTTATTTCCCGGAATCAGTCTCACAGTATGCTAAACATGATTCCCAGAAAAGTGTCCAGTCATGGAAAAGAAACAAAAATTCGTTTTTTGATGGTTTGGATGACAGAGAACAAAGAAAACAGCAGGACCAATTGAATGGAATGAAAAAAGAAGCCTAGAGACTGGATACATTGTTCATATGTGAGTTCTTATTGGATAGGCATGCACATCCCGACACACCTCCCCCGGGCCATAACATATCCCACCCCCCAGATCACAACCCCAATATCTAAATAGCTAGTTTACAATAGTTACTGAGTCTGAGGAATTCGATTTGCAATGTAATCAATTTTACAGCACTGTAAATTCTCATGTACAAGAGAATAATCAGAACCACTACAAATTATAAACAATCATATAATCTATCAATAACGAAATCAAAAATATACATTACTTGTGAACTGTTGTTCTCGATCAGTCTAGTCGTGAGACTGTTAGCCTAATACAACATTGGCTTTACCTACCGTCCTTCTTATATTAGCAAATAATATGAGCTCTATCTTATAGGACTAGTCTAAGTAAAAGGTGAAGGCCGCAATTTGTAGTGATAATAGTCTGATCATGTTAACACAGTGTGTGATAAACTTAAAATAGCAATGACTGGATAATATACATGAAACACCTTTTCAATAAATTTGCCACCAAGAAATATGGATGAGAATGCAGACCAAAGACTTTATTCCGATATAATCATTCAATAAGCATAGTACCGACCGCTTTAAACATAAAAAACAGTGAAGTTTTTTGCAAGCTCCTAAACTGTACTGTCACTGTTTTACTAAATATTGTGAATGCAAGTCCCACTATTTAACTATCTATAGGCTGTAGGTCAAAATCTTCCCAAACACACAGAAAACATGTATCTAAATATAAACTTCATTAGTTGCTACAAGCCTTGAAACTAACAAATTACATTCTTAAAAATCATTGCCTACATAGACAATAGCACAATCTGACCCCTAATATTAACATTTTGCAGTTTTTTTAATTAGCCTTAATTGGGTGACATTCCAAAAATTGACTCAAAATATCTAAAAATAACTACTCGTGATATAATTTCGTATACATATCACCACCTTACTTGTGTTATATCACACTCTTTTTTAAGAACAAACCAGGTAAGGAGAATATATTACCATTATGGTTTGATTGTTATTTTTAGATTACATATGACTTAATATCATTGCTTGATGATCTACATACTTTCTTGTATACAGTATTTGAGAGGTCTAGCATATTTGAGTAATGAATAGGTATACATGTACATGTATATCATAAGAATTGAAGGAACATTATTTTTTACCTGATTTGCCATTTGCTTTAGCACAAGGACATTGGCGATGAAAAACTCATTTTCCTGACAATATTATGTAACTATCAGCTGGTAGCTATTGGCTCAAAAAGAGGCAGCAGCCAATCTGTGAAATCATTGCTCTCATTGCCAGTTGGCCCAGTTATTTGACAGGCATGACATTTGCATAGCCAGGGATTGTTTTTTTCCATATCAATAACTTGTGCAGTTTTTTTAGCTATGTAAATTCTGGATGCAGATTTGGTTTCCCATCTGTGATAGGTTTCTTAAATTCTTATCCATTTTTAGACATATTGTTGATTTCAACTGATGGTTAATACCAAAGTTCTTCTGCTTCATGTGTCCGAGCTGCAATTTCATGTTGATTCCTAATATTTTAATCAGATCCATCTCAAACATTCAAAATGTTAATAGCAAAAACTGCCAGATGGTTTGACACTCCATTGATGTATTCACGAAAAAACATTTATCCAAAAGTTTAAAAAAATCATAAATATTTTTTTAGGTAAACCCTGGTTACAAGCCTTATTTGTGTAATATATATGTCTGCTGGCTATTTAGTTTTATGATTTTGTAGTCAACTGTGAAATTCGCAAATTAAATCATGTGCAAATATTTCTAGTTTTACAGTAATTCATGTGTGGAGAATACATTTGTAGTGAAATAGAACAATGTCTTCAATTAAACCATTGGTGGGTGTATATAATAAAATATATGGGCTTACCATTAAAATTTCCTGTCTGTGCCGATGTCCATCTTCATTCATGTTGGATTCTTCAAAGAAATAATACACAAACTATCAATAAAACTTAATCGGAACATCTCTAAATGCAGTAATAACTAACTTTTTGTTCAAATATTCTATATGACTTGGAACTTCTATTAGTGATCTACGTTTGCATAATTAAATTCATCAGCCTTGGTTTTTTTTATGAAAATAAAAATCCTAGGAAAAATTTGGAATCTTATCTGCAGATAGCAGAAGTTACAAACAGAAGGAATATCCATCTATAATTACCTTTTATATTCATATCAATGAAATTGTCCACTTTACATCACAAAACAAAAAGGCACTATTCTAAAATGAATTTACCTTTCTTGCTAGATTTCTTGTTGAAAAATCTTTTAAATGGATTTGTGATTTTCCGTATATCCTTTTTGTGTTGCACAACAACCTAGGAAAGAGTAAAACATGAGGATAAAAAAGACCATCACTTTGAAATATTGCATTTATTTAAATGTTATTTGCTTAAGAAATTACAAAAACCACAAACCTCTGCTATATTGGGAGATGTGATGTTTGATGTTACATGGCTTTCTAAAAACAAAAAACAATATTTCTAATTATTGAATAAGGGCTAGCGTCAAGGTGACAAGAGATTACTAAAAAAATATATATGCATTGGACTGTTCAAACGCAGTTGACGAAGTGAGGTCGGCAATATTTTCACTCAGTGAGTGGAAAAATCAGCCTTCACTTGAGGCAAATTTTAAACCCTATTCATGTCCTCCTTCTTTCTATCATCACAAGAAAAATAGTGAAATCACATTCAAATCTTGTTCAATGTGAACACAAAAATCACCAGTTACTACATCGTCTCATTGGATGAGTGAAAAGCATCTTGTGCATGCTAACATACGCTCTATAAGGACATTTAATTGATAATTTGGTCAATTTTTCTACATATGTATGAATGTATGAATTTGCAAGGCATACCCCCCCCCCCCCCCCCCCCCTCGCCACCAATCCAGGAAAAAATTCTGGATCTTTCAGCAAAATCGGCTGGATTAGATAAGAATATCGGTATACGTGATTGCAGCGGTCGCAGTGAGTGTGTGGTCAGTAGGTGGACCATGCTGCTGTGATGCTGCTTCCACTGGTCACAGCCGCCCGCCGCCACGCCCACAGCCGTCATGCCTGCCAGGTTACACCGCTCCACGCTCGCGCCCTCACCCAGCAACACCTGAGAAATGACAACATTGTCATATCTATGTGATTCAAGGCCACTAATATTTGTGGAAATGGGTCACAAAATCTAAGCAATCACAAGTCCCACTGCTGAGATGTTTAGTGGCTTCAAACATATAATCTTACAAGGCCAAGTAAGAAAAACTGAGTATTTATTTTGCTTTTGATGTAAGTCTAACTTGACGAGTTTGTCTACTTAAAGCCGCCACTTAAGCCAAAGCTAGATATTGTGACACTGAATATATATGTGCAGTGTAAGAGATTCCTGTTGACTGACAATGAATGTCAATAGCTCTACGAACTTGTCCTACGTCTATTGGATATTTCATAATAAAGATTTTGTGTCTCCTGTCCAAGATAAGAAAAGCTGACTTTTTAGTAAGATTCTGTATCTGTATGTTAATCTGCAGGGCTCTATCAGCATATGTGCAGATGGAGGCCACGTGGTGTTGGTACATGGACCTATAGAGGCAGGCTTGGTAGCCAATTGAGCCTTGTATTGGGGGTGGAGGGATCACACTAGATATTGTTTTCAAACTAGGTGAGTTCTTTTACGTGCAGAAGGTTGACTGTCCTCTTCACTCGCCACGCCTTTTAAGGAGGCTTCCGAACCTCAGATTGTCACTTTATACACTGTTTTTTTGCTTTCTCGATTTTATTGCGCTATGGTCTACTGTTTGAAGTCAATCATAGAAAGATATAATCATAAGTCAAAGTATCTGTTTATATGGGAGTTAGCATGCCTTTGAGTGCAACATTTAAAGATATATTTCCATCATTATAACAATTTTTCTGTTCATATGCAAAGGATCCCTACCTCTGCACACTTGCGAGCATTCTTATAAACACAGATGTGGAGTGGAGTATTCAATAGGAGTTCATCTTGCTGGTCTACCTCATAATCCCTGAGAGAGTCTCGCAGGTTCCTCACCAAACCTATGATGTAATAAATTCATTTTTGCAAGCAAAGTTAAAGAAACTCATGCATATTAAAAATACAGTACAGCCATCAATGTCTACGTCATTGAAACAAAAAAGAAGTTTTGGCTTACCATTTGCACATGCTTGGTGGAGAGGCAAGTTATTGTTGTCTTTATACACTGAAATATATCATCAGATGACATCAATATCATTCTTTCCTACTGCTCTAGTGCTCAAAACTTGCTTTTGAGCTCTTAAAATCTTCCCAATCAACATACGAATAATGTATTAGGTGATATTGATAGGTCAAAAATCTCTCCCAAATTAGCGAGAGTTTTGCGCTGATTGGCTACTTTTCTACGTTACACTTAGGAAAAAAAGAAGGCCATGTGGCATGGCATGATATCGTATAGAATGGACAAAAAATGAATTGCTTTTAACATACATAACATATATAAAAAAAAAACACTACCAAAAGCAAGTATCCTGTCAATGATGTCCTGCCTGTTGGCGTCCATGGCCCAGTCAGTGGGCAGCCGGCCGTCCAGCGCCTTCCGCGAGAGGTCAGCCCCCGCCGCCAGCAATGCCGCGACCGTGGCCGGGTGGGAGCACTGGCAGGCCAGGTGCAGCGGCGAGATGCCGTCTGTCGGGTCCACATGGTCAACACCAGCACCTGCCCATGAATAATAGGTTATTATATGAGTGGGGGTGAGATATCAGATAATATCTCACGGAATGTGAGTTCTGCTAAATTTCACACTCCGTGAGATATTGTCTGATATCTCACCCCCACTCGTATAATAACCTTTTTCTCTCATATCTATTTATTATTTTAGGTATTAAACTTTGTAGCGTAGGATATCCGTTTTTATGCTCCACCTCGTAATCAATCAGAATTGAGTATGGTCAGCAAACATGAGAGAATAGCTTATCACTGACTGGATTTCTGAGTCATGGCACTGACTGTAATTCATAGATCCCTAGATCTATTACAGAACATGTCCCCTAGCAACAAATATCCTGTTTCTTTGCAGTGTCCCGTGGTAGTCCGTGATGTGGTGTTAGACACATCGCCAAGCTAGCAGGCGGCAGGAGGTTAGGCTACATGAGCACCATATAATGTCATGCAGAGCGTGGGACGGCGGTCCAGCTCCTGATTAGAATAAAGAATAGAACACCAGCTCCTCTGTCGTATTTCACCACACAACACTGGTGGAGATGTCGGGGACTGAACCCGAGACCTTTCACACCCACCACACGATAGCGACAAATAAGAAACTTTGTAATTTGACATTTTATTATAATCTAATCACTCAAAGTTACCTGCCCTAACAAGTGCCCGTACAGTGGCACTGTGGTCAGCATCGCAAACAGCAGCACACATGAGCGGGGTTCGGCCACTGCCTCCAAATGCATCAACGTCATTGCAGCTTGTCAGGTACCCCACTATCTCATGCTTTCCACTCAATACAGCTTCATGGATTGGAAGATTGCCATTTCGAGATTTGGCATTCAAATCTGCACCAACCTACAAGTGTGCAATAGAATATGAAGAATGTATGTAATTTCTATTTAACATGTATTCTTAGTGAAATGAAGTATCATCAGAATATTGTACTATCAAGAAATGAGATTTGTGGATTAGTTTTTATTTAACTATAACCATAGTCATCTTAACAAAATATATAATTATTCAAACTTGAACGATATGATTTGGAAAAAATAAAAATTATATTTACTTCAGCTAATGTCTTGAGTGTTGACAAAGATCCTAGCTGACAGCAGAGTAATACTGCAGTATCTTGATACTGTGGTCTTGGATCAGGACTGCGAAAATTCACGTCTGCTCCATACTGCGCTAGAAGACGAACTTGCTCACTCCTATCGGCATCATTTTCCGCTGGCTTCATAATAGGAGTTCGACCGCAAAAACCAACAGCATTGATGTCGTTAACTTTGTTTTCCAACAGGAAGCGCAGTATGGTCATTTCACCGCGATTAGCTGCTAAATGTATTGGCAGGTCCCCGGCTCCATTGGTCATCGTGACATCGGCGCCCTCTTCTATCAGAGCGATTAACGTACTTAATGTACTCCAGCGGCAGCAACTCAGCAATGCTGTGGTATTGAAGGCCGGACGCACCTGTGGAATTACAGTGGATGAACTAAATAGTACAGTAGAACCTCTCTATTAAGACCACCTTTGGGACCATTGCTAGGTGGTCTCAATAGAGGTGGCGGCTATACAGAGGTTAATTCTGGTAGCTTTATGAAGCTTTTGGAATGTGAAAAGTGGTCTTATTAAAGAGGTGGTCTTAATGGAGAGGTGGTCTTAATTAGAGGTTCTACTGTATTGGAGCCTTAGTCTTCTTTGTTTTGTATTTTCGTACTTTAAACTACTGATCAATTTTCATTAAAGTATGATGTATACAGAACTGCTTCACTTTTGGTAATTACGTTTGCGTATAATCTGCCAACGTCACACTATATATAGGTACTAAGCAGGATTGACTCACTTACACCTCCACAGTGTTCAATCAATCTCCAGTTAATGTGCGTAATAAGCAGAGCTGGTGAGAAAATCGAGAGCTTTTGTGCGGGAAATGTTTACTTGTGAAATTACAGGTTCTGATTTTTCACTGCAGGTAGTATAAATATCTGTCTTTGGCAAAAATTATTTGGTCCATGCCAATGGAATATCTGTAGTGTCTATGAATGGTTTGTATGTCCACTTAAATGGTCTGGTTTGTGCTGCTTTAAAGTCTGCAATAGTTGAAGACCCTCGTTCTACATGGCTGTCCACTGTCAGAAAATGAGTGATATTTTGCCTAATATTGCTTTGTCAAGCCGTAATATGGGTCAGCTGTGTGGCGTATACTTGACTGAAAACTACCTTATGCATTGCATCTAGATTAGCAACTTATATATTGTGTTAAGTCTCCAAATTCACAGAAACTGGTTTGCTCCTCTCACGAAAACTGCTGATCACAGCTTACCACAAATTTAGTATTTTTGTGCAATTATATGTTTTTAAAAAGCATGGGATTAGTGTAATCTGTTTCAATCAACTTTGAGATACATTCCTATTCATATGGTGCCTGAATTAAGCGGCTCTACAGTCACAATATCCGTTATTTTCCATCGGATGACACCAATTTTGAAGGGGGGTGGTAATGTATTGCAGACTTAGCAGCGGAAACCAACCCATGTGAGTGGAGATAAAATGCATCAGTATGTGCCAGAGGTATTCTTATAGTGCATTGATGAAAGAAATTGTGCTCAAGATTGATTATCAGTCTGTTTACAGTGAAAAATCCAAATGTCTGATTTCAAAAGTAACCATTTTATGCACAAAAGCTCTTGATTACACACATTAACTGGAGATCGATTGAATGCCGTGACTTTGGGCAAATATACAAGTATGGCATTATTGCATAATACCTGATTTGGGATGCATGATTTTATATATGCCAATGCCATAACCAGCAATTAATTGTTGTAGGTAATACCCGATAACTTACTGAGTTTAAAAGCCAACGGAATTCTGATTCCAAATTTGGAAAAAACGTGTGAATGGGCACTATATATCATAAGTACATACAATATATGATGAGAGTCTAAGTATCTTATCCATGGTTCACATTTAGAAACCCTATCTTGTCTAGAGCTAAACTGAATGTGACTTCGAATTCAGATTTTTTACAATCTGATAAATGCTTGATGTATCGCAATGGAAATAAGTCTAGCTCTAAAAGTGACTATTATTTGCCAAACTGCTGCACTATAAATAACATTCATATAAAAGCATGCATTCAGAAGTACCAAATTTATTTCTAAATTCTTGGGGTTTTTGGGGGGAACTTAAGCCATACTGTAGACAGGAAAATGCACTTTATAGATGCACCATTATTTGCGAGCATAAAAACAGTACTATTGAATATCAAAATCAGTACCTGCATAGTTCGATTTAGAAAAAATGATAATATTTTGCTCACCTGGTGGACTGGGTCTTTATCTGATACGTGATTGACGTTTGCGCCCATCTGGGCCAATAGATGAACCACCTGGGCATTGTCAGAGTCACAGTTGCTGGCAAAAAGCACTGGAGTGTTGTTGAAGCAGCCAAGGGCATTTGGGTCGGCTCCGTTATCCAATAGGTACCTGAACACAATATTTTGTAAGAAATGATCAAAACTTGTTTTCTTTGATCACAGCGCCATTTGTGAATGTAAACGTAAATGTGGTGGTTTATAGTTGTGATCTAAGTATTGTTCTCAAGACTTTTTGTGGTTCATAAACAGAGAATTTGTTGTATTTGGTCCCTGTTTACTTCATCAATTAGTAGATGATATCGATAAAAAGTGTTATAGTACCAGATGGTCTGGTTCTGGTTCAGGTAAAAACAGGCTCAGTTGTATTAGGTTTGAAAATGTGAAAATACCTGACTACTTCGTAGTTTCCAGCGTATGATGCCCAGTGAAGAGCCGTGTTGTTGTCTCCATCCCGCACATCAATGTCTGGGTTGTTTATCAGGCACGACTGCACCGTCTCTAGAGAGCCCTCCAGAGCAGCTTTGTGAATGTCAACCATCGCCCTTAGGACCAGTAATTATAAAGTATCAGTAGAGACCACCCAGCTATTCACACCATTTGAAATTAATGTAGAGGTTCTACTTGATTTTAATAGTACGGGCGGATGGTGGCCTGACAGATATTCTATTTGGTGAGCCACCATTGGGCCAACCAAGATGTCGCTGTCCTGCCGATGTTGGCCCGTTGAACAAACAGACGTCTGCTTGCCAACAATTATTGCCATTGGTGGGCCAACGGAGATGCTATTGGTGGTCCAACGTCGCCCCATTAGCGATGTGCTATCTGGGACATTGTACATTGCGCAACAATCATCAAATAATTCAATTTTACATGACTATGTATTTTAGTAAATAATAAATTAAGCAGTATGGCTTTTCTTGACACTACTTAAGGTTTAAAATATCATTATTAACCAAGTATATAATATAGTGTGTGTGTCTAAATTTAGCTATTTTTGGTATATTGATTGATCTAGATTTTGAATTTTTGAATAGCTATGGGTTCAAATCTTGTAATAATTGTTCTTGTAATAATTGTTCGAATTTCCAAAAAAGAGATCCCTGCACCCCTCCCCACCCCCCCCCCCACCCCTGAGGAAATAATTGATAGTTGATAACATGAAAAAATTACTTGACATATTATAATTGATTCTTTAGTCATTTCAAAGAAAAATTTACAATATATTTTTTGCACAGCATAAATTATAAGGTTTAATTATTTGGTATTTTAACTGTTAATTGCTTTGTTTGAAATTTTGTATTAGGTGATTTAATTTGAAATTTGGACCCTCAAAACACATCCTAATAATAAAGCTTGTGTTGTTTTATGTCAATTTGTGGTGGTTGTATCCTAAAAAGATACAGCACTTGTAAGTAGAAAAATAGCCTCTTAACTTAGTCTACTGGATTGGAAGTCATAAAATTCGACATGTAATCAAAAGCTGTTAAAGCAATCATAGTATTGCAAAATTGAATGCTATGTGTCAATTGGTATGGTATCATTATTGTTGAAAATGCTAGTGTAAATTTCTGTTGGCTAGTGTAAATTCAAAGTCATTCGCCACAGTCGGCGAGTATGATTTACTTAATTCCAACATTTTAATAACTAAGGATGGCTAGTTTGGATTGAACATGGTGAGTGTAAATTGAGAGTCACTCGCCACAGAAGGCGAGTGTTCAACTGAACGAGTCACATTCCCAGTGAAATAGATCTAAAATTGCTGTACGTCTAGATGGACTTTCATGGACAATGTGCAAATAAATCAAATGATGTTGTAATATATCACAATTATACTTCAGCTGCAGGTCCAGGATTCTACGCACAGAATACTCTCTGTGAACACTACTCCCACTCCGACCCACCCCGTTGCACACAAAACAGTTTCTTTTTATATTATGGTAGAGGAAGAGCTGAAAATTATGTACGTTATTAGCGCATCCTACGTTATTGGCACATCCTACGTAGGGTGGGTTGATATATTCTACAGGAACGCACGTATTTGATGTAGTAACAGTACCTAGTCAGAGAAAACGTGGAGAAAATTTTTGACAAGTTGTTTAATTAATATAAAATATATATTTACATTGAAATTTTAATGGTTCCAAATATCTAAGTTTCAAAGGGGGGCTTTTATATGGGAGTGGGCTCTTGCCATTTTCTCCAAATCCCTTTCATTTCCCTTTAGATGCTACCACTTTACCATATAGCTCATATTCCATAATGTATTAGATTTCATTATATGTATAAGTCGAAGTTCAGTGAAACAATTCCCACAGTGTGACGAAGTGATAGAACTTCGCAAACTTTGAATCTAACCTGATTTTTACAACAGCCAACCTTATAAAAAAGAACAGCAGCAACGCCGTCGAAGTGACTTCTAATCACGGTACTTAATGTTAACACATGGGTAATGAAGTTAATGACACTGATAAACGCCAACAGAACTTAAATAATGGCAGTAATCTTACCTTTTTAGAGACACAACGCACACGCCAACACAAACATTTCTAGTACATCTCGTGGTCGCTTCGTGTTCAGTAGCAAAGGAAAATCAAAAGTGGGTCAAAATACAATGTCTCAGCCGATGTCTGACTAATGATTTGCAACACATGACCTCATGTCATCAAAAACAATACCGGGTGGTGATTTTCAGCGTTCATTAGCGAATGCAAATGCTATACCCAATTTCAATCCAAATCTGACATTTTTACTTTTTAATAGAGAGAAAAAATGTTTTCTGCTTGTGTGTGGCTTAAGCCTTTACAAATTCATATTATTAAAAAAGATTGTGATTTTTTTTCAAACGAACACCCGCCCCCGCATACATGGGGAATTTGCAACTAAAACATTGTTTGAAGACATGATAGCAGCCGCACAATACAGGATAGGGGAAATAAAAGAAAATGAAAGAAAAAAGCAAAGAAAAAAGCAACTAATTTTATTTTAATGTAATGTTTATCGTTGTAATGAATATCCATGCTTCAAAGTTTCTTTACCTTTTTAGGCAGATCTTAACTTTCGTAGTGTTTTTGGCACGTCCGCCTTCGATCGAGTGTACAGAACACATGAAATATGTTATGTGCGCCCCCCCCCCCCCAAAAAACCTGGATCTGCCATTGTTCACAGCTCCTCGCACCCTGAGAGCACACGGCAGAAGTGTGTGTGATTTTGGCGGGGGGGGGGGGGGGGGTCACAACTATATTGGGTTTCATGATGTGTTTTATATGTACGTGCAAAAACTTCATTGCCGAGATTAAAAAAACAGAACAAAAAACAAAATCACATGATTATGACTTTGTGGGAAAGTGGAAGAGGACGTGGCATATGTGGTCTTCTCCAGTGTGGTGTTTTGGATGTTGTGTTAAGATGTGTTAATTTGGGCGTGAACAGATTCTCAACCCCTCTATTAAGACCATCCGTTGGACTGACCTCAAGTGGTCTTGATAGAGAGGTAGTCTTTATATGAAGGTTCATTTCGGTCGCTTTATGAAACTTTAGATGTATGTAAAATGGACCTATTACAGAGGTGGTCTCAATATAGAGGTGGTCTCAATATAGAGGTGGTCTTGATTGGGGGTTCTACTGTATACTGCCTGGAAAAGAAATACTACGACGTCCAAGGAATAGACAAAGTTGTTATTGGAGAAACATGTGTGTCTTATTAACGTATATTGTGAAGATTAGTATAGAGCGAACGTGAAAATAAATGCGATGTAACACTAGCTTTATATTTTTATTCTGTTTATTTTTACACATGAGACACCTTGGCTTTGTTACGCCGATAACATGTAAATGAGGTGGAAATTATATCTTTATTATGTTCTGTATGGCTTACAGCGACATCATGGATGAGGAGAAAGCATGACAGTTACACGTACTTAAGATTTCAATTTTCGAACAATCTTCATTTAGGTGTGAACTAGGCACGAGTGTGTATGTGTTTATATGAGATCACGTGCTTCAACTCTTTCAAACCAGGGTAACGATAACGTAGTTCTATTAGATCCTGTTTCAACATAGCTCACATTGCAAAATACTATGGTCCTTAAAATTAAAACCAAGCTGATTTGATGACAACAAAACGGATGAAAACACAACAGCAACCGTACGGTGTACACCCCGTACTGCGCGCACACACACGTATGGTCTGAGCGTACGGTTATACATGTACGTGTCTAGAACCGTAGAATATGCAATGCAGTCATTGGTGTAGAAACTACAGTGTCGACTTGCTTCTTTGACGAATTTAATAGGGGCGCACATGAAAAGTGATTGCCTACGTTGTTTTACACAAAAATGTCCGTGAAGTTTTCGTCCTCCACATGAACTGAATGGGTGACCACGCTCCTTCTTTGGCTGGCTGTTTTCTTCTGGGTACCAGTAGAAGAGCTGAAAGTTATGTTAAAGTTCGTCTGAGTTTATTACTAATTTCATCAATCCTATACATAGTATGTGGTCTCTTTTGTTTTGTGTTTTCTCTCTATACTTTTAAAATGTCAACTATCAAATGAGTCATCAAATTTCAAAAAGCTATTTAAGCTTTTCCGCTCTAAAGAGTGCTAATTATAATATTATGACTGATTAGGGCCCATTTTAATAGAGCTGAAAGCTTTACTAATTTTTGAAATTTTAGGACTTGTTTGATATGTGAGTTTATTGTATTTTGCATGCTCTTTTCCATTATTTTCAGATTCCAAAAGGAAGTCAGTAGCGCTATTTCGTAACATGATTTATATCGTAACTTCATAATACTTTCTTCGTTTTTAGCTAGCTAACAATTCCGACAGTAACTTAATCCTTTGCAATAATTCATTAGTTGGCAGATCTGATTTTGCTTTTATCATACTTACACCCGCTCTAAATATTGAAGGTTTGCCGAACGCTGACTGTACTGATGATCGTTGTTTAAGTTACTTCTCTGCAGGCGATCATTTTCGGAGTCCACTGTGTTTATCTGTAAAGGCATTGTATAAAATCACAACACAACAAGGCAAGGTGAGACAGATGTAGGTGGTCATAAAAGATTCAAATAACATATCATTTATCATAAAAACGTCCATTAGGTTCGCGAAACATCAGGCTTGGATATTCATGCACATCCCATCACTGCAAATCCATTGAGTGAAAATATAAGTTAAAAACTATATAAAGTTTATATCATGCCAGATAAGGGTCTGTCCAGTTGTATGGACAATGGAACTGGGGTTTTAAAAAGGCCCTAGCTTTAGAAGAGCCTCTTATGAAATGTGCGTAAACCCCTGGGTTTGTTTTTCCAGAACAAAATTTACCTTTCTGCATGGGATCATGAGTGGCACAAATGATTCCACCGTCTTTGACTGTGCCATTCGTAGAAAGTTAAGGGTGGAATCCGAACCGAAGCCATAAAAGTAAAGTCGTTTTTAGAAAAAGGCTGTGAAATTATCACTTGGTTTTGATCAAATGCTACCAAAGAGTATTTTCCATTCTACTTGGTTCGTAAATTGGTATAAAATGTATATACATTGGTATATATCTATAGATAATCAAACATAATAACCTATTCGTAAATAACAATATGATAAGAAGTCACACATTGATAAATTGTGTACATTAGAATGTCAGCATAATCATATGTAGTAACGTATTCACATACATCAATGAAAATCAATGGACTCATTTCATTATGCTTGGATCAAGAGATTAAACCGTGACAATGTGAAGACAGCGCACTGATATTACATGAACATTATGCATACATCAAGATTCTTCTACAGAAACTTTTATTCTACTTTAGTGTGTTTTGAAGCTTAGATTAGTAGGCAGACTATAGAATAATGA
>CM032660.1:20065809-20162379 GCA_019095985.1 Streblospio benedicti | reverse complement strand
TTGGTGGTGGTCAGCTCGCGGGGTGCAATTTTTCTTTTATCCATTAACAAAATAAAATTGCCACGTACTTCCTCAATTTCCCCGGTAATGAAAATGAAGTTAAAAGTCTGGTGTGTAAAGAAGGGTAAACTATCCAACGCATAAGGGTAAACTATCCAATGCATCAGCACCATATATAGGCATATAGTTGAAGTTATGTCGTATCTCGATGGGTTTCATCAACTGGTCCCTACAGAACATAAAGAGCTAGTACTGCTATATATCAAATTATCAATAGATTCTTAGCACCAGCTGCGTTTCATACAACTATATCATTTATCAACAGTATATTTATTTTAGATTACAATGTATTTTTAAAAGATAAATTGATGAAGAGAAACATAGTAATGATAAATACAACGAATAATTTAACCAATTTTAAACTGCAGATGCCAGATAAAATGTTTCAAAAAAGATTTGATCACTGCATAGATAATTTTTCATCGTGTTGTCCATGATCAGACTTTATAAATTCTCAGTGATATTGGCTATAACACAGCTGTACTATAAAGTATTTTCTAACGTATCAAATGAGTGTGGCCTGAATATAACCTATGTGACGGGCTTGATGCTGTGCACCACGCTAAATGCATATTGTTACGGAGTACGTTATGTTCGATGTATAGTGTATAAGTGCGCGCCCTAAAAATCTCGATGAATTGAAAAATAATAATTGACGTGAAATAGAACGATTCTCGACGGTGGTCTCCGGTTGTAACAGCATTTTTGATTGGTCTATATTTTGGGGGGTAATTTTGAAGATATAGTATAAATATAATATTTTATGTTTTATAGATAATTACAAAAGAAACACTACATCTAGTCATAATATTAATACATACGTATGTTTATAACATCTGATATGTCTGTAACACGCAATTTGTATTTTAAAATATGTAGATGCATGTCTATATTGCTATTTCACTTTGAATGTTGATATTTCTCCAAAAATCAGGTAGATCTAGATCTACATCCATGTCTAGATATAGCTGAAGACAGGTTTTACAACCCAAAGCTTCCATCTGACTATTTCAAGTGGCCCTTCGAACTCACGACCCCAAGGTTGTGAGACCAGAATGATACCGTCATACATCATGGCATCAGAGGAAGTGATCAAAGAATGGGTGAGATCGTTCTTGACCGACCGCCGCATGTGGGTTGCCATAGACAGAGAGACCTGCTGAAAGAACGTGTCGCCTCAAAGGGGACAGTGTTAGGACCCCTGTTGTTTCTGATCTTTATCAACGATCTACCTCAACAAGTCTCGGTAGGCACCAGATCTCTTCGCAGACGATTGCCTAGTGTACAGGAATCAGTACAGTAGAAGACCAGGTATGTTGCAATTTTAACAGCACTAGACAACTGGGCAAAAGAGGTTCGTTTCTATCCCGTGAAATGCAACATCATGAGGATTTCAAGGAGCAACAGGTCATTACCAAGCTGTACGAATGTGGAGTCATACTGGAGGAGGTGGATGTTGCCAAATATTTAGGTGTGACCATCAGCAGCAACCTCAAATGGAGCAAGCACACGCCAATGTGAAAGTAGGCTAGCATCACCCCTCAGCTTTCTCGGTGTAATTGTACTGTCCCAGAAAGGCCAAGGAGACACCTGGCATTTGCGTTCCACCATAGAATACAGCAATATGGGACCCACTTCTCCAGAAAGACACGAACTGGAGAAAGTTAACAGAAGAGGTGTGACAAACACATGATAGCCAGCGCAATGCCTTTGATCTGCTTCAGAAGCTAGAATGGCCGACCCTGGAGCACCGACGAACTAACCAGAGGCTTACGATGATGTACAAGGTTGTGCAGGGACTTGTGGCAGTGCCGGCATCATCATTAGAACCAGGAGACACCAGGACCAGAGCGATTATAACAACAGCCACCCCAATACAAACACTCCTTCTTTCCTCGAACAATAATGGAATGGAATAACCTGAAGAAGGAGGTGGCTGAGAGTGCATCCTTGAACATATTTAAGTACCGGCTGCCCTAACCATGTAGCATACACACTATCAGGTATATCCCACCAGGGAATTAGCCGATTATTAATCAGAATCAGAATACCAAGCAGCGAGCTGTTAAAAAGGTTACTCGGATGAACCTATGTCTCTGTAACCCCCAGCCTACATACTCAACCCAGGGGTCGTGGGTTCAAATCCCTCATGAGGACGAAATTTTGGGAAGGTCTTATCAGCATTTTTGGCATTTTTAGTGCTGTTGAATGATACATGTGTTTCCCTGTGCTTGCGGATACATTTTCAAACTTCTCTCTCGCTTCTTTTAGACGTTATCTATCGATGGTAGAAATATGCTTGCTAAAAGACGAGAGAGAGAGAAGTTTGAAATTGTATCTGCAAGCATTGGGAAACACATATGTATCATTTATTCAGACAGCACATCGCTTAATTCTCTTTTATACAATATGCGTACCATATCCCACAATGCAAAAATTAACTTTTTGTTGTATTTATTTACACTTGCAGAGCAGTGCTAGTTTAACTATTTTCCATTGATACAATATGGATGTTGGAAAGCTGAAAAAAGTGCACGTTGTGGTGCGTGTTCGTCCCCAGGTGGCAGACAAGAATGTATGGGTCAAGGTCATTGATCAGAGGATCATACAAACTGTTAACCATCGAAACATCAATGAGACACTGGAATACATGTAAGATTTATCTATCTTTTGAGTATCAGTATTTTTACAAACTTTGTTTTAGTAAGGTGCATTAACTGTGAAAAACTGATTGCAATATGGCATTTAACCGTGTAGGTTTGAGCATGTTTATGGGCCTGAGAGTTCTCAGCAAGAAGTGTATGATCGCTCGGTCAGTGGCATGATTCAGCATGTGTTGGAGGGACAAAACACGTCTGTGTTTGCGTATGGTCCAACTGGAGCAGGAAAAACATTCACCATCATGGGTACAGAGACCAATACGGGACTTATCCCAAGGTAGGTTTTTAACCCATCGAATTTCTGAAAGATTAACTATGACTCAAAAGCACAGAGATTATTACAGGCTTTGGTTGTTTGAATATCTATCTGTTACTGATCACTATTTGTTCTATCAAGGTAGCTTTGAATTCTTCAACTAGATAAATAATCCTGGTATACCGAGAATAACTTGCCATTGAAAAAAATTTGTAGGTGTATTGATGGCTTGTTTGCAAAAATACAAGAAGAGTCATCAAGAAGTGAACTATGGAAAACTGAGTTGGCCTACTCTTACATGGAAATTTACAATGAAAAGGTTAGTCTTTATACATTAAAATTGTTGAGACTTTTAAAACTTACCCAGTAAAACATTAAAGAAATGCTAAGTTATTTATTTCAATCGACTTAAATTTTGAACTTTAAATGTATATTTCTCAGTAGTCACAAAAGGTGACTTAGTACCCGCATGAAAGAAAAGTAAGCTTTGGCTAATATGTGATTGTGAGTGACTGGCGCGGTTGGTATTTGTAGGTGCAGGATTTGCTGGATCTGAGTAACAGCGACCTGCCGATCCGTGTGGACCAGCACAAGAACATCGTGGTGTCCGGCCTGTCGCAGCAGCCCATCTCCTCCGTGCAGCAGTTCATGGAAACCTTCACTCCCGCCTCCAAAAACAGGTAAACGTAACATCTCACCTCGAAAATCACATTTTTTGATTGAAATAATCCTATGTGGATCATCACTTACTGTCCAGGGCCTATGTAAAGTGAAAACCTTTCTAGTTTGAAGTACTCCAAGTGTCCTTTGAAGTCTGAAGAGAGGTTTTACTGTGGATGTTGGCAATTATTTTTTTTCTCTCATCTTCATTGAAGATTGTCTATTGAAATTTTAAGACTTTATCAAAAATAATTTGAATATTTCTTGTCTTCAGAACAACAGCCTCAACCAAACTGAACAACCACTCGAGTCGCAGTCACTCTATTCTGTTACTTAGTGTCAGCAGAACTCAACAGGTGGCACCGTACAAGAAACTCAGAGGTGACGCTACTATTGCTTGTTAAATTTATGGTTGCTTCACCAAATTATAGCCATGTCAAAGTACAATATAAGTCTCCCATGCAGTGGTTAATCAAAACTTAAGACTTTTGGATTTCATGGGATGCTGAACTGGTAGTATGTGTACTTATTTAGATTTCTACAATGAAATAACAGGGTTCCCACAGAGTCTGGAAAAGTCATGGAAATTGAAATTTTTTCCAGATCCTGGAAAAGTCATGGAATTTTGTAAAGAGTCAAGGAAAAATGAGATTTTGTCAAAACGTCATGGAAAAGTCATGGAATTTTGTACAACTGATAGTTTATTAGCTATTTGGGCATATTTTTTAATATTTTTGAAAATGGCTAACATTTTGATAACTACTCAGGATAATACCTCAACAAAATATTTTGTTACTATGTGAACAAACTTTGTGTTGTCAGGACTGGAATATTTTCAACTATTTTTAGACACGTATGACTGCTATTTGAATGAATAGATATCAGGCCCGTAGCAAGTGGTAAGGCCAGTGGGGCATGTGCCCCCTCACTTTTTTACCAGATTTTGGTCTGAAATAGAGAAAATATTAAAACGTGCCCCCTCACTTTTTTTGAAAAAAAAATCTTTATTTCATTTGAAAATGCACCAGAATTGCTCTTAGAGTATCTAATTTTCAAAATTTTCGCAGGGGGAACCCCCCCCCCCGGATCCCCCTTGAATGTGTTGGGATCGACACACATGCTCGCGCCATCTTTTTCACTGCAGAAATTAAAATTTTCGGGGGAGCATGCCCCACGGACTTCCCTAAGTAGCTTCACCGCGTTTCAGCTTGCATCAATACATTTCTGTGCCCCTCCTTACTTTTGTAACCCATCTTACAGGCCTTGACGTATATAAAAAAAAAAAAAAAATAAAAATTTGTCTGGAAAAGTCATGGAATTTTGCCAAACAAAATCTGTGGGAACCCTGAATAATGATCATTAGGGTGCAATACAACACATATTTAGGATTTGTTTGTATAACTACAGGCAAATTGTACATCATTGACCTGGCTGGAAGTGAAGACAACCGCCGCACAGGAAACCAGGGAATCCGCCTCAAAGAATCAACGGCTATCAACACGTCGCTGTTGGCACTCGGCCAAGTGGTCAACGCTCTCAACAAGGGGCAGGTAAGTTGTACACATGTATGTGCTGATTAGAAAGAAAAGATGAGGGGATGCTAGTTTTTTAATCATTCTTGCTAATGTAAATTTAATGAAAAACACTTCGTGGCCCACTGTGCAGGCAAACATCCCGTACTGCGACAGCAAACTGCCAATACAAACGCTATTCTTTTTCATATGATATGATTAATATGTATACTACCCGGTCCCCCTCTCATGATGCTGCGACATATGCACATAGCAACTCTTGCCCACTGTGCAGGCGTGCATCCCGTTCCGGGACATCAAGCTGGCAATATAAAAGCTATTTTTTTTCATTTGATAAGAGTAGTGTATGTATAGTAAGTATACTATATATACTACCCCGTCCCCCACCTTTCACATGCTGGAGGCCATGCACACAGAACCTCTTGAGCACTCCCTTTTCAGGAAAATTTTTACCTGTCCAAATAAGACCGATACCCATCTCATTCTTGCTGATGTAAATTTACTTAAAAAAACTCCCCCTTTTCAGGAAGCACACCCTGTTCCCTCACTCATACGATGATGCACATAGCAACTCTTGCCCCCTTTGCAGGCGTGCATCCCGTACCGGGACAGCAAGCTGACGCGGCTGCTGGCGGACTCACTGGGCGGGTCTGCGCACGCGGTGATGGTGGTGAACCTGTCGCCCGAGGAGGAGCACTTCCATGACACGGCCGCCACGCTCAACTTCGCGCGCAAGGCCAAGAAGATCGTCAACACCGTGCTCACACACGAGACCGTCGGTGAGAGGCTGCGCTGGCTTGTTTACTGACTGCATTTTTTTTTCTTCTGTTCCTCTCTTTCTGTTCTCTATAGCAAACAGAGAGAGAAAGGAATGGAATTGACCACACCACGATCACGCAGTCACAATGTTTACATCGAGAAGGGCAACTACACACCGAGGTCCTGTAGCTACGGGTGCTGGGAGAGTGTAGTTGACCATCTCTATGTTAACAGTGGGACTCGGCGATCGTGGACTAAACAAGTATGCTTTTGAAATACACATTACATTACATCTTTTTCAGTATATCTTGATGAAATACAATAAAAATTTAAAGATTTATATCATAACATATTTACATTTTGTAAATTTTTATCTCACACGAGAGACCATTGGTAAGATCAAGGTCAGGATTAGATTGGAAAACCATCCCGTCCTCAAAAAAAACTTGTACTCGTCCTCCACCTTGCAAAAAAGTTAATACTTATTTTGAAAATGGACCAGAATTTTTTGCTTGAGTTGCTACAACTTTTTGCTAGTCCTCTACAATGTTTTACTCGTCAATGCTCGTGAATTTTTATCTTTGGCATTTATTTTATACATTATGATTGCTATTTTATAGAAAAGCCAGTATGTCAAGAAAGGAGTAAAAGGTCACTGGACACAGCCTCTGAGGATGACAGCGTGACGGATGAATCTAGGTAGGTAGTGGAAAGATTAAAAAGATTACTTTATGCCTAGCAGTTCTGAGTGTGAAGCTGGGATGTGCAACAGTCAAAATAGTGCATTTTGTGATCAGAAATGATTAGAGAAAAACAGGAAGTGAACTGGTTGTTTTTTTCTAAGTAACCGTTATTTTTATAAACGTAATTAACAGAATAAAAATTATATTACTTTGTATTGCAGTGAAGTTTAAGTATTTTATTTTAAAACAATATGTACTCTAAAACAGTTAAAGTTCGTATTAACATGTTATGTTTTTTTTTTCTGCTTGTAGCCCAGTAACTCCCCCTGCTGTGAAGAGGCTGAAAAAGAATCCCGTGGCTGCCCCATTCCTCAGTCCGCTGCTCCGCAACCAGCACCAGTTTAAGGTATAAACCAATAGTTGGATATTAAGTTAACGTAAGCCTCCACTTTTGTCAAAAGTTTTATGTACGCTGAAAATTAGGTGAAATAATCTACATGCATGAATTCTTACGTCTTCATAATTTGGTCTCTGAATATGAAATCATTGTCACTTTCTATGACGAGTGTTTCTAGATTAAAACAAAAACAAATCAACGTATCTAAGTATACTAGTTGTGATCCAGAGTCACTTGAGTTTTACATGACATGATCCTGGTGATGCATATTATAGGAATGATCTCGAAAAATACGATCTTAGTAACCTAGTAAACAATCTATGATTTAATATTTTTGATTCCTCTGCGTGTAATTAGGATGAGTTGCGTGAGGAGATGCTGCGGCGTCTGGAGCAGTTGGAAGACAGACTCGTCTCACAGATGCACGAGGCTATGAACCCGGCTCCGGCACCACAGGCTCAGCAGGTCGAACCTGACTCCACCACACCACACGGTACGACAGTAGAGACACGCTAAGATTACCTAGATCCAAGCATATATGTCAAAATTATATGAAATTGGTTATGTTATTTAAAATTTAAAACATTGATTAAATAGATACATACATAATAATAAATACATTGGTAGATATTGTAATAGAAATTGTACCGTAAAAGTAAATTCTTTGGAGAGGTAAATGTATTTGGATGTGTGAAATATCCTTTTAACGGTTTGTTATCCGATTTTACAATTGTTCAAGCTAAAAAACAGACTTAAAAAATAACACTTTGAAGGTTATCCTGAGCTGATAATTGCTTTTGAATTCTTACAGAACCAGCTCCAACGAATAACATGCTCAATAAACTTGACAACCTCATGACACAACTGAAAGAATCGAAGGATAAAGGTGTGCCAAAACCTCCTGTCAGTAGTGTTACAAAACGAAGGCAGTCGCCAAGGCAGAAAGGTAATACAATTAGTTTGAAATGATTAGAGGGCACTAGGACGTGTGAAATATTTTCTTCCAAAATTTACTCTGTTGAAGCATCAATGATCATCAATATCATTAATGTTATTTGTCATTTCATGTGCTAAGTTTGTTATTTATAACAAGTTGAATATGAATTCACTGAGAAGAAAGCTAAAATTTTAAATTGCCATAATGATGTGCAGATTTTTTTTTATTATTATAACTAAATTAGGTGAAAATTATTTCAAAAATGATAACAATAACCAACAAAAATCAATCTATTGTTTGTTCAGGATGCAGTTTACATTTAATTGAACCAATTTGCTACAGTTTTCCGTGATGGTTCACGGCTCAAAGCCTCCGTGACTGTGGATGATGTGACTTGCTCCCCTATGTTCACCGCTCCTGATATAATAAGGCGAAAGAAGGTCAGATCTACAGCCGCTAAAAGATCGCCAAAAACTGCAGACAGATCCCTCTGTGGTTAGTACATGGTTCTTTCTTTTCTTGTGTCTTCATGAATGCATTATGTTTTTATACCTATGCACAGGAATAGCTCTTGCTATTGCTGCTAGGCATGATATAAATGGAAGTTGTTACAAATCTCTACAAAAGTGTTGGAAATGATTGATTATGATTAATAGTTACATCTTTGATTTTTTTTTCTTTTGATTTGATTTATTTCGTTTATCACAGGCATATTAATTACAAAGTAAATAAAAGATTACAAATAGGTAAAAAATATAAATAGACGTAAAATTGAATAGAGATATACAAATATAATAGAAAAATGGACCATGTGACAAACATGGAGCACTAAAAAGATATCCATTTAAAATGGAGAGTCTTATTTCCATAGTGGACCTCGGTGAAACATGGAAAAACAACTGACTAGAATTGATGCCATAGAATATAATAATTACATTACTAATGATTAACCCTTTAACAAATATATTCTTATTACTCTTTTATAAAATGGTCCATATATTTCTTACATTTTGATTTAAAAGACACCAAACAGTTTGACTTTCGTATTGGTAGAGGCAGACTATTCCAATATTTAATGCTGCAATATTTAAACGTTTTCTGTCCATGAGACTTAACTTTTAGTACAATGTACGACAACTCTTTCTTCCTAGTATTGTGTGAATGACTCACAAGTTTAACATCACATAAATATGCAGGAGCCTTTTTGATATGTATTTTATACATTAAACATAAAGACAAGTATTCAATTCGATCATTTACATTTATCCATCCAACTAATTTAAAATCCTCAGAACAAAGGTGGTGCCTTCCATCATATTTTAAAATGTATTTAATTAGCCTATTTTGTGTTGTTTGAAATCTTGTTTTCACTATTTGGGGCAACCCTCTAAACCAGCTGTTGACGCCATAATCAAAATTAGATTGTACTAAAGTAGAAACTGATAGTTTTCTCTCTTTAAACCCAAAATACAAAAATTTCAATTTAGCATTTATTTTTTTCAACATTAAGCTAGCCATAGCCAAACCACTAAAATCCTGATCAAAAGTAACACCAAAATATTTTATACTGTTTTTTGACTCAATTTCTTTGTTATTACACATTATATTCAATCTATTGCATTTACTCAATTTCTTTTTAGTAGCGAACAAAATACTTTCCGTTTTCCCTAAATGTAAAGATTTTCTGCCAATGTTATTTCAATCTGCCTTGGGTCCGTCCCACTGACAACTAAAGCAGAGTCATCAGCATACATTAAGATAATTAAATGAGATATGATATGATATGTTATTTTTTTAACAGTATTTTTGCATGCTAATTTATTTTCATCACTTTTTTGTCCTAAATTTATGACAGTAATATGAGTCGATCATCATTATTTCAGAAACACCCCAGAAGGAAAATAGAGTGTGCTTCAATCCAGAAAAGCAAAAGGCAAGAAGTAAGTATTTTGTTTCTGCCAATTCAGATGGAATTAAATTTCGTCCTTTATATAACGATGAAATTAAATGATCGTTTCCATTGAAGTATTTGTTTCTAAAATTCATATCTTTTACTTTCATTCATATATTCAATTTGCAATTTGTATTCTACTGCAAGATGATAAAGTAAACAGAGAAAACATCAACATGATAAACCACATTTTAATTCTTATATCTAATGATCTTTTCATACAAAGGTATAACGTTTACACTATACGAAATTGCTGCGTGATATGTTTGCAGATGTTAGCGTATTGAATCTGTTAAACACTGGGAACAAAAAAGACCTGCAGAGTCTACAGACAGTAGGAGCCAAGCGAGCCAATCTCATCTATGAGTATCGAGGCATCAATGGAAACTTCACTAGTGTGAGTCAATACAGTTTGCCAATTAAATGGGGAGGGAGCCTTTTCACTGAACATGTACAAATGAATGGGCTTTTGTTTTTTATATCAGCCTTTTCCCATTGCATTTTATTTTTTAGGCCGCTAGGCCTATGGAAATAAATGTCAGGCGTTATGCAATGTTTCTCCATTTTTGTTTTTGTTTACACATGCAGTTGTATAAGCGTTGAGTGATAAGAAAAGTTAAGAATGGGATGCAATATATCGTTTGTCATGATTTAGATGCTAATTTTTTCTGATGTAAAAATTATATTAACTGTGCACATAGAAAACTATCAAGATATCGGCAGTGCTAAAAATTGACCTGCCAAAGTGTGTGGTTCTTAGTTGTAGTCATGCAAATCTACATTATTATGCAAGCTTCGGTGCATAACTCAATTGGCAAATTCTATCTAATACCACGATTCTACAGTTCAACAATGTAAATTTCAATCTACCTCGCCTATATGCAATATTTTACTTTTCAGTTTAAAGAACTCCTACAAATTCCTGGCATTACAAAGAAATATCTGGAATCTTTTTTGAGGGTAAGGTTTGCTGTTTATGATAACATTTTACATTTATTTGTTTTAGCTTGTGTTCTAAAGGGTAAAAATGTAGTGTCACTTTTGTTTAATTAAAGGCATAGTTCCTGTCAAATTATTTGCACTGTTGTCTGATTAATTGTGTGAATGTTACCATGTTAGTTCAATATTTACACAAACTTTTCAATAACAAGAAATCAAATATAGAGTTAGTTAATCCATGTGATCTTTTGTTGGATCAAGTGGCATTAACATGTGTTATAAAAAGCCATTGCTTGTCAATGTAAAGTGGCAATTCTCAATGGGATTAATGTAAAGCAGACTATTTATCTAAATCTGGGTTTTGAATTAAACAACTGTTGTGTGTACTCTAAAAGATTTTCACAAGAATTAATACCAGACCCAAATACCAGACACCCATATGCACTCTTATGCATTTCTGGTATAACTAGATTTGAATTACTCGATATTTAGATGATATCCTTTTAATTGTGATGTAGTAGATATAGTATATATAAGTACCGTAATAATTTTCACCACCCAAAAACAAACATTACAGCCAACTAAAATAATGGCCATTACGATCAACTATTCATTAACTAGCTTGTTTCAAATATGCTACACAGCCACATCTATAATATGACTAAGAATATGGCCATTCGATCCACCTCCATTTTAAAAAAGAATGGTCAATTACTGAGAAAATATAGTGTTCAAATAAATCTACAGCTTTGCAACAATACATATACACTGTGTCCACTGATACGAGACAAAACAAGAAAAATTATGCCCTTAGTTGGCCATTATTCAGGTTGATCATAATGGCCGGTTTCAGGCAGACAATGAATTTGTACATTTAATTAATGCTGTATTTTTACTGATTTTTTTTCAGGGCAATTTGGTGAACCTCTCAGTATGAAAAATGTCCAAGATGCTGAAGCAGCATTGTGAAGAGTGGAGTTTCTAGTCACGCCGGGCTTCTGTCTCATGCCTATAAACAGTGGGTACAGTGGTGAAGATGGCTTCAAGCACCGCTGGGAATGAGCCAAACGGGCCCAAATGACAGTTAAGTGTGGAGGGTGGATCAAGATCCAGATTCTGCAGCCAGGCCATATCCTCTATTGAGGTTTTAGGCAGACTTTGCCAAATAAATTAGGATGATGAGTAATCAGTTATACAAAAACTGCTATTAAGTTACGTGTTAAAACATGTAGGATTATGATATGTTGATATCTTTGTTAGACATGATTGATGTACAAAGTTAGTTGTATGGTTTTATGTTTATGACTTTCTGTGTGGTTGTTGCGAGGTGTGTGTTTGTGATAAAAGATAGTGAAAAATCTGGACTGAAAAATAATTTGTACTTTTTCTCATGTCTCAAAAATTTATGTTAAATTTTTCTGATGAAGATTTTGTTGCAACTAAAATTATTGTGACTGTCATTGTGTGTTTAATTTTTTTGAAATATTTTCTTTTTTTAATATGATTTCCATATAGTGGTTCTAATGGGCACTGGTGTAAGTGTAATTTATGGTAATCATGAAAGCTGAAAGTACCATTATATGAATTTATAGACAATAAACAAATATAAAAAATAGTTTATTTTGCGTATAAATATATACACTGATTTTATATCATACTTGAGAACAGTTGAATCCAGATAAATTTGTTCACTTTTTGGAGAACAAAATGATTCATCGCTGAAAATGTAGACAATTACCTAATGTACAGTTGGACCTGTTTAGCGCGAAAATGAAAGAAGTCAAGAAGATTCGAGTTGATCAAAATTTTGACTAACCTGAATGATTCTTTTTGTAAAAACATGAAGGAAAATGATAATTTCCTCGAGTTATCTATAATTTTGACTTATCAGAGTTTAATCAGAATAGGTCCAACAGTGTTAACACACACACATTACAGCTTTATTATATATAAAGCAAGCACCATTAACATTTCATGTCATTTTGAACTTTCCACTCCATTTTAAACATCACAACCTTTCTAAATGCATGATACTGTAATATACAGAAATTAACAAATACAATTTCATACATACCATTTTCTCGTTCTTGTCATAAAATTATGGTTTTGGATAGCATTACTTCTTAATCATTGTTAATGATTCTGTATTAAAGAAACAAAATTTCTATAACAAAGTTTTTAAGAATGATTGCCACCAAGCTCATCATAATTTCATTGTGCAACCTCTACAATTGGAAACTACGGGACAGCATAGTATAGGTTATATAGAGGCAGAACAACTGTATTCTATTAGTCATTTGAATTAATTTCTGCAGATCTATAAATTCTAGTTAATGAATAATAAAAGTGCCAGATATACAGATAATAAAATCTGCAATTTAAGATATCTTTATCCTTCCTAAATTGTTTGAATCTGGTCCCTTACAGTGTATTTGACATCTACGGAAGTCAAAAATTGTATAAGAGCTCATTATATGAAGGTTTCAATTGTATCAATGATTTTATATTCTATGCGTTCATTTATGGTCCTTCACTATATATTTGTTGGTGAATTCTTGCTTAGCAGGTTATTATTTTCAAAATATTAAATCAGTTTGTGAAAGCAAGTATAATGAAGTCCTTATCCACACAAATAAACGTTAATTACTACTTTTACTATTATGCGTACCTCTGAAACACACCATTCTATTCTTTCAAACTGTTGAAAAAGAATATGTGATCACAATCAATGCTCTCTTATCACAAACTAACCTTCACATCTTTTTTTACAGCTACTACAAATGCTAATCAAGTATTTCTTCATGGTTAGGACATTACTTCCTAATTGTTATTTCACTTACAATAAGTCCTATTGAAATAGTTTTCTATGATATTCATATTGATCTATTTTAATATTACAGCTTACTCTAAATCATCAATCTTGTAATATGAAAATTTAGACGAGATCATTTTGTGGTGGGAAAAAATGGTTAACTATGATCGTTTATGATTGTCAAAAGCTCAAATGATAACTTTTTTTGCAAAATAATATTGTTCAAAACGAAGTAACGGGGAAAATACATGGTACATTCCAAATCAAAACTTCCCTGTAACTAAGATCTACTAAGTAAAATCTCCATTGTCATCAAATGTGTTCGCCTCCATCCAAACTAAGCATTTATCCTTTGAATTTATTTCAGCAAGTTCCAAAATTGCTGCATCATCCTTTATTACCGTTATTGGATCATCTTTATTGACAATCTCAACAGTTTCCATGGCATTTTCCAATTTTCCACCACCTAGTGCTTTCTTAATTTCTTTATCCTCATCGTAATTTTCATCAGTAATATCTTTTAACATCCGAGCAGATTTGTTTCTTTCAAATAGTTCGGAATATGATGATAATGTTGTTGCAGGTCGCATTTTTTTCCTAGAATTTTCTACAAATTCCACCGAGCTCACAATAGATTCAGTCCCAGTAGAATTGCGTGAATCAATTGGAATTTTTTCTGCAGTCTCATGTTTTATCTTTTTCGTATCGTCCATGGCAAGTTTCATAGCTAATTGTGCTTCAGATGATAAATTATCCGAGAATTTTCGTACCATTCCTTTATTTCTTGGTAACATTTTCTTTTGAAATGTTCCACTATGCATCTGTTGGTTAGTCTGTTGTGCAATTTCATATTTTTGCAACTTTGACATTGTGACAGATTCTAACGATAGATCATATCCATGATTCTTTGCATGAGAAGTGCAAATCAAATTAAAACCAGTCAAAAGGACATGACATTCAAATATGTTGATCTCACATTTTAACAATAGCTCAGATTTCAATCGCAATCTTCTTTGGTCCACAAGGAGAACAGAGATATCTAAAGTTACTTAGTTGAACAGTAGACAGAGTGTTTACAATTAAATCTATCCCTCGCCCTGCATAAATCTGGCGCAGCACTGATAAGCTAACATCCGAAGGACATTAGTCAATGCTTCCAAAATACTGATCATAATATTCCATTTAATCCATTACAGCTTCATGGTAATTACCATGCATAAGCCTTCATGAAGATTCCTGCGTGTGCTGTGTATAAACAATTGATAATAATCATTTAACTTTTGGATGACATAATTATATTGAACCCATTTTCAAACATTTTTTGATGGAGTCAAGACTTGTTATGCTAACATTTTGAAATACGTTTGTTGTATAAGTCTGCACAAACTTTACACCATAGAACAAATATTAGTTTTTCATGGCTGGATCCATGGATTAATCACACAGCTTGACTTGCTTTATCTGCATAGAAACATATTACGATTTTTGGTGCCATTACCGCGTCAAGTCAGTGGGTATTAGATTTTATTCTCACGGAACAAAAGCCTCTCTCTGTGCACTGAGTTCATTGATTATTATATTGTGTGGTGTCCCATAAAAAGTTTACGGCAGGTGGGTTTTTTGTATGTTGCAGGCAAAATTACAGGAAACCTACTGACTCAGGATAGCGTGTCAACTTTCTTCTTGATGATATATAACAAGGGTAATTGATAATGTTGAAAAATGCTAGCTGTACTTTGTTAGGGTTTTTGTTTTATGTAGTGGAGATTCCTAATACATGCATAATGACCATTTAGGTAATTGGGTGTGCATTTAAGCTCGAGCATTTAAGTTGCTTAATTCTAAGTGCTAAATAGTCAGAAAACTGTGTGCAATGAACAAAAAACAAACGAAACCAAAACACTACACCCACGGATAACCAATCACACGATATGTTGAAGTTCTACTGTACATATACTTGATTTAGGGAACCCACTTAATAACTTGAAATGTTTGCTTTCAGATTACATTGATGTGGGCTACTTCATTAATGATATGTGCTGTTTTATACCTACATAAAGCACATTATTTGAAGTGGTGTACACGTTCTACGTCGTTTGTACATTTTCAATACACGTCTTTCATTTCATCCTATTCATTTAGAACAAAAGCAGTCGCTTAGGACTTCATAGTCATAGTCAGTAAAGTTTATTTTTAAACGATCCAAATGATTAGGGCTTTATCTATAAAGTGAAAGTTACAGCAGTTTATGCGACCTTGCAATTGATTCAGTCTGATTTCAATTGAATGAATCAGTTTTGCACAAGCTTAGACCCAGTAGGATAGAAGCGATCCAATTTTTGACACCAGCGATATGTTTGGAAACAAGTGTTTGTATATATATAGATCTTTTTGGTAGAGCTACTACTGCACCTACAGGAGCAATTCAAATAACAAATCATAAGGCATTTTACATTAGCACCGTCTGAAACTGAACTCTACATGGAATGAAAATAGAAGTCTTTACGTGCAATCAAGCATTGAGCAGCTTGCATCAGCCACCCCACTTGGCCACATGGATAATATAAAGAATACTGTAAACTAGAATAGTTTGCGCATGATTTAATTTGAGAATTTTGTGGGTAGGTGCAACAATGCAAACTTAATTAAATAGGCAGCAAACATTAATAGCCTATGTGAAGTAGGTCCAGGATGGACCAAAATCACAAAATTAGATTGTCGCAAAATAATTTATGGATGAAAATCACAAAATTTAATAGCTACAAAATATTCTAGTTTTACAGTAAGCCATAAAGCTCACCAGTGGGCCATTACGTGCAACATTCATGAATAAAAAGAATACAGGATTTCTATGATTGATGAGAAAAATGGCCATTTAGGATGAATGTTAAGGCCACTATTTTGGTTGCATGTAGAGGTTGGTTTCAGATGGTGATTAGGCACTGCCAAGTTGTAGTCATGAACTATGATCAATTTACAATTCTGTAATAATCTAATGTTGCTTGAATATTGTATGACCATCTCAATTTTCCATTGTTTTAAACGGACTGTAATTTTGTACTTATATACTTTATATATGTAGGAATTTGAACATTTTAGAATTATTTGTACTTTATTCCTTATAATTTGTGCGGATGCGTTCATGACATGAAATATATTCATCTAATCATTCTCAAATTAATCTTTGTAAGGGTAAAGTGTTTAATTCCAGGCATAGTCTTCTATAATACCCCATTCTAATCCTTCCTTATTATTAGAGCAAATCACATCGGTGTGATTGTATTTGATGAACAGAATCTGAGGTGATGTGAATGTTCCACTGGTAAAGCAGGATGAAAAACCCTAGTAAATAGTAAAAGTGACAATACAAGTTTTGGAGCGCCCTATCACAATTTTATTGGAATATTGAAATAAAAACCTGTGAAAATTTAGGATTTTGCAGGATGTTCATGATGGGTTTATGTATTTTCAGCAAGAGTTTGCACCAACAATAGTTCAAAACAAAATTCAAAAGAAAACCTTGGCCATCACTATACATTCCCCTACGGATCATAAAAAATTACGTCACCACATAGAAAGACACAAAACTCATTTAAATACTTTTTCATGTTTATTTAAAGGAGAAGAAATTGCAAAGATTCACGTATAAACATAATTTAAGTTGTATAAAATATTTTTGTACATTTAGAGAGACTTTTTCTGGAACAATTCAGACAATTATTGATGTCTTATTCTCTTATTAACAAAATGGCACAAGCAGTATAAAAAAAAACAATCACACAGGTACACACTACAATAAACAGGTGAGACTCAATCTATAAATCCTTTAGCAGTCACTATCCTTTGAGAGACGACATTCCGGCTCGCATGATTTCATCGACTAGGAGGAGGTTGGAGGCTATTACCGTACTGAAATTAAAAAACAACTTCATGAAACCTCATAAAAATTAACATAAAAGCAATGTGGCATATATTAGGAAACTGAAACAGTTTGAAATAGAGTTAGAGGAAATGAAAAAATTTATCTATTTTTGTTTCTTTTTCTTATAAAACAATTAATGCCAAAAATAAAATAATCAAAACGCACACTCAGCAGAACCAAATTCAAATCACATAATGTGATTTTCAAAATGAGCGGAACTAATACATAACACTAAAATTACCTCGAGTGCAATAGTTGCTTCTTCACGCGGTAGTTGTCTACAATGCCCATGTCGGTGGGAAGTAGTGCTTCACCTAAAATAAATGTAAAGTTCTTAGTTGCAGTTTTCAAAGTGAAGTGGATTAATGAAGTACAATCTATAATAACTTCTCTTGAAAGCAAAGTATGATTCCTTTACACAAGAAACCACCTGTTCTAACAAGTGCACGTTCATAAAAAGGTCATGTTGAACGCAGCTCTGGCTGGATTAGCAAAGTAAGAAAACTTACAATAGAAGTAACGAAAAGCAAGGGAAGACCGAAACAAACGTGAGATGCACTGCAGTCGTGCGGAAAGATCTAGGTTTCATAGATCCTAATAAGCAAAAGGCTCTGAAAGGACAGTTGATATGTAGACTGGACTATATGAGGACGAATTAAGGCCTGCTCATATAAATTTACAATTTGACTGACTGCGCTGGCTACCTGAGTTGAGGTCGACGCCCACGGGCTGCTGCTGGGCGGCCATCTCCTCCTGCAGCTTGACGATGGTCTCCTGCGCGTCCAGGCCGCTGTTCACCGCCAGCACCTTGGGGATCACCAGCAGCGCATCCGCAAACGCCTGCAATGACGCAGGGTATTTATCATGACAAGTTATCGCTTTGTTAATATCGAACAGTTGGATGTCAGCTTTGTAACTTGCTACTTTGGTCAAAGGTCTTGTTGTGATGGTGGCCACGACTTCAAGAATTTTTCATTAAAATGGTCAAAATAGAAATTAGTCAAATCTTTCGACACGATATGTGTATGTACAAACCTGAACTCCCAGCCGAGCTCGGCCCTTCACAGTGTCCTTGAACTTCATGAGCTCAGCATGAGCCGCGATCTCAAACGCCCCAGCACCAGGGACTACACAGCCTAGAGGGAGAAATAAGGAGCTGTGATGAAGAGCACTTATATCTTGAACACATTCAAGAATTTAAATTCTAATTATTTTCGTCATTATCTTTTCAACTGTCACCCACTTTTCTTTGATTTCACTCTTATCTACCGGAATTGAATCCACACGCAAACTTAGGAAAAATAAATATTCAGTTGTTCATACTTTTCATTGAGCAGCTGAACTTTAGACTAACTCAATAAGAAATGATTTAGAATGAAACTACCATTCAAACAAAGCCAATGCTCCATTGATTTAAGCACTTTCTCATCATGAACGTACCATCCTCAATGGCATTGACGACTGCGCGGAGGCCGTCTCTGATGGCGTCTTTGATCTGCGTGAGCGTGTGCTTGTTGGGGCCTTTCACCAGCAATGTCACCGACTTGGGCACCTTGCAATCCTCGATGAAGGTGAACTTCTCTTCACCTGTGACAAGCAACTCCTTTAATCTTTCCAACATAGAAACATAAATTGTGAATAGAAATAGTTAATAAAAGTGACTGTCCTGAGTATATTATGCTGAGGACATTATGTTCCTCTGTGCAGGCAGAAAAATAATTGCAACTTTTTTCAAGATTTTCATATTACATGGACTTCGACAGTGGATATATTGCTTCTCAAATTCGTATTTCAATTTTTTAAAATGCAATGTAACACTGATTTTATGAAAATATGAGACATCAGATTCTTACCCAGAACTTGTTCATACACGAGCTTGGCTTCTCCCAGACAATCCTCCGTCAAATCATCCAGCGAGTTCACAGCCATGCCACCGCAAGACAGCGGAATCCTGCAATGTTTATTAAATGTTACCAAAAGAATAACACATGTATGTTGGTTAATCCATGAATAATAAAGATAATAAGATATTTTATTTCAATAACACACATTTATAACAAAATTGCAAAAAAGTAATCACAGCAAAATAAGTTATGCATAAAAGAAGGCAAAAGACTAGAATAGTCCAATATAGAAGATTAAAATTAAACATTACATAAAATTATCACACATGATCACCAATCACGTGTGGAGCAGAAAACAGTACACACCTCTCCATGTTCCTCCTCTTGGCGCGTCTCAGTGCCACAATGCCCTCCTTCGCCATCATGTCCAGAGACAGCGGGTCAATGCCTTTCTGGTTGACCACTATAAAGCCCTTCTTACTGTCACCACACACCTGAATAAAATGAATGCATTTGATTGAATGAAATAAACAGAAATTATGCATACAGATCTATCTGCACCTTTAACACCATAAATTATTGAAGACGGCATCCTAAACAAATAAAGAATTCTTTGTTTCTCATGAAATTAAAAAATTAGAAAAAAAAAAAGAAGTTATGAATGTGAAATTGCTCATAAAGAAAGTATTAATATTTTAGCGCAAATGCTCATCATTTATTTTGATCGATTGATACCATTGCCAGAGATGTCTAATGTACCTTTTTCTTGAAGTCAATGATCTTCTTGACCCTCTCATCAGTGAATGCTCTTTCTGCCTTCACTAGTTTTTCTCTCTCATCTGCAGATTTGTAGAAGAATCCAGAATTTACCTCACTGAAGATGTAAAAAAAAAAAAATCCTTACAAGTGAGCTAGGAAACCTACATGATTGTCACCATCACCAGTAAGTTGACGAAATCGCCATTATTATTATTACTTTTTTTTAAAATATAGATTAATGTAATTGAAATTGTTACTATTGGTAGTAGCATATAGCTATTTTTGTAAATCATATTTATAAAAAAGACAAATTATCTTAAGATTGGTAAGGATCTGTTGAATTCTACTGCTTATACAAAGTAAATTAATGTCTCTGGGTCGTGCGTGGGAAGACCACCACAAGGATGTAGAGGAAGCCGCTAGATGATAAATCCAAGACAACAGCAGTTGAAGTCGCTGATATACTTTGGTGGTGGAAAGGTACAAGAGACACATACACTCGTCAATCCTACCGACTGGGAAGTAAGAGATGATCTACCTTACAAGCAGAAGTTGGACAACCTTGCATTTATGAGAGAGATACCCGTTCAGAGAAGAGACAAACTTATCAAGTCTCTCAAGCAGTTTGAAAAAGATAGCCCTATAGACCTTGATGCTTTGGAAAAGAAGGCTGCAGAAAGGGAAAGAAAACTAACGAAGCAAAAGAAAGCCCCAAGAAAAGTGTGGAGAACCAGAGATTACGGCTATCTGCAAAAGAATCAATGTCCTTGAATCTTTGAAAGAAAAGATTAAAATTGCTCCAAAACATGATGAGGAAGCCGACAGTGTGTCATTATATGAACAGTATCTGATAAGTGAAATGAGGCAGATGTCTAAGAGAAATTTGAAACTGTTTCGTAGAGAGATGGAGGTAAGTTTTGGAAAATACACCTCATCAACTGACTCTGCAGATGAGTCTCTCATACCTCCTGCTAATAAGTCAACCAAAGTGACCTCAGCTTCTTCTAGTATTGCTCCAGCTGGTTCCAGTTCAAGTAGTTTCAACTCTTATGGAATGCAGCAGTCTGGTGGGGGATGACTGCCAATAACTCGCTCTCATCAGGATTCACAACCTATCCCAAGAACGTTCTCCGACTTTGTACTGTCATCATACCAGACTCGCACAGCAGATGCAAACTTTCCAAAGACATGCTATTCAGGAACAGCTTATAATTCAGCCACTTTCTCTTACACCATCTTCCTCACATAATCATCTCTTATGGTCTGCCATCTCACGGCCAAGAGGACTACTTTCAGGGTTCTGCACGTCAACTTTCCATTATTCCCGCAACCAGCATGTTATCACCTCTCACTCAGGCATCCGCTTCCTCTGGCATAGGAACATCACCACTCCCCAAAAAGGACCCTCATTAAGATGGAAACATGTCTGATAAACCTTAATTTGGTGAGTCAACAACAGATGAGCAAAGACAGATGCTAACTTGTATATCAAAATTTGAAAACATCTTGTTACCAAGAGGGAAATTTGTGTCGATTTCATTGGTCTAGAGGTAGATGACGCATCCTGAACCTCTAATGTCGCATTGGCTAAAAATATTTTACATGGAAGGATATAGTTAGATTAAATTACTTGAAACCTCAGAAAAGACGGCTGCAGAAAGGGAAAGAAAAATAACAAACCAAAAGGAAGCCTGGATGTGAAGTCCAGGGAAGCAAGAGATGATCTACTGTACAAGCAGAAGTGGGACAAACTTGTATACATTTTATTTTCAGTGTTCTGAACGTCGACTTTCCAATACCCCCGCAACCAGCATGCTATTGCATCTCACGCAGGGATTAGCTTCAAAATCAAATGACCGTTACTCTTTAAGGTCCAATGAGGGTCATAACACTTAGGGCTAACACCATCACCTATGGCGACAGAAATTTTGTTAATGTTGCTCCACGTTTATGGAATGGTTTGCATTCAACTCTTAGAAATTGCACTGATTTAAATACTTTTAAGAGGCTTTTAAAAACTCATTTGTTTAATATTTCTTTTAATAATGCAACTTAATGTACTGTGTAATTTCTAATTGGTATTCTTAATGTTAATGTTTTAATTTTATGGTAATTATTATGTATCTTTTATTATAAAGTGTCAATGAGAGTATGGATATTGGCACTATAAATACCTCTATATTATATTGATTATTATATTATATTAGTTTCCTCTGGCATAGGAACATCACCACTCCCAAATAACATCCCTCATAGAGATGGAAACACATCTATAATACGCCTCAATGGGCGTCAACAAGGGATGAGCACAGATAGGCTGATTCTAAATGAGATGCTAACTTGTAAAAGTCAAAGAACGGTTGCATGCCCAACACGAGCATTCACGACCACAAAAGATTGTCTCCTCTTATCTACTCTGTGATAGGCAGGAAGAAGGTCAGACGTGCCCAAGTCGTGCAATGAGTGTGGAAGATAATTAAAAGAAACAAGCTACAAGATAAATGCGACAGACGATACTTCAAAACCAACAAATGCCCCAAGCTGAAGAGACTGTTTGGCTGCCGAGAAAGAGTAAAGAGATTTACTATGATGAAGTACCTGAAGAAGCATGTGTTAAAGCCATGGACTTTTTGGATGTGAGCGAACTTTTTCTTTTGGAACTTTGGACTTCAATTTTTAAACCGGCGATTTTTTAGAGTGAAATGTATTTGTCATTAGTTTTAAAATTTGAATTTATCATTCTAAATTATTCTAGGCTCCCAGAATGAAGCAGATATTATTAGAGGGCATTAAAAAGCTTTCTAATATAGGATTTCGTGTTATAGCTGTTGTGTGATCAAGGGACAAACAATCAGTCTATTTCAGAAAGAGCTGGGTGTTAACCCTGAAAATCCTTCTTGGAGACATGTGGCCGGAAAGTTTTTGTTCTCTATGATGCTCCGCACTTAATTAAGAACATCCGGAATAACTTAAAAAAACACGGATACACTATCAATGATAAAGATAACACTGAATGGCGTTATATCAAAGCTTTCTATGATGCTGATGTAGTACAAGGAAAATCTCTTTGCTGTGCACCAAAACTTAAAGACAAACACTTCAACTTAAAAAGACAATTTAGTCATCTAAGAATTAACCCTTACTGCTCAAATTCTAAGCCTATCTGTAGCTAAGGGAATGATGTATTTCATAGAAGAAAAATCTGTCCCAACATAGGATAAAACAGCAGAGCCAACAGCAGAATTTGTTGAAAGAATGGATGTTAAGTTTAATTGTTTTAACAGTTCTTGAGTACAAAGTAAAGCTAAACTAAAAAATACCATTACATACACATAATCATTTCACATTTTAGGTTACAGACAAGAATTAATAGAAAAAAAAAAATTACATGCTGTTGATAGTTAAAGCTACAACATTATAATGTTGAAAACAACACAAAACAACCACATGAAATTACAAGAAAAGAAGAAAGATCCAGCACAAAATGCTCCAGTTGCAACCAGGCGACCATCACACCCTCAAAATAAGGAATAATCACGGCTGCCCAAATAATTAAATCCATATTACACTTGTTCAGTGTAAAAAAGGTAAGAAAGGAACAGGTAGAGAATTAAAACCAAATAATTAAGGATTTGATCGATTGCTCACCTCTTCTCGTACTCGAGCGAGACGTTGCACACGAGGATGTAGCAGTCCTCGGAGCGCTTGGCCATGCCGGGATGCCGGGCGCCGTGGTCCATGACGATGCCGCGCACCAGCGTGGTGTCCATGTCCGTCTTGTGCTGCATCTCCATGATCTCCACCATGTGCAGGTCGACGGGCTCGCCGTCCTTCTTGATGGCCAGCACCGCGTCCACCACGTGCTGCGAGACACGACCGGTTAGCAAAATGTATGTGCACCGTATACAGTCAGTGTTGGCGTTACACTATATTTTATCAGTCATTGTTAATCTAGCGTTGCACGGAGCTCCCTGTGTCCAAGTCTCCAATTTAGTTATTAATCCGCTCGTCTAGACTAGCAGATATTGGTGAGGACTAGTGCCGAATGCCAAACTTCATTTACTCATCCTCCATACCAGTAGGTGCTGAGCCAAAACACCTTGTCAGGACGAGTAACTTTTGAGGACTACTACTTTTTGAAAGTCACTAGTTCTACTGACGAGTAGCTATTGAAGGCCTTAACTGGGAGACTGTCATTTACAGCACTAGTTCATGCATAATAATTCAACTAAAAAGATTCCCAATTATAAATGATATTGGGTGTGCAAAAATATGTTTCGGCAAAAGATTGTTTACAATACAAATTAGTTTTGTTTTTGATAATGGGACTCGTTAGCGCCATGTATACACAATCACATTATCAAACTCGTATAAGGAGCATTCTCCAAATTCTTACCTCAGTGAGAATATCAGCAAGCTCTGCATGCACTTTGGTCCTCAATGACGTGCGGGCGACATTGATCAAGGTCTCGCGGCCCATCTCCCTCTTAACCTTGCAGCCTTCAAGCACCTCCAGTGCCTTGGTCTTGGCCATATCAAAGCCTTCTGCCACAATGCGAGGATGGAGGCCCTACAAATTAATTGACATGAAAACTTCCTCCGTTAAATTAACATTTTTCTAAAATGAGATCTACATTTTTAACCAGCAAATTACACACACTGATTATTTAATATGTATATTTCAAATAGCATATTCAGCATTTTAAATTTCAAATTAAATAGAAATCAAAATACAATTTTGTCCATTAAGTACAATACCAACTTATTGGAAAATATCCATAAACATGACTACAATAGTCATACAAACTTACAACATACCTCAGAAATATAGAGATCAGCCTGTCGAAGCATTTCTCCAATAATCAGTACATTGGACGTAGTCCCATCACCGGTGATATCATCTTGAGCAGTTGCAACGCGGGCTATCAAGGAAGCCGTTGGGTGCTGAATTTGCTGTAATACAAATTCATTCATATTTATCATGATATTTGATCAATTACATTAAAATTTTACATTCCGTCTTTGTATATATACTATAATATACATAGTTTCCAGACAGATAAAAAAGATTTAGATTAAAAGATAATAATTTCAATTAGGGGAAGATTGTTAGTCATCTTCTACTAAATTAATATAGAGCAACAATCGTTAAAACCGGCCATACACACAATCCATAAGTTTTACGAAGAACGTTAAGTTCCCGTTGTAGACTAGGTTACTAACCTTCACGTCATCCGTAAAACACACAATCTATGAGTTTTACGAATGACGTGAAGTTCCATTGTAGAGATTACTAAACTTCTGTCATCCGTAAAACTCGTGCATGGCCGAACAGTGCGATTGGTGATCTATACGTAATTTCATTGTGAAATTTTCAGTTGTTCTTAATACTAAATAGAAGTAAATTCACCCAATTCAACACTCGGAATTATACGCTTGCCAACCGGGCATTACCTGACTACATAAAACTTTCTTTACCGCTGAGATGGGTACACAAAATTAAGTATCCCCACATAAAAGTACTAAAAACCCAACTGAGATTTAAGAAATAACTATATTGTGATGACAAATTTGGATTTTGACAGATGCCTGCATGACAAGTTTCAACCCACCATTTCATGCAGCAGAACATTTCCATCTTTAGTTAACTTAATATCTCCCGATCCAGACACCAGCCTGAAATAATAAATCGTTCATATACATAATTGCACTTAATTAACATATCATTAATGCAGTGAGTTGATTTAGACATAAGATGGTAAAATTTGACAAGTATAAACACGTGTTCCAGAAAATTCTGACATGCTTTTATTTTGACAACCGGCTTGAACACTTCACTTTTCATCTATACAATAGTGTACACTTATGTTTTCTTACATTTTCATGGTGCCCTTTGGACCCAGATTACTTCGGAGAACATCTTGGAGACCTTTTGCCGCACCAATATTAATTTGTAAGGCCTGTGCGGCTCTTGCAACTTCAGCTTTAGGATTCAATGCTTTCACGGCTGCCATTTTTGGAACTCGATTGCAGCGCCGCTAACGTTGACGACTAAAACTACTGAAACCCGTCAAGAATCGTTCCAGACCCAAATTTTAGCCATACGCTATCAGTAGTTGTCCCCACCGCCTTTCCCATGTTTGAGACGCCGCCTAGTAATCTAAATTCTTAGTAAAGGAATGGTCACAAAATACAGAGGGGGGGCGTGAGGAGAAATTGGGGTGTGTGTGAAAAAATCATGGTGCTCTTAGGGGGACGCAAGAAAAATGACATATAGGCTAGGGGGGGGGGGGGGCGCAATTTTTTCAATACTAACATTCTAAAAATTTATGCGCTTTTGTCGTGAATTTGGGACAAAGAATATCATGAATTATACTAGTATAGCTGACAGCAGTCACTACCGTTTATCATTTAACTTTAGAACACAAATTAAACCATTATTAATTCTGCAAGATATTATTCTTTATACAATCAGTTCATGACATAGCTTAGTCTTTCAATTCTATTGCAGTATCAGCAGTGCAATGTTTCTCAGCCGCCTTCTTTGCAGCCTTCTGTCTTCCCTTCTTTTGTCTCTTGCACTCCTTTTGCCTCAGCTTGATCCTTTTATTCTCTGCAACTCTTAAATCCATTGCATTGAAATTTTGTTTGATTATGCCGAATAAATATTTCATATTATTAGCATACTAGTACTGATCAGGAAGGAATTACTCTTATACTCGCCAACTCGCAAATTCAAGTGCTTAATCTATTTTGCAACTGGGGTTCAATTTACACCTGCCACTTTGGAGATTGCCTTTTCTATCACGTTTTAGATGAGTACACTTGAAAATTAAGCTGCCATACAGCGTGGATTCGACCCCTGTCTTACTACATTTCATGAGATGTCAGCCCTTGTATCCTTACAATATTTTGAAGTGTAGCACGGATAAAATCTTTCCATTTATCAGAGCTGTGTGGCCAATGGTAAACTGCCATAATTTCCATAGAAATGCACGTATTCATTTTTTCACCAAAATGTAAAGAAACCATTTCAGTTTACCCTTTTCCAATTTCTCCAATGTTTTGAAGCCAACCATCACATTTCCAATGCTTTAGAAGAAGCTCTATACAGTTTTTTTTGCAACAACAGCGTAGAAGTAAATGTATCTCGGTAATAAGAAAATAATCAAAAATATCTAGATATATGTTTTTGGTAACGATTTATATATCATGATAAAGCGTAAGTTATTAGGAGCACAAATATGTTTTTATTATTAAAATTGAACAATTATGAGTATGTCTACAAGACGGTCAAACATTGAGGTTTTTACATTAAGTTCGATATGCACATAAAATGGCGGCCGGTAAGTGCAAATTATTGCTGTTAGATGAAACCTCTTTTTATTGTCTTAAAATAAACAAGTAACATAAAAATAAAATGTGGACGATGATTCCTTATACGGTTATACATATTGTTATCTAGTTTTAATCATGACACCACAGTTATACCCCAAACGAATGACTTGCGTGACAAAGCTTTTGACACCCAAACACGTAAAATGATTTGGCCAGTTTAGGCTGATGTACATATGTGAGGGAGATAGCCAGAGGCCGATTTCGGCCGGTTTGAGGGAAGAAGGGGTACTCAGGCTAAGACTGTGACATGCAGGGAAAACAATGAATAATCAATATGTATTAAAGTTAACATGTAAAATCATAAAAAAGAAAAAAAAAACATGATCTAAATACCTCAATTTCATAAAAAATAAAATAAAACTACTTTTCTCAGAAAAAGAATGCATCAGAGAGCTTTTAGTGACATCCATTAAAAAAAAACTTCTGGGTGAGCATGCCCCCAGACCCCCCTAGCTATACTTACTGTCTACGCCACTTGCAGCCGTCCCTTCAGCGCTCACTTCCAAGGTCCCATCTTTTACACTCCCCTTTTCAGCAATTTTGAATTTGACCAGTGCCCTTTAAATATCCGGCCATTGATAACATTGGACTAGTGCTCTTGTTGTTGCTCTCGCCAAACTGGCTAGAGGAGTTTGAAATGAGAGTAATTCCCTGTGATCACAAATCTGCTGGTGTTTTTCCATCATTTCGAATGACTTGTTGATGTAAATGACCTCGTTTTTGCTCCCAAATCTTTCCACCTTCAACAGCTAAATCTTCATTTTTCCCCTTTACCCTCAACTTGATGTCATCGATTGATATAGATGGTCGATATAGATAAACCTTCTATCTCATCTATAGCTTTATCACTGGGGAGGTGGTGTCCCAGAATAAGATGTTTTGGTGTGATAGTTTATCCTGATTCTGTCTGATAGCATGCGATAGAATTAAATGATTAATAATGGGACCGGGGGGGGGGCATGGAAAAACATACAATGTGCCAGGGGGGGTGCAAAAAAAATACTGGCATAGCGATAGGGGGCATGAAAAAAAATTGTCATGAAAACTATTTCTCTTCACGCCACGCCCCCCCCCCCCTCTGTATTTAATGACCACTTCCTAAGATCTGATATAGATGAGACTCTGAACTGCTTTCATGACCGGATTCCGATTGTTTGTAACGCTGACCACGTGGATATATATTTGAAGCTTACTCTTGGCGGCAGTACTGTACTGTTTCGCAACTGTTATTACAAATTAATAATTCAATTCCTAGTTGAATTCATACAGAGTTAACCAAACGAAGACCATATTTCTCAATCAATCATTGGTGAATTATATATTGTGAAGCACGATTCTTTCAATTGATAGCATTTTTCCCATCCTATAAGAATAAGAATAAGAATGAGTTTATTTTCACCTTAGATTTACATTAAATCTATCAGTACTACCAAAAATAAACCAACACAACAAGGATTAAACATATAAAAATAGAATTACAAAATTACAAAACACACTAAACGAATTATGGGATTATGTTACACTTCACTTACACATGGTAGTCTTCTTAGAATTCAGTTGCGGTGGCCCCTGTACAGTGCAAAAGACATGGGGTGATCGACAAGGTCATTTCATTGCATGCTGCGTTGATAAGATGATTCCATCAATATCTACATTAGCTGATGGCCTCTCAGAGGGTGGTCATCGAAGCATTTATGAATCGTGAGAGCAAACTGAAATGAGGCGGCTCACTTTAAGGATCTCATGGGTTTTGTATGGGCGATCCGCAGTGAACATGCCAAAATCCTATGAAAATAAGATATTTTGGTGGGAAAAGGGGGGGTGCCCCCCCCAAATGGATCTGCCTATGCACAAACCAAGACATTTGTCTAACGCACCTCGGCTGGCGGATGCTTATATTAGGGAACGATCATAAATAATGATTCCGGGGGGTCGTCCAAAAAAGTGTATGTATGTGTGTGTGTGTGTGTGTGTGTGTGTGTGTGTGTGTGTGTGTGTGTGTGTGTGTGTGTGTGTGTGTGTGTGTGTGTGTGTGTGTGTGTGTGTGTGTGTGTGTGTGTGTGTGTGTGTGTGTGTGTGTGTGTGTGTGTGTGTGTGTGTGTGTGTGTGTGTGTGTGTGTGGGGGGGGGGGGTAGTCCAACTTTCAACTTTTCTGATTCCCTTGGGGGGGGGGGGGGTGTCACTGAACTTTTTTTTTATTACGCTACGGTATATTTTTTTCAAATATTTTCTTTTAGTAATGCAATGACTATATAGAGGACATTTTCTTTAGCAGAGGGTGGGGGTGGGCGGTCACTCAACTTTTTAAAATGTTGATGGGGGGGGGGGGGGGTGTCAGTTAACGTTTTCTTCGCGCCCCCAAAAATGGACGACGCCCCCGGTATCGTTATTTATGATCGTTCCCTTACAGTTTATAGAATACACAGTGTGCAGTGTAGCCTAGTGTCCGCGAGGGTCATGGGGCAGCATAGTTTTATAAACTTCTTATTGTCATAAATTTATAATATATACATGTGTATTTTTTAGCAGCATGCATAGCCGATAGGATGCGTAAAATATAAACTGAGATATACGTATGAACGATGTGGTAGACTTGAAAACATTTTCCCATAGATAATTACAACAAGCAGCAGGTGTATTTTATGTTGCCGTTGGCAGATCTAATAATCGTTAGCACATGTCCGTAATTAATGATATTCTGTTACATTGCAGTATTTTTTTAAAGATTTTAATTGTCGTCCTTGTAGTTATTTTTCATTAAACTAGGCCCAGCACCAGCTTTAGCTGAAACATGGACTACTTTTTTAATATGTCTTTATACCCATGTCCGACGTTTTGAAGAAAACTACAGATTACAGAACATTATAACCACAAACTTTCTGATCTCACCAAGAATGAGGCTTAGACGATAAGAGACTTTTTGGTATCTTATTAGTCTTGTTCTGTGGTGTTTTGGAGACCTGATTTATTTTTTAGAATTTCATAAATACCAATTCCATAATAAGACCTGTTTGGTGTTTGTACGACCTATAGTCAAATATCATAAAATGTATTGACTTTTTCACTGTTTGTTTCTTATTGTGCGCCTTGGTAGGTTGAATGGATAATTAACATCATATGATAAAACGTTTGAGCATGACTTATCAACCATAGCGTAGTTTGGGCATTGCCAGCAATCAAATGAAAAAAAGAAAAAAAAAAACATTAACGGGCAGTTAACAGCAAAATGCTGTGCTTCTTACTGTGGTCTGTGGTAAAGAGGGTGTGAGGAGATATCGTGTCTAACGATTTTGGCACAACATGGCCTCGGAGGTTTGAAGATCTGCTTGAAACAACCTCCCAGGACTGTCTATTCATTCTAATTTTGCTTATCACGTAAGTGGCGACTTGAGCTTTTCGAACACTAGTGCCCGCGTCACTTGGACGTACTGACCGGCTTATTACAACACCCACGGTTTTCACCACACCTCGTGGTGCGCAGACGGCGCACCCTCGTTGGTCAATAGAACAATACTGTCTGGGGATTCTCGTAAAGCTCAGCCTGCATACTATGTATTCATTCTATGTTAATATATTGACAAAAGGATGGGTAAAACATGCTGTCAATGCCAATTGGGAAATAATAACCAATAGCATACACACATGAGCAGTTCCGGTAACATTGCTGTTATTTTATACATATAACTGGGTGCCATAGCACATGTGAATATTTCTTATTGTTCTCTGGTGTTGACTAGGCACCACTGAAATACTATTATGTAACCGAAATGTACGATTGCCGAACTCAACTGTACATGTAATGTAATTCAAGATTTTCAACAGTCTATTGGACAAATAACCCCACAATTTAAGCTGGTTCAGAATAATTGTGCTTCACAATACATGATTGACTATGAAGTGCGTGTCTTCGTTTGGTTAGCTCTGTGTGAATTGAACTTTTTTTTTGTAATAACAGTTGCGAGACAGTTCAGTTCTTCCGTCAAGAGTAAGATTTTAACATGGTTCCCAGGAGGTGGGAGATCGGCTCTATAAATCTTTCTGTTAGAATCTGTATTGTTCCTCATTAAGACATAATTTTAATTTTGAAAAAAAGGAGTAAATTATTATAAGGATTGCTTTTGTAATATTTCGGATATTTAATAAATGTAATAAAATGTAGCATAACAGAATTTTTCATGTCACACAACGCTTATTGTTTTGAAATCATTTTAGAAGCAAATGTGTATTTAAGATCAAACTAGAAACGTGTCAATTTGATAGTCTTGCGTATTTTAGATTAATCATATTTTATATAAATGTATTTATCGCAATGTTCTACCAATCGAATCGTACATCGTTGTTTTGTTTTTAGATTAACATCTGTTGTTGGCTGTAGAAATGAGGACTACTGACGATGAGTAAAATTGCCATATTTATTGCACACAGTATATGTATTTGTTAGTGACTATGTACCTTGATAATTGTTTGCTGACATTGATACTTATACTGGTGAATCTATACTAAAAGATAAAATACAAATGTACTAATTTTCCAATTACCCATTTCTTACATCAACCTATCAATATAAGTTTATAAGGTAATAAATACATCATAAAGCATGATTATAAAACAAATAACCATAAATACTTTCAACAATGCAGCAACTCCGTAAGACAATAAAACAAATATTAAGACCATTACATGTATATAATGAAGCGTGATTGCCAATGCAATGAATATTGAGAATATAATACAACATTTCAACCTAGAAAACCAAATATAATACACAGTATAATATAGTACATTTCAATCATCTATACAAAAAATAAGCCCTCCAATCCTTAAAACCTTAAGCCATCTCAGTTATAGTTAGATGCATAATGAATGGCTATAATACACGGCGTTCAATCGATGTGCAGTGCTCGTGCGGTTTACCCAGTGCTCGTGCAAAGATAACCAGAATTCGTGTGTGATTTGTTTACTTTTGAACTGACAACTTTTTGTTTTTGGCTCCTGGTTACTTAACTGTATATCTTTTGCCGAATTTCTTTAGTGCATGGAAAATGGGAATATCTCTACTGTCTAAGGAAAGTTTCAATGCGCATCTGCATTGGCTGGTTTTTGCCGCTAACTCCGCAATACATGACCATCCCCCTCCATATGCCATTCATCCAGTAGAAAATGGAGAATATTATGGCTTTAAACACTGCATTTGGACAATGTGCACATGAGAATATGTATAGATCTTGATAGGCAACAGATCAATGCATTCTCATGCTAGCTGAAAGCATATACTGAAGAAAATGTAAAAAGAAGTGGTAAGCTGAAATCACCAGTGCTCGTGCGAGCTGCAAACCAGTGATGGTGTGTACTTCATTGATGTTATATATCAAGGATTGCTTTCAGCCTCACTTCTGAGGGTGAAACCATCAAAATTTACATACACTAATGGACTTCTCAATACAAAGGCATTTACGTATTTATAATTCCATATGGATTGGTATGCTTCATTCCAATTAAATATGCCATCAATTTTTAATCAGGCCCAATGTTCAGGTTAATGTTTTTGTAACGTTTGTTTGCTAGCTGGAATGTTTCAGTACTCTGATTTTTGAATACTGCACAGCATTCACGTGATTGAAACCGAAAGTGAAAGTGACAAATTGGTTTAACCTATGAGGTGAGATATAATTCCATTTAAATATAATTCCTATTTAAAGTTTTTGAAGGCCATTTAAGCCTGCTAGTTGTTAATCACTTGATATACCGTAATGTTCATCATTGGAAGCATTTTTGTTGAATTGTTGATAATCAAGTGGAAATAACAGCAATAAGTAATTGAGCCATAAATGATCATATCTCTAATTGACAATGCACATTGCTTTCTTCATTTGAGTGCTTGACTGTTTTAGGCTCACTCCTACACAATTACACAGTTGTTCTTACATTTTCCTTATTTTATACGTAATATGGCGTCAGGTGTATTATACAATGTTCAACTTATTTTAGATCATGAGTTTCCAGGAAGATTTGGGGGTGGCACCCCTGACCCCTGACCCAGGTACAATGTTTTAAGATATTTCATGTAAATACATAACATCAATGAAATACACACCATCACTGGTTTGCAGCTCGCACGAGCACTGGTGATTTCAACTTACCACTTCTTTTTACATTTTTCTTCAGTATATGCTTTCAACAAGCATGAGAATGCATTGATCTGTTGCCTATCAAGATCTATACATATTCTCATGCTCACATTGTTCCAAATGCAGTGTTTAAAGCCATAATATTCTCCATTTTCTACTGGATGAATGGCATATGGAGGGGGTGGTGGTCATGTATTGCGGAGTTAGCGGCAAAAACCAGCCAATGCAGATGCGCATTGAAACTTTCCTTAGACAGTAGAGGTATCCCCATTTTCCATGCACTAAAGAAATTGGGCAAAAGATATACAGTTAAGTAACCAGGAGCCAAAAACAAAAAGTTGTCAGTTCAAAAGTAAACAAATCACACACGAATTCTGGTTATCTTTGCACGAGCACTGGGTAAACCGCACGAGCACTGCACATCGATTGAACGCCGTGTAATACATAACATTGGACCAAAGCACATATTAGACTGGACAACTGCTAAAAACACCAATAAGTCGAACTTAAGATTTAACAATCCCCAATTGAATTTACAATTAAAAAAAAATACACCATTATTCAGATCAAACTTCAAAGTCAAACTCCCCTGCTACGTGTCATATCAACTGTCTAACACAACACAATCTTAAAACCTCAATTCACTTCCAGCATCATTTTAGTCGCCAGTAGTTCTCATTATTTGCTGTATTTGACTAGAAATGAGGACTACAGTGAAATTGTCCCATTTATTGCATGGAGTATATGTATTTGTTGATGACTCCGTAACTTGATAACTGCTTGCTGACATTGATATTTACACTGGTGAATCTACATGATAAAACATTTAAACCTAGAAATCCCAATACACGGTACATTATAGTACACATAAATAATCTATACAAGAAATAAACCCTCCAACCGTAAAGACCTTAAGCCATCCTAGACACAATTAGAGGCATAATATTAATGAATGGTAAGAATACATAACATTGCATCAAAGCTCATATTAGACTGGACAACTGCTAAAAACACCAATAAGTCGGACTTAAGATTTAATCCCATCCTTCTCTGTGATATGTATATTCATATCTCATATATTATGTCATAACCGAAATAAAAACCTGCTTAGCACAATGCAGAGGAAAATTGAATTTTTCTTTGGGAGGCATGCCTACTTGTGGTCCTAATCAAGTCTTCCTAAAGTCGTCACCAAGTCAGAATCAGTAAGTTCATATGTATATAACCAATGTAAATGGCCTGGGCGATGAGGTTACATGGCGATATTTTGATGTTGTAAAAAAATGATGAAAACCTCAATGTTTTAGCCATAGTCAATACATAATTGCATGATTTTCTATTATAAGAAATATCAAGTATTTATGTTAAACCTCTCTCAATATCACTATCAATAATTAGATCAAAAGTTATCAGAGCACAGTGTTGCTAGAACTCCGTTAACATATAGGCATTTAAAGATGTTTACTAAAATGTTATGGAAATCATGATTAAAAGTTTACAATTACAATGTATGTAATTTGCCACTGCCTAATCATATTGGCTCCGTCATGCTACAACAAATAGCACCAAGTAGACTTTTGCAGCTGATATAATATTGATCTGTCATTGCACATTCAATGGTAGTAAGAATGTTGAAAATGGACCATAAATGGCCCTGTGGAAAGCACACTTTGATTGGCAAATTCCCCAAAATCGAATCACTTTGGTATCGCCTCATGGCCCATAGTGGTGTAAAGTTTGAACAAAATCGGTTCATCGGTAAACCCTCTAGCTTGGCCGGAGACATACAAACATGCATATATAGTTAGTAAGTTAGTCAGTTATAAACGAATGAAACACGAGGCTTTTCTTTAGTAACTGAAGTGATGCAATAATGTATAATCAGCCTAAAACCATGATAATATGCTTTTTCATTCATCTTATATCACGTAAATTCTCTATAACGTTTAATATCTAATCATCATGTCTATAATCATGTTTCTTTTAACCATTCATTGTATAATACACAAGATAATTCACTAAATAATGTTGAAAAATTAATGTAATTATAGGTTAATGATTGTTTAATATTATTTCAACTGCTAAGGTTTTTTATGTTAAAAATGTTTTAAAATTATCTTACATACATTACGGTCCATATACACTATTAATAAGTTAATTCCTGTGATCTATGTATTTTTATCAATCATGCCATTATATGATCAGCCGAAAGATGGTTGTCGTTCTGGTAGACTTTTCTGAGTTGGATGCTTAATTTTGGGAGTAGATTGCTGCATTATTCTGAAATGTAAAGCTATAGGTACCTTTCAAATATTCACTTACACTGTATTACCTTACAGTCGAATAAGTGCCAAATGGTATATATTTCCCTTGGTAAAAGTTACAACCAATCATGTAGACTATAAGCAAAAATAGAATTTCAATATCAGTAAATACAGGCAATATACAACAGATACAGCATAGGGTGTAGACATTTACAGCGCTTTTTATGAGTCTGCTTTCTTTCTGTAAATGCTTTACGGTGATTAAACTAGTGTAAAAACAATAACCGTAAAATAATTACTTACCATTATCATCTTATACAGAAGCATTTTAGTTGGCATTGGCCGTGATATTGGCAGCATTTTCGTTGGCATTGGCCGAGGTATTGGCAGGCTGGTGAGATTGCCCAATTTCGGATCCTGGGAAAAAAGTAAATACTATGAGTTTAAATCACGAATTTATGAATAATTTTACTTGTAAGATTTGCTGTAACAAATGTTGGTACCAAGGATTAGAACGGCAGTTTTATTTTTCTCCTCTATCTCATGTATAAAAGTATATAAGTACATAGACATATGACTTAATTTTGTGATAAATCCATTGCAACTTACTGTCTGAATATTATTAAAGGCTTGTCTGAAAGAATGGCTAAGGTTCTAAAAGATCACAATATCAGCTAAGCTTTTAAACCTTACCAGACTCTTCGCAAGATATTAGTATAGCCAAAGAACAAAATTAAACAAGAGGATGTGTGTGGAAGTGTTTACAGTACTGGTTGCAAGAACTGTCCACCCACTGTCCAAGTTTGTACATTGGCGAATCTGGTAGCAAATTCGGCACGTGGCTCAATACAAGGAGTACCAAAGAAATGTGGAGACATATGACCAGAGAGGCGTCCGCACCAGAGCCACTATTCTCAGTACTGTGGAAGTACTTCAATCAGCCATAACCGATCACATGAACAACCTCGACCATGTTCGAACGTTCCAGATTGGGATACTACAAAAGTAGTGCACAAAGAGTCTAACCTATTGGACAGACAATTTTAGAGTCAATAACTATCCGTAAGACTGTTGAGAACATGAACAGAGATGAAGGAGCTTACCAAGCAGCCCACGCCTATGACAACATTCTGAGACCTAGGACAGCCCAAAACTACAGCGCAAGCCCCCGACCCCCCCTTCCACAACAAACACTGACTGACTTCTTTTACTGTCACGTGCTGCCATCTGGTGACAGAAAAAGGAATTCTCAGAAGATGGACATTTAATTGAAAATGTACGAAAATAGCAGTTCCACTTAATATAAATTGAATATTATGTGTTCATTACTTATTGTGTTGCTATTTTGAGATTACATGGGGAAACCTTCTAGAACTCAGTGCCAAGGGAAAAATGGCTGTGGTAATAGTAGTGTGCTGATCAAAAGCTAAATCACACCGACCCAGTGCTGACTTTAGCTACTTGGGTCATGATGTGCTGATTTTTAGGGTGAAATTGCGACCCATTCAGATGGCGCGCCCCCATCAATATGCTTATTTTGGCGTGTTGTCCGTTGAACTCCTCCCTAACATGACTTGCTGGGTGCCATGGCCTGATGGCGGAATATTAGCGGATTTATAACAAATATTTCAGACGATGACAGCCATCGACGTCAAAATATTGACCTGCCAATAAAAAGGATTGCAGCCTCTTTGCCACTTGTGCTATATATATGTGTGTGTGTGCATTAGAACCTTCAATTAGGATAACCTCTACAAATAAGACGACTTTTTACAGTCTCAAACATTCATAGAAAGACCATTGCAAACCGCCACAAAGAGAGTACCTCTATATTAAGACGACTTGAGGCCAGCACTTGGACAGTCTTAATAGAGATGTTCTAATGCAAAAAACGTTTTACTGTAAGCAGGGTATGAAACTCATGAAAATTTGTTCACGGAACACAGGGCCGGCAACTTCAAAAATAGACAAAAAGTGTACGGCCCTTAATTACATTAATATTGAGAACTCCCTAAAAATAGCCTACTCACTGGGCCGTGAACTTTAGAAACCAGCGGGCCCGGGCCAAAATCAGCCAGCACCGGGCCGCCGGGTAGGCTCTATTTCATACCCTGCTGTAAGTACTCCTGTTGCTTCTATATCTGATCTATGTGTACATGTAAGTACGGGTGCACGTCAAAGAGTGTAGGATCATTTGTAATCAGCATGTAATTTTGTTTTTTTTTTCTTTTTATTTAAGGAGCGGGTGTATCACTGAGGGAGCTGTCAGAACGTGGATGGCAAGGTTGGGTGCAGTCAGAATGGGGTGGGTGGTGGAGGTCTGGCCATTGTGGATGCTATAGACCCATGTTATACAAAATATGTTGTTGAATAGGAGTAAGGGGGTACGGATGCCATGGGCAGGGCCTATCACGACAGGGAAGGGTGGTGTCTGCTATCACCTCTACCAGAAGATGATTTCTTACAGTCCCAAGCCTTCATAAAAAAGACCATTGCAAACCCTCATAAAGAGACCACCACTCTAATAAGGCTACGTGAGGCCTAAGTATATCCAGTCTATGACTATGCGTAAGTAGGTACGTCAAATATGCTCATTTATAATTATCGTGTATTTGTGTGTGTTTTGCGTTGTATGGTTGAGAGTGCTGTCAGGACATGGGCGGGTGCAACCAGGTCAGTGCGGATGCTGTAGACCCAGTGCTATGCACTATTTGTTGTTGAACAGTGGTGGGGGTTGCTGGAAATTAATTGACTGGGTGTAACTGTAAGTATTGACATTAGAAGATTCTGTCTCCAAGTCTACAGATTTAGTGGTGGAGCGTTCAAGTCCGGGCAGAGGCTATGTGATACAGCCCTATAAACTTTGAGAAACTTTGAGAAAGATTTCGAGATTTGTCTAATGTCAATACTTACACCCTCTCAGATAATTTTCCAATATATCTTACAACCAATAATCAACATGTGTGTGATACAGTCCAGTGAACACTGCTATACGTGCTATAAGTCAGGATCATTAACACCCACAGATGGAAGGATCAAGATTTAGTTGTGTAAGGATGGTTGTGTGGCCTGCCTTTAAGTCATTGGTGAATAGGTACCACAGTGGTAGATGGTCCATGGTTTGAGTCCAAGCAGAGGCTATAAGATATAGCCCTATTGACTCGAAGAAGAATCCTCTAATATCAATACAGTTACTATAAACGGTATCAAGTAAAAAAAATAAGAGTGTATATAATTATTTTGCTACTGCCAGTTGTACCTGTCAATCCAGTAGCTCCAGTGTTTCCAGTTACACCCTGGAGTCCAGTAGCTCCAGTTGCACCTATCAATCCAGTGGCTCCAGTATTTCCAGTTGCACCTGTATATCCAGTAGCTCCAGTTTTTCCAGTTGCACCCGACAATCCAGTAGCTCCAGTTGGACCGGTCAATCCAGTAGCTCCAGTTGGACCTGTCATGCCAGTATCTCCAGTTCGACCCGTCAATCCAGTAGCTCCAGTTGGACCGGTCAATCCAGTAGATCCAGTTGCACCTGTCATGCCAGTATCTCCAGTTCGACCCGTCAATCCAGTAGCTCCAGTTGGACCGGTCAATCCAGTAGATCCAGTTGCACCTGTCATGCCAGTATCTCCAGTTCGACCCGTCAATCCAGTAGCTCCAGTTGGACCAGTCAATCCAGTAGATCCAGTTGCACCTGTCATTCCAGTATCTCCAGTTGGACCCTTCAATCCAGTAGCTCCAGTTGGACCGGTCAATCCAGTAGATCCAGTTGCACCTGTCATTCCAGTATCTCCAGTTGGACCCTTCAATCCAGTAGCTCCAGTTGGACCAGTCAATCCAGTAGATCCAGTTGCACCTGTCATTCCAGTATCTCCAGTTGGACCCTTCAATCCAGTAGCTCCAGTTGGACCGGTCAATCCAGTAGATCCAGTTGCACCTGTCATTCCAGTATCTCCAGTTGGACCCTTCAATCCAGTAGCTCCAGTTGGACCAGTCAATCCAGTAGATCCAGTTGCACCTGTCATTCCAGTATCTCCAGTTGGACCCTTCAATCCAGTAGCTCCAGTTGGACCAGTCAATCCAGTAGATCCAGTTGCACCTGTCATTCCAGTATCTCCAGTTGGACCCTTCAATCCAGTAGCTCCAGTTGGACCGGTCAATCCAGTAGATCCAGTTGCACCTGTCATTCCAGTATCTCCAGTTGGACCCTTCAATCCAGTAGCTCCAGTTGGACCAGTCAATCCAGTAGATCCAGTTGCACCTGTCATTCCAGTATCTCCAGTTGGACCCTTCAATCCAGTAGCTCCAGTTGGACCAGTCAATCCAGTAGATCCAGTTGCACCTGTCATTCCAGTATCTCCTGTTGGACCCGTCAATCCAGTAGCTCCAGTTGGACCTACAAATTCAAATGAATTGAAAATATCTTATTTATCACAGATAAACAAAAGACAAACACATTATACGCTTCAATAATTAAAGAGCACTAAAAAGTTGATACGTATATGCATATTGTTTTTCATAGTGGACCTTAAATTTTGGTGACAAGAAACATTGGCCACGAACATAGATAATAATAAATACATAAATATAACACATTTATAAATTTATCACAGATATGGAATAGAGACTGTGCTACGTGGTAAAACTATAAGCTTCACCGAGAACCATTTTATTTAGCAAGTATTGCTTACATTTAATTTTACAAGACATTTTATCCTCACAAGTTTATATTTCTTGATGGAGCTGATTCCAGAGACTAATTTCATTGTAGCGACAAGAAGTTTTTCGTTGAGTTCTAACACGAGGGATTATAAATGAATCATTGCTATACCTTGTTCAATGTGCATTGTTATTTAGTTGAAAGAATGAAAAGTATGAGGGTGCTTTGCCTTTAAACATAATGAGCATTAAATTTAAATCTAAAAGTCTATATTTTACACTTAGTTATTTTAGTTTTAAAAAGTCTAGTGATGATGTCTACTGTGATATTTACAAGAATATTTTTAACAATAGGTATCGCCACTGAGGTCTTGGTCAAAAGTGATTCCTAAATATTGTACATGTGATTTTAAATCAATATTTACATCATTGCATTCAACTGAAATCGTATTGCATTTGTTCAGTTTTTCCCATTTTGGTCAAAAGATGATGGATTCTGTTTTACCTAAATGCAGAGATAACTTATTTGCTTGTAGCCACAAACGTAAAGATTCAAATTGACTAGACAAAACAGTTTCAATATGTTTTGGATGTTTGCCACTGACCATCAAAGCAGAGTCATCTGCATAGAGTAATAGCTCGCAACGAACAAAATCAACCATATCATTGACATAAATAGTAAACAAAAGGGGGCCTAGAATAAACTCTTGTGGGACTACTCTACATGTGACATGTCCATAATCAGATTTACAACCATTTATTTTTACAAACTGTTTTCTACCAGAGAGATACGAAATAAACCAAGATACAGATTGACACCAGTCCACCTGTCAATCCAGTAGATCCAGTTGCACCTGTCAATCCAGTAGCTCCAGTGTTTCCAGTTCCCCCAGTATATCCAGTAGCTCCAGTTGGACCTATCAATCCAGTAGCGCCAGTTGCACCTGTCACTCCAGTAGATCCAGTTGCACCTGTCATTCCAGTATCTCCAGTTGCACCCGTCAATCCAGTAGCTCCAGTATTTCCAGTTGGCCCTGTTGCACCTACTGGTGCTGAATTGATAACGATTCAATTATGTAACTTCACATTACATCCTGTTTTAATACACAAGACAAAATGGTATTTCTCGTTGTTTTTTAAACGGCAAAACCTCCATTTAAGACCCCCTCTCTATTGAGAGCCCAAACCTTCATAAAGCTGACAAAATGAACCTCTGTATGGAGACCACCCCTCTATTGAGACCATCTAACACTGGTCCAAAAGCTGGTTTTAATAGAGAGGTTTTACCGTACTAGATTTTACTCGACAAGTATTATTTGGCTGAACATTATCTTTTAACCATTTTAGCAGAAACCTAGGGTAAATCCGCCACTTTTACAGCAGTCTTTAAATGGCAGGTTTTGACCAAGGATGAGTGATGTAAATTAAATTTAAAACATAAGAGAACATATATGGCTAAATTGCACGTTTTAAATTCACATGCATCCCAACAGATATTTCAATAAACAATTTACGCTTCTAGAGATTAATTATAAAACCAGATTTTATATGGAGTAATTTCTGAATTTAATACCAATGCAAGAGTGAATCGATTGCTTATTCGAAAGTGAGGCAGATTTGACAATATACGTGCGGCCTTACCAATATCACACAAATCACCAGTCCACCCATCAGTACATATACACAAAATGTCTATGCCATCAGACAAGCATTTTCCAATTGCACATGGATTAGATGCGCATAGATCTGAAATAAATGGTAGAAATTTAGATTTTCTTGTATTCACATGTGTGCACAATTTGGCCCAGCACCAGGTGAACGCTTTTGCAGAGACGACTATATTCGTTCTGCCATTAACCTATGTTCAACATTTGAGTGCAACATTTTAAATAAAACTACTAGTACTAAATGTGATGATTCCAAACTTTGTGATCGCTCGAATAATGAGACTTTGGTTAGATGAGACATGACATTTTTTGCTGCTGGTGTTTATACAATCTATAGTTATTTATTAATTGCGTTCTATGGACCAATCCGAGCTTCGCGCACAAATCCGCACTGACCAATTAGAATGCAGCACATGCATCTCAAAAACAAAAGGTTATTTGAATTAATCTTTGATTTGCTTTACTACTGTGATACGGTCTACCTAACAATTTACGAGTAGCAAATTAGGAGATGCTTACAAGCCCTGTCATTCACCTTTACAAAAACTAGCCATTCAAATCCAATCTTAGTCCAGCCAATCAAAAACAGCTTCCTGATTAACTTACTGCAGTATAAAGATATGAAATATTGGTGGAAATATTTAAATTGCAAATGCATAGGACTGTGTCAGCTTATTTCAATGATGTGAAATGACAAAGTAGCATAAATCAAGCCCAAAACAGATGCCCTGTTTCCCATGGTATCTGTGCCTGTCGGTTATCCTCACTATATAATTTACAGTAATGTGTATGGTATAGTGTTTGTAAATCACAGTAATATACATACCACACACACCTCCCATGATGCAGGGAGCCATGCATGCAACCATACATCAATAACCGTCACCTCGAGCTATTACATTTTCGTACCGAACCATTACACTCACCGCATACTTCCTTAATCCCCACCACAGAACTGGAATCCTGCACTGTATTATCAATATCACTGCTGTGCAATCGGCACTCTTCCTTTTCTCGATAAAAAGATACGCCAATGCAGTCTGCATCTGCGTCACACGATCGTTGACAGTCCTGAAAATAATGTAAGCCGATTGGAAAACGAATGCACAGAGAAAAAACATTTACAAAGAATGGTAAGAACAGTCACGAACGCTGGTTTGCTCAGACTAAGTTTCTTTAGTTAATATGCCTATTTTCAATTGTGAATGTCTTATACCGTGTATAAATGTTCGCTTACGCCAAATGACTTGTCTGATGTCCTATCTGATGTGCTTTGAGCCGTCAAGGTCAGTGAAACTGCAAGATCCATCTTAACTGTGTAAGTGTGTTTTTCACACCATTCTGAAATTATGAAAGTCAATGTTACTATGTTGTCATTGTGCATAGTTGCATTGGGTTATTTGAGAGAAATAGGCATGCGATGATGTGTGCAGGCTTACCACAAAAAAAGTTTGTGCCATCAGAGTAGCATTTTCCAGTTCCACACGGATTAGAAGCACATAGATCTGGAACAAAGTGTAGAAATTTAGAATTCCCTTTGTATTCACACGAGAGCATAATTACACTAGCTATTCACACCCCCAGGTTTTGTGTTATGTCAAGCATTACATACAGATTATGTGTATGGCAACAATATATTACTCCTCACCGCATCCCTCCTTAATGCCAACCATAGAACTGGAATCTGGAACCAAATCAGCGCTAGTTATTTGATCATGGTGAATGACACACACGTTGTCGTCTATTGTTGTCGTATTGCACAAATTAAAGGTTATGCCAATACAATCTTCATCTGCATCGCATAGACTGTGACAGTCCTGAAAAATATGTACACCAATTGAGAAACCGACTTCACTGAGATAGACAATGTAGAATGAATAGTTAGAAAAGTCACAAATGCCGACTTGCTCCCTGTCTTTTAGATTAAAACGTCTTTACTCAGCCTAATTTTATTCGTTAATGTCATAGTCCAACTTAATTTAGGACTGTCCGTGCAAATTTGTGTGTACCACTGTTACCACTCTTTGATAAAAGAACATTGAAAAAAAAGTCTCAAAAGAAGCATTGAACTTGTTTTGAGTGTCCAAAATGTCTCTCATCCTGATTTAAACAAATATCTCAGTACTTGTACCACCAGAACATTACAAAAGAAGCTTACGTCCAATGTCTCGCCTGATATCTCAGTACCATTTCCAGCCGAGTATCCAATTGTGACATTATAGGTGTATTTCTCACACCCGTCTGAAATTATGAAAGTCAATGTTACTATTATGCCATTGTGCATTGCAGTTGACCCCATCAATTTATGTTCGCCAATTGTCAATGTGCACCTCACTTGCACAATGCGGCCACACTTATGCTAAAATGATTCCAATCTATGACAATATATTGCAACAAGATATATTCTATTTACAATGTGTCATGAATGTCATATGATGCAGGTTTCTTGATGTACAAATCTTTGGTCTCTATTCTATTTCAAAATATGAGCAATTATTCCGCATGGCAAAATGTGAGTGAAACAGTTTCTATACATACACACAATACATGAAAATTCGTTTCATCCTGGGTTCCATTATTCGTGATTTAAAGAATAATTTTAGCTACCTATAGGAACCACTGTTTTTTCTCTGTGGCGAGGCTTTCGCTGTTTTTTCAACAGCTTTGTCGGGCTGAATGAAAAACCTCAGTTGGTCACATGACCGCCATGGTGGCGGCGGTCATGTGACACCAGTGACAAGTAGCGTATCTTCTCTAATCGTCTCACATATTTTTGTACATAATTGAAGATGTAATCAATTTTGTACCAAAAATAATCCAATCTTCAATTAGTTATTTATTTTACCATGTTGTAAATACACATGTATACACATTTAACTTACTTTTCCATATCAGTAAATTGCAAATAAAATAATCAATGCGTTGAGCGGCGTTACTCACGCATGAGCAATCCAGAATTTTCGGCAATACGGGAAGCATCTGTTTCAAACGCCATATGCGCGCACATAATACGTTAAGGGCTGACCATATGTGGATCAGTATTTTGGATTGTCCAACATCGCATAAAATCGATAGTTTTACGCCCCCTGTACGTGGACATAGCGCCAGACATGAGCATTTCATAAACGATATTGAAGGGGAAGAACGTTGTGGTAATGTGGCGTATTGGTCACGTTTGCATGTGTCTACGTATGTCCCTGTTTGTTTCCCGTATCTGCTAGGTTCGTAACACTGATGTAGCTAGTATACTTCACGCATTACGCCGTCCTGTGACCAGTTTAAGAGCTGGTCACAATGACTGGTCACGTACACGCACGAATCGCGCATAAAAATCTGATCGTGCGTGCATATGTGCTGAGAGTTTTGACTATTTACGTGATGAAATATCACTTTTGATTCGCGGAAAAAACTACCGAAAGATCGCTGACAAACCACTGACAAACTAATAAAAATCCGCGTAGGCCTATACAAGAGAGTTATTCATGTTTGTGTGGGTGCAATATTAAAAATATGCTAAATACACACCCGCGTACGATTACTGACAGTCCACATACACGCTCACGGTCTGCGCAAGTATCACATTAAACACCAATGAATTACGTACAACAGCGCAAATACAACAGCGGTTGTGCGTGATTCCTAGCTTAGTTTTGAACAGTTCAAAACTCGGAATCACGCACGACATAGATCCGCCGCACGTCCGCGCACAGCTACGCATAATGCACATGAGAAACACTGACAAAAGACGGAGACCACCGATGGTCCACTGGTGTATCACGTAAAGTCACTGTCACATAGAAAAAACGGATGAAACACGTTTGTAGGACGAACAAATGTTTTGGTGTTTTCTTGATACGCGGGGCTCCATGAAAAAAAAAGACAAATACTTTAAGCAGATTTAACACGAATGATATACGGACAATACAAAACACAGATGAAACATTGCCTGTACGGTGTAGTGCGAGGACAGTGCGTGTTCTATCTGCTATTTATGAACAGAACTTATGTAGTCCATGCGTCACTTATGTCCAAATTTTGACGCACAGACTCCAGTTTCAACGCGTATCCGGGCATTGTGCGTGGACTATTATTATAAATATAGTCTATCTCACGACAGCCGCGTCACAACAAGAAGTCGTGCCTAAAACCGACTAAAAACCAACCATTTTTTTTGTTCTTGAAATTTTGCACTCTGTCGAAATTTCACGAACGTTCACGAAAATTCACATTTCTACACCTCTATCAGACGACGCTGTACAATGTCTTCGCAGATGCCCAACGTATGCTAGTCGGACTGACGGCAGCTTGTTGAAAAGTTACAGGAATCTGAATGGAATATTATTGGAGTGGAGGCACCTGCATTGCGCCCAAGCAGCCCTGAAGCGTGAAGCAGCGGTCTTTGCCATCCAGGTTGTACCATCCTCACAAATGGAGGAAGGGCATCCTCATGAAGTTCTGGAGCGATGAGGGGACCTCATTCCTCAGCTGATGTAACAGCAGCATGTGGATAGCCTCATCTTACTTGACGCAGACTGACAAATGCTGTCAATCCGATATAGATGGGACAATCATGTGGTAGACATCCTTTGTAGTACGTTGAACATAGGCTAAAATGTGGTAATCCGACCGGAATCCGTCAAACATACGAGGAAGACACATACATATCCGTCGGGGTTCCGCTAAGCTGCCAGTATCATCCGTAGACGGACTGCTTCGTCTCCGATACGTCGTAAGTCACTGTCACATAGAAAAAAACAGGATGAAACACGTATGCAGGACGCACGCATGTTTTGGTGCTTTCTCTATACGTGGAGCTCCGTAGAAAATATGACAAAATTTATTGGCAGATGTAACACGAATTATGCACGCATAAAACACTTAAAAGGCTCGAATGGTACACGGATTGTCCACGTATACCACCGCAAACTTAAAATTTTATGTTCTAGTGAGGTTTTTTTTTACCTGCCGACCACCACAGATGAACGACGGATATATAGCGCAATACCCGTAAGATTCACGTATAATTTACGGTTGTATCACGGTAACATCACGCACAATGTAAAAATCAATCCACGCCAACACTATTGAATATTCTAAACGGATTAACGCGCGGGTGGTTCTTCTCCTGAAATCACCCCGCGCAATTCACCGTATGAAAAACGTATGACACACTGATGGTCGGCGCATCCACACGGATGGCCCACGTACGGCAAAAATCCATCCGTGTTATATACGGGTTTCATCCATTTTTTCTATGTGACAGTGACTTTAATTCCGTGACACACCCTCCGCTGATGCTTCATGGAACTCCTCGTATGTTCGGCATGTATTTGTCAGAAATTTTAGTGGGTAAACGCTACCCTAGTCGGTTGAGCTGATCAAAATATTGGGGTAGGAATGACCGTCACACGAGAAAATATACGGTTTCCATATCATCATAACGGTTATAAACAGTGATTCTTAATGAGCAAAATAGCTACAAAATGTTTATTGCAGCAAGCTCCGCAGTTTATATCCTTTTAGATAACCATATGGACATGATTATTATATAAAATTAACATACGCAGAAGGAATTATGTACTTCTAAAGAAGTTTTTTTTTCTGTTTACGAATACTTGAATTTGATTCTTGTGAATATCTACAGTTACAAAAACATACATATTTGAAATTTAAAAAAAAAAAATCTTTGTATGAGTATTTGATAATTGTAAATAATTTCTTCCAACATCGAAAAATCCAAATTAGTTTCCACAGTCTGAAGAAAAAGATTAAGTTAAAACACACACAATAATCTTATAAATTCCACTCACCTGCAACAGAGAAGACCAAGAAACCAAACACAAGATTGAATATAGTCACGTGTTTCATGATTGCTCAAGTCTCTAATGCGACTGACGCAAATCTATTTTCTCGTAGGTCTTATAAGCCAAGTGATATACAATAATCTATAAATCAATGTTGTAACGAAACTAGTAAGTCATCCAGTGGGCAAGAATGCAACATTCTTGCTAATTTACATAAGTTTAAAGTGGGCTATAATAAGTTGCACTGGACTAGGTTTAGTTTCCCTCTGTTACACACACACTTGTCAGGACTTGTCCTAGGGGAGGGTTTGGGGAGGGGGGGGTGGGGACGGGGTGATGGGTCATCATATAAATTGGGCTCAAAATGTACGTTTTTTGGTTTGGTGTGAATTGCTAAGCTCGGTGACCTTTGACCCAGCTCTTGTAGAACAATAGGACTAATGTGGGACAATGAGCTTCTGATGAAGTGGTTACGGTGCGAAAGTGGTGAGGCGTAGTCTAGGATCTAGGCCAGGGAGCACAAAGAAGTTAAGTTCAACATGTAAGTCATTGGTATTGGTGAGAACTGTTATGTGTGGTGACCTATGACCCAACACTTGCGGAACAATCGACGAATGTGAGACTGTGGGCATACAATGAAGTGGTTACGATGCGAAAATGGTGAGGCCGTGTGCAACGGTCAGAGAATGTTCCGAAGTTGGGTTAAAATTATATACAGTTATTGGCATTGGTTTGAATTGTTCAGCTCAGTGACATATGACTCAACGATTGCAGAACAACGGCACTAATATGGGACAAAGAGGTTCTGATGAAGTGGTTGCGGTGCGAAAAGGTTGTTATGAGGTGTAGCTTAGTGTACAAGGGTCAGAGAGCATACCGAAGTCGGGTTCAAAATGTAAGTCATTGGTATTGGTGAGAACTGTTATGTGTGGTGACTCAATACTGGGGGAACAATGGACGAATGTGTGACTGTGGGCATACAATGAAGTGGTTACGGTGCAAAAATTGTGAGGTATAGCTTTAGCGTGCAGGGGTCAGCGCGCACGACGAACTTGGGTTCAAAATGTAAGCTATTGGTATAGGTGTAAAATTGATTGGAAAACAAAATTTTTACATTTCTACGTGCTTTATGGATACCCTGTGACCTACGACCCAACGCTTGCAGAATAATAGGACTGATAAGTGACATTGGGCATCTGGTGATGTGGCTACGGTGCGAGAATAGTGATGCCTATGGACACAAGGCATAGTGCATTTGATTGGAAAACGATACTCTCACAATTTCATGTACATTTAGGATGCACTGTGGCCCATGACCCAACAATTGCAAACTACTAAGTTGGATTTTTTTAAATTTCAAATGTCCACTAAAATCCTATGTCCACAAAAAGCACGTGCCCTCCTTTGCAAAAAAACAAAAACAAAAACAAAACAAAACAAAAAACACAACAAACATTGGATATGCTTATATGTTGGAAAAAAAGTTCCTATGAATGTCCATAAAAATGCAAATGTCTACAGAAATCATGCATCCGTATTGCAAGATAATGGATGTGCTATACAGTTGTACAAAAGCTCCCCTACCCCCGTGAAAAATGGATATCCTACTCTAATGGAAGACCCACAAAAATGCGAATGTTCACATAAATCCAACACACCCCTCCCCCCAAAGAGAAATAAAATAGGAAATCCAAATGGGACTGTGGAGTCAAGGTGGTACTAGCTAGTTTTTTAGTTTTTTAGTTTTTGTCATCAGTTACAAAATCACCAAAAGAAGAATTTACTTCTATACTTTAGGTGATACGATTACTAGACATTGCGCATTGAAATTGCAATATTTTGTTAACAATGAGCTGAATGCATTTATGCCTTATTCTAAGGTAATCTAAAAATATTTTTTGTCATAACTTTTCTGTTATACACTGTTTTCTGTTAGAAGTCGTTTGGATTTCTCCTCTGACAGTATGAATATGGTAATGGTTTATAAACCTTTTGCCATAAGTAAGAAAATGTGCTAGTTGCTTTTGTTGCATCCGTGATCATCTCTCTTGCCCACCATGTGGAAAATGCAACTACAACCCTCTTGTACCCTCGACTAGCTTCACTGATTGTAAATAATCCATCAAGAGCATCCAAGTTAAAACGTCTTCCTATTCACCAAGCCTGGTCTACTTGTAAACATGAAGCTTGATCAAAAGATGAATCCAAATTCTCATTGAGTTGTCAATCACATTGACCGATTGGCATGTCTACACACAGAGCTTTGATGATTTTAACATTAAGTTCTAATCATTAAGTTGCAGTGTGTTCAGTTTTTGTTTATTAGCAAGTGATGATGTTAACACCAACTGCCGTCAATGTTTTTAAGGAAGCAATTGCAGTGGACCAAAAAGCAATGAGTTAAAAATTCCCATGAATGGGACTATATGCGTGGCCTGCTATATACAGTCTGAGAACAGATTTATTAGCTTTATAAGTATGTGATATAGGTAAAGAAAGAAGCAAAGAAAAAGAAAGAAAGCTATATGTTATATCACACAAGACAGACTTCACTGTAATGCAGTCGCCAATGTCATTAAATGTGATATACAAATGCTTATTGGGGGTTAAGTTAATAGCAGACTTGAACTTTGTCAAAAATTGTAAATATTTTTTGGGTGTGTGTGTGTGGGCTCCCTTTTAGTTAACTTTGCTGGTGCGGGTTTCACATTAAACGTGCGAGGCAGGTTTGGGTGCAAACTGATCATGTGCACATGGCTCTCACATATACCATTACCCTATGCACACCCCAATTTACTGTGACATTCAACAAAGTGATGTGATGACCTCACCTTCGGTTGGGCGCCCACCGGTATACATAAATAACATAACATTATAATTGTAGCAACAATAACAGCTCACACTTAACTGGGTTCATATTTTTTTTCAAATAAAAATATTTTAGATTCACACACGGAAATAAAATTAATAGAATTATTGATGTTGGGACAGCAACGCATATGGAAAGTCAGCGTTCAATCGATATTATCCATGGAAAGGTCATCTTTAAGTTAATCAACTATACGATTTACAATTATACCTGAATTAAACAGACCAGTCCCAATTGAGATGGCCTCCGTAATTGTGCTCGCCGCATATACGGCAGACTACAGCTGGGCACGTGGCCTTCTCCCCCGTGTTTGTTGCTAGTATGTATGCATTTTATTCATGCAAGGATCCGCATGTGGCGTAAGTGGCTGTGTGATTGAAGCATCACTGGGCGTTTTCATAGTGGGGCAATTACATTAGAGCCCCCACATCTATATCGAGACCACTTCAATCAGAAGACCAATCTGTCCATAGGATTCCAGAGGGAAAGTCCATATATAGCGCCCCCCGCCTCCCTGCGCCGTCCGTGGATTGCGGTGGCTACAGCCGAATCCAGGCGACTCTTTAATATACACCCAATAAACATATCCGCAGATGGCAACCTCCACAGGCAGCAAGCGTCAGGCGCATGCGCGAGAAGCAGAAGGTGGAGTAGGGGAGCGGGATGAAAAGGGTTTTATTGGTCAGACCATCGGGAGCTGCTGTTTGCCCCGTAATGCGAGTGCCCGCAATAGGCCCGACGGTACCAATGCGGCTCGCATCGTGCCGGTCCTCCGCCGAGGGGATACGGTTTGACCATTCCCAGTCGGCATTCTTGAAGCCATTATGACACGCAGATGTCTACTAGCCCACCCATGGATGGGTACTGTATCCTCTCTCGCAGGTTTAGTACCCACCCATTTCCGGCCAAGTTATCGTCAAATGCGGCTCTCGCAGCAACTGGTACATGGCCGTCGCTGGCGGTGTGTAGCCGGCGATCCTCGCGTGGATCGTAGCCGCTGGTTGACCATCACCTCTATTTTTTGGGCTTTAAGATACATTGCTTCATATTGAATGGAAGTTTGACAAAATTCCAATCGTGAGAAATTAGAAAAAAAACAAAAACACAAACACATTACATAGAAAAATCTTGCACTTTTCATAAGTTATGGTATTACGGATTCATTTTTTTAATCAATATGTTTACCTTTTGATTCGTACAATGGGAGTTAGTCTGTTGCGAAGCTCTTTTCTGAGTAAATGACACCCTTTGCAGACTAAATTATGATGTATGATAAGGTTTGGTAAAAAAAATAGTTTGAACATTTACGAACGCCACTCGAAATACGAAAAAAGCATGTTTAGTAACTTGGACTATTTCCATAATAAGAGATGTGACCGTAACATTTTACTGGACAATTTCCAATTCAAGTGCAAATGATCATCTATCCTAATGTAAAAAAAAAAAAAAAAAAAAAAAAAATCAAATCGTTAGAAACACTTGCGCCTGAGCCCCTCTATTAATTAAATTAGTAACCTTTCTGTGGTGTGAAAACAAGGTGACCGCACAGCAAAACTTTATTGTTTATCAATAAAATTCCAATTAAATAGTTGCCAAAATATTGAGATGCGATTATTGGGGTGAAAATGTTAATGAGTTTAATCAAAGAGTTTGTATATATACTGGGACTTGGTAGCTTGTGGATTATAATCTACTGTCACCATGGGGACATGGACGGTGGTTCTTGGCGCCCTTCTCTTCACGTGTGCGCAGGCGTTGGCAGGTAAGCTTTGCCTAGATTCACTCACAAGTTGATGTTAGAAGAATGAGTGTAGTGTTCGACAGTTTTATCACGTCTCCTTGCATTCACGGATGGTCATTCGTTGGGTTGTAGTCTCGAGTCTGGGCTATCTCAAAGGCGGTCGTGGGTTGAGCAAAATCTTCGCGGTTTTGAACCGCCTCAGCCTCAAAATATTTTGCTCATGGTATAGTGGTTGATGGATGTCTGCACGGTGGCCTCAAATGATCTGTAATGCATTGTAGGAGTTGTTCACCACAATGGCACTTCGTTACCGATTCAAACAAGTCAAATCAGGTTTATTAACCGAGTGTTGTTGCAGGCGGGTAAGACAATGAAAAACACGTTCGAATGTTGCAAGATGACACGTACATAGGTCACATGTGCCAACGCCTAGTGGCCACGAAACGAGGTGAACTCCTAATGTATTCCCCTATATGTTTATTTCAGAAGCTCAAACAGCAGAATGTACCGCGCCTGTTATTGTAGGATCGTCTCGAAAACAAGGTAATACGAAACATGGTACATGTATATGGATTTATGGATTTCCACTACACACATACATATATAAACATGTGGAAAACGATGTTCACAACTAATATACATCGAATATGCTGCAGGTACATAAACATTACCAAGAACATACTCCAAGATTAATGATATTATACACTTGTGATTTTGTGGACCACGCTTCATACATAAACGATAATCAGCATTGATGTAGACGACTAACTATTAAACTCTGTTTTATTTCTTGATGTAATGATTTATATACAGTCTGCTGAAGAAACATGTTCAAAGTTATCTCCCCATTACTGACCCAGACGTTTTTTTTTTTTTTTTTTTTTTTTTTTTTACGGTTCCATAGTTAAACATGTAGATAACAAGAGAGTTCTCGCACACGCACTACACACACAAGCGACAAGCTATTGACAAAAGATAGGTGGCAATTTTAGCAAGCTGTCATATTTGTTCGTTTTTTCCTTCTAACTATAACAGATTTCACATAATTCTAAAAGGTTTTCATTTCCAATAAATCTTTCAGATTGCCTAAACTTCAAACAGTTGTTCAAAAAGATAGATGGCAAACTGTCATGATTTTTTTTCTAACTATAAAAGATTTCACAAAATGTCAAAAGGTTTTCATTTCCAATGAATCTTTCAGATTGCCTGAACTTTGAGCAGTTGGGCATGGCTAGCGGGGCTATTTTGGACTCACAGATAACCGCTAGCACCGTGTATGACTTTTCGTCGGACCGCTGTTTACCCGAGTACGGCCGAATCTACACCAGGCAACCATCGTCAACAACGACGTGCAGCGCCTTTTTAGCGGCAAACGAGGGCCTTGACCGTAAGTAGGTTTCTATATATTGAGTAACTCAGTCAAAAGCGGTGGTGCATTATATAAGGTGTGCCATTAGAATTGAGTGAAATTAACCAAAGTCGACTTCCACGGTTTTATTCATTCTAAGAAAAGAATGAATAAATCTTACGAATGAAAATGTTCTCCTTTAACACTCTTGTCTTTTCTTGTATATTTCACTTGAAAATAGAGGTATATGTAGGTATATGTGTTTAAATTGAAGAAGACCGTTTCAACATACTTAAATATCGTATCGCTCGTCCCCCCTTTCGATTTTGGTACCTGTGAGACATGCATATATAATACACATCGGATATATCATTTAGCAGATCTTCATACAATAACATATAACACCAAAACTTTATCATTACTTTTCAACTTAGAGTGGCTGCAAGTAGACCTGCTAGATGAGAAGCTCGTCAGTGGTGTAGCGATTCAGGGTCGTGAAGACGTGGCTCAGTACGTGACGGAAGTGGAGGTGAAGTTCAGCTCTGACGGCAATGTGTGGGGATCCTTTACCAAGAACGGTGACATTGTAAGAAGCCATATTCATATTTACCGTATCTGATCTATGCACATTAATGATATTTGCTGCTACATAACTTAGAATTGGTTGTTAATCTCAAAGCATGATGTATAATTATATTTTTTAATGAGTGGAAACATTGGGGTGGTACTAAATAATGGTAATTTTGATAAATTGTAAATGAAGATTGAAAGTGTAGGCCTAACAGTCTTGTATTTAACACGTATCTTTATGCGTGTATCGAGCAAACCATTCATGTATTGCCAATTTATATCACAGAGAATGGACACTGGACTGACAGATAACAGAATGGTCAAGACGATTGTATTTGACAATCCCCGCAACACCAGATACGTGCGAGTTTGGCCCAAGGATCGCTCGTGGAGAAGCGCAATGAGGATCGAACTACTGGGACAGTGCAGTAAGTGATTATGCCAATCCTTTGATATAATGTTTAATCAATAACAAGGCAGCAGATACTACGGAAATAGTATGGCCAAATTCAGTGTATTAATGGAAAAATCAAAAATGTCCAATAGATGCAAAGGACATGCCTCATCCAGGAGACCGTTAGTATCCAAAGGAATACAAGTTGAGCACACCCAGTGGATATCCAAAAAGATTTCTTTAGCGAGTTTTGTGTGAGGATGAAGGAAAGCGGCTACCCGCATAGATACAGACTAAAAGTAGCCATTGACCCTTACCCTAAAAAACCACAGAGTTCAAAATGGCAGTGATAAACAGCTACGAGAAAAACACATATCAGAAGGAGTTGAAATCGCAAATATGAACTGTCACATGACACTTAATTCACAATTAAACGATTATCAGCCAGCTTTCTATAGAATTAATATTTACAAATGGTCCTTAAACTTAATATTTTTAAATCTCCGTATATTGTTTGTCATCATCTGTTATAATTATTTGTTTTAATCGGTTAATTAGGTGCTACATGTATATCATCAAATTTATAACCTTGTTTAATTTCTTTTGGTGTTTCAATTTGAAAAAGAAGTCTATAGGAGCGCGAACACGTTTCAATTAAAATAGTCAAAATTTAAGTGTTCAAAACAAAATTTAATTTCATCAAGAATACAGCTGAAAAATAAAACTATACACTATGATTGCAACATGATGTTAATGAGTAGGGAAAACAAGCAGGTTGGAGCTTGTTGTCAAAGTCATTTCCTACAACTTTCTGAGTTCGAAAATCAAATCCTCCTTTGTGCACGGCCAGTGTGATAGTGTGGGGTGAGAATTAATACTAAGCAAAAAGGTATTCTGAATCACACTAGCTATCAACGAATTTTAGCCTAGAAGACCTGACGTTTATCTGGTGACACTATACAGTATACTAAGCCATCGGCGTCGAAGCTGTGGGCAAATCATCTTTGGACTTGGAATTCTTATGTCACAGATATTGGAGTAACTGTACAACCAAGACATCAAACACATCGTCATATCGTTCATCAGTAATACATCATAATTGTAATAAACATCAACACTATTTTCTTTTTTTCCAGAGTGCTCAAGATACTCATTACTACCAGTCGTGTCTGACAGTCAGCTTTCTTCATCTACCCCTCATCTTGACTGCACTGCTGCAAAATCCAGACTGTATACTGAAGGCTCTGGATGCGAGGGATTTGCTAATAATTTACCCAATAAAGAAGGTGAATATGCAATATATGTATTAATCATCGCGTTGTTTGCTATTAGGAAAAACAGTAATATATAACGTATGTAAAAGACAAACTAAAAAATTCAAGTCGTAAATTCAAATTCTCTAAAAAATTATCTCTGGTGTAGGTTATGTTCAGGTAAACCTTCTTGCACCAACAGTAGTAGGAGGTATCCAGATTCAAGGAGGGGGATATTGGCTATACAAAATACAGTATATACAAAATTTAGTTAAGTACCCTATCAAGTTTAATGCTATTAGAAAAATATAGGTATTTCTAACGCCCTAACATAAAACTAAAACTTTAAATATACGCATCAAGTGGTAGTGTTAAATATGATGAATTTGCTCCTCTACTATGCAGGCTATGTGCAGGTAGACTTTCAAGAGCCAACTGTTGTTGGTGGCATTCAAGTTCAAAGTAGGGGAATTCACCTACAGTATCCACAAGAAATTCAAGTCCTCTACTCTGATGACTTATCCAATTGGACAAATGCACTCTCATATAGCGCTTCTGTGAGTAAAATACCTATTTTTGTTGATTAGAGTATAGTATTGTAGCAGTAATTCATGATGCATTGACAGTTTATGGATATGATTGATAAAAGCCCTTTAAATGTTTTATTACTAGGCATTTTCAACAGGCCTTACAGGTCTAAATAAAGTTGCCACTATCCCCTTTGACGACCCCGTTACGGCCAGATATGTGAAAGTGAATATTCTGGAATTTTTTGGGTGGCCTTCAATGAGACTGGGCTTTCTAGGAAATTGTGGTAGGTAGATTGAATTTGAACTATGTAAAATGTAAAATGTTGTTTAAGTTTTTTTTCTCTAAATTGAAAAATTGATGTACCAAATATAACATAGATGCCATCCAAGATCAATACAATTCTATACAAAGTACTATTTTGTATAATTATTTATACTCCATCTTAAAATTACCATTTAATCTGACAAAAACATATACAATTCCTATTTCAGAGTGTAATTGCAGTGCCTTTATTGGAATAACACAGGAAGTTCCAGATCCAATGCCTTTGTGCACAAGTATGTTTGCTTTATAGCTAAAATCACAATACACGAGTGTATGCATAATGTCTTACATATGTACTCAATATCCATTGCTATTAAACTGCTTTGAATCTTAGAATAAACGTGACACACCTAATCTATAACATGTTGCCATTGATGATTTTCAATAGGATGTGACGAATATGCTTATCTGGGAATGGCAAGTGGTAATATCACTGACAATCAATTGACGTCATCCCCACCTGCGGGAACAGGAATCGGTCAATGTTCTAAAGATCATGCAAGGCTTCTCTATGATGATCTTTCTCCTGATGACGCAAATTGCTTGTCATTTTCGGCAAAAGTTCCACACAATGTACCTTGTAAGTAACTTGAATGCTCTAAAACTCCCCCAGAACGGAACAGAATATAACACATGTATTTGTGCTACATGTAGGTGTCTGTCAGAACGTACAGTACATGTACAACTATATGTAAAATGTGACGGTTTAAATTTGTGTTAATGCATGTTTTGTAACCATGCACCCACCCAAAGATAGCTGCCTTAAAATGTAAATACCGTGAATAGTAAACAAACCCAGGAATTTAAAATGTCTTATTGGAATGGGACAGACACCAAGACCACGAGCTTGAAGAGCAGCTGCTAGTTGCACATGCTTCCAAATATGTTGACAAGTGGGGGTTCAACTTCTCACGATTGCTGGGTCTGTACAAAAGGTCCAAATTTGATGTGAGGTAGATCGGATCAGGGTCGTGATAAAGAGGCCACTGTGGAGTCATTTGCAAGCTCCCCAAGTGCACACCTTGTAATATGTAATAACAGCGATGGGAACTATGCAGTTATTATGACTGAGGGTAGCCTATGATTGCTAAGTATATTTTTGTGTAGTAATGTAATCATATAACCTATAACTTTGCCTATAACTATTTGATCAATGTGACTTTCATAGTTGGATTTAGGTTCTATGGCCCCAAAAACATATAGTTTGGCACCAAAATCACAGATGTATCATCAATGATAAAAATGTTATTAGCAAGAATGTATTTTTACATGATGGCAATCATGAAAATTGAAAAAAATGTTAAAACGAATGCACTCCAATATAGCTAGAATTGCTGGACAGATGTGTTAACCAATAAAACATAATCATTTACCCCAAAATCACTTTTCTAGTAGCTATATTGACGGAGATATGGCCATTTAAAGGTTTTGGCTGCCATTTTGGACATTATGGTGATTTATAAAAAAATGCTCAAGGGTGAGTACTTCACACCCACCTAGAACTCATTATATAGACCCTCTACGTGAATAATCAAGAGAAAAAAAAACTTTAACTCACAAAAATGGGTTTGAACCCCTAACTGCCGGACTACTATGTTTAGACTGTATTGAAACATATTACATTGGTTGCATTTCATCGTCTAACAAATGGTGTCCGCATATTGCGGTTTTCTACCACTTGTTTCTGCTATTGTATCGTGACACGCGTATGATTATCGTATTCAATAGTATTCAGTGATTTTCAATTTCACCATGAATAGAATGGCAACTGTTATTTGTTACTTAAAGCTTACCATGTGATGTGTGTCCTCACGTGTGTTTCAGTATGGGTGCAGGTGGATCTCATCAACCCTACCTATGTGTCTGGGCTTATGATACAGGGGCGAAAAGAAGTTTGGCAATATGTCACACAATTGTATTGCCAGTATACAGATGAGTCAGATGAATGGAACTATGTTCTTGTAGATGGAGACAGGGTAAATATATCAATGATAGAGTTTTCAACGTAAATACATCACGGATATATGCAGGCATTTCCCTAAGTCAATGAAAAAGAATACATAAAAACAATAAAAGGCATGGCTACTTGTACATTGGTATAAGGTCTGTGGTGAAGAATTAATGGCATCTAACAGTTTAAAGTTTATTAATATTATATTCTCTATATAGAGTCTATGCCACGGAGTAGAGTAAACATAGGAGGAGGTCATGAACTCTATAATTCAAACCTATCATAGGAGCATGTCTTTATAAGGTGATATGTAACAGGTGGAATTTCTTGTTCGTAATTACAGGTGATCCGGACAGGACTTACCCACTTTGACATGACAACCTCTGTAATATTTGATATGCCAGTTACCACCACTGCCATCAAACTCCAACTTAAATCATGGTCTGGTTGGCCATCTATAAGATTTGAATTGCTAGGATCATGCAGTAAGTTGTACCTACGCGCTTTATGCTACAAAAAGCATAGTGGTAAATTCAGCATAGTTATTACCGGGTATTCTGTAATTGATTATATCTAAATGCCTCTTGTCAGAATTTCCTAGTTAATGTTTAAATTATAAAATAGATAGTCTTACCAACGCCTCACTGATTAGTGATGTACAGTTATTCTTATTGATGTGTATGTTATTAGGGATTCCTGTTGGTGACTTGTGCAAGAACGAATACATGGGACTTCAGGATGGTACTATCACAGATGGACAGCTCTCCGCTTCATCATCTCAATGTGCGCTCACGCAGAGTAGACTGCACTCAACAGTTGGTTGCCAAGCATTTGTTCCTGCTGCTGCAACAACTAATGGTAAAAAGATGGAAACATCAATATAGTGTAAAACTATAAATGTTTGCTCTAGATTTAATTAGCGAATTTCGTGGGAAAGTTAAAAAAACGCAAACTTAAATAGTCGGCAAACATGAATAGCCTATGTAAAATAGGTCCATGATGGACCAAAATTGCAAAATTGAATAGTCACAAAATAATCTATGGATGAAAATCACAAAATTTAATAGCCACGAAATATTCTAGATTTACAGTAATATGAATAATAAACATACTGTGAAATCTATTTTATTTGCATTTTCAGAAGTCATGCCTCTCCATTCAACTGCATTCCTCTTATATAAATATGGATAATTATATTAAAAATCATCCTATTAAATTTGTCTCCATGTGGGTGTGGATGATAGCTGACTTAAGTATCATTATTTCAGAGTACTTGCAAGTTGACTTTCTGGTGGAGAGCTTGGTGTCTGGAATTGTCATTCAGGGAAGAGGAGTCTACGATCAATATGTCTTCTCATTGAAAGTGATGTACAGCGATGATGGCCAAGTGTTTCACAATGCATTAGTGCAAGATCTAGAAGTTAGTACATTATCACAAATTATAAGTAAACATATTTCCTATTGTTAGTCAAATTATTAGGAACCCAGGCATGAACTGTTATAAATAAAAGAATCACAACCATATATTCTTTTCAGGTTTTTGCAACTATGCTGACTGACGACACAATGACAAGGAAGATTATGTTTGATGAAACTTACAGAGGAAGGTATTGGAGGTTGAACCCAAGAACATGGAACAATTTCCCTAGTCTAAGAGCTGAACTGATTGGGTGTAGTAAGTTTATTTGTTGATATACAAATTAAACGTGTTATTGATCATATATTTTCTAATTGTCTGCACACCGTTAGATTATAAATTTGAGGGCCATTATCCACAAACCCTTCAGTTGTGGCAGCGGCAAGAAATTAACACCGAACCGGTTCCATAATATTTCAAAGGGGTATTATCTATACATGCGGTAGCGGCTGTGGTGCTTTGGCGAACCGCTTCGGGTAGTGATTCTGCGGTGAGCCGCGAGCCTGCTGCTAGGTGTAGGCGGCACCTCATGAATCAGTTTACATTGTTTTAAATCAGGCATAATCCATTACAGTGCGGTTCTACGACATTCTTGTATAAATTCCACATATTTATATTCTTTGGCCATGTATCAAAATAGATGTATGGATTATGAACAGCAACAGCGGCAGATGCTAGTTTACCGATGCCTCTCCTGCTACTTCTCAAGTATGGATGATGGCCCTAAGTATCGCGTAGTAGTTTGAAATACTCAACAAATATGGATAATTACTGTAGTGTATAATTGATATGGCAAGACCGAGTTAATCAAAGGTTTTAAACTATGAAGAATCAATTATCAACATCATTTCACAATGTGAAATAAAAATGATCATTCATTCTTTCAGTGTATGTAAATTTTATTTAAAACATTTTCATACAATAGATGCAAAGATAAAACACAAAATAAATCTGTTATCTGTAGGAGAAGATGCTTGCAATCCCAATCCTTGTGGGCCTGGCGTGTGCAGCTATTCTGCTGCTTCTGATGAAGGCCATGTTTGCGACTGTAGTGGAACTGGATACAGTGGATTCAATTGTGGTATGAAAAACTTGATAGAAAAATGCTACTTTACATTATGTTTAAATACAGATGTACAGTCTGAGTTTTAAATATTCAAATATCATTTGAACAAGAAATATGGGAGTTTTCCACCATTTTAGAAGTGGACCCATGCGATCCATCACCATGTCATGAAGGTACATGTGAGAGAGTTGAGGGAAGCTTCAGTTGTAACTGTGAAGAAACTGGAAACACCGGTCTACTTTGTGGTCAGTAAGCGATTTTAGTTGGAGTTATTGTCAAATGAGCAATAATAAACAATGATAATGCACAAGTGTTCACATGTATTGACGTGCTTTTTAAAAAAAAATTATGGATATATTTGTGTCTTTGTAAAAACCTAATTTCCAAACATGTTAAAATCACCATCACATGTTAATTCATATATTGGTATTTACAGAAATTCCACCCCTAGAAGGATGTACTGTGCCAAATATTATAACAATGCCATTAGAACAAGGTACATTTGCTGGAGTATTTACTGTGTATATAATAACACATATTATTAAAAATATTATTAAATGTATAACAAAGGAACAACGGCTTCTATAATTAATTGATACTTCATAGCTATTTTGAAATTTAGTATCATAATTTGTATTGCAATTTGTATTATTTCATAATTTTCAGATTGCTTGAACTTTGAACAGTTGGGCATGACCAGTGGAGATATAGAGGACTCAAAGATAACTTCATCTTCTGTCTATAATGTTGGCATGGACCGTTGTTTATCCAAGTTTGGTCGAATTAATTCCAACAATGAAGAAACTTGGTGTAATGCTTTCATACCTGCATTACAAAATCAAGACCGTGAGTGCATTATGCTATTGTTAGAATTTAAAATGAAGTAATGACCACAATGTTAGAAAGTTCACAACTTTAGTGATGTATGATAAAGGTGGTAAATAATATATCTCCAGTTTCTTGTGCTATTAATACAATCATATAAGTTGAGATACAAATGTGGTGGTTTAGAGTCGAAATTTAAGGTATGCTTGACCAGACTAAATATGCAACACGTCATTGACATCCGTGTCAAACTTCATTACATTATCAACTCACTGTAGAGAGCTCAGGATATTGCTATCCAATATGAGTAGATGCCACGTAGCAATGTGTAGCCAAAGTGTGCATGTTTGCTAAATACTGACCAACAGAACTGATCAGGGATAGAAACCAAGACCTCATGAATCTAACTCATTATCCAATTCTGGCACAGAAACACAAAATGTATAATATTATTGAAAAAAGGGGAAGTCAAGGGTTCGTTCACCTGCAGATTCATAGATTCCTTTTGGTCTTCTCCATCCATTTCAATAATAGATGGTAACTACATGTACCATGATAATAAATGTCAATGTATTCAAATCATTCTCAAGGAGGAGGTCTTTATGCTAGGATGATTGTTGGAAGCAATGAAATTTTGATAAGAAATGTGATGTCGAATTTACCTAAGTGTGCTTCTCTGATTTCGTTTTAGAATGGTTGCAAGTTGAATTGCAGACAGAGTCACTTGTCCATGGTATAGCAATTCAAGGCCGAAAAGAAGTGCAACAATATGTGACAAAAGTAGAAGTAGAATACAGCTCTGACGGCATTGAGTGGGAATCTTTCACAAAACATCTCAACAAAGTAACCAAGTATATTTATCATATACCAGATATACGCATTGTGCATATTGCAAACACTCATTACATGTGAGGCCTTCCAGTTGGGTTACAAGATTTGATGTGATTTCTCGATAGTTTGTGAGCACGCACCTTACATATTGTATGTATTATTTAAACGCAGAACCTATGAAATAAACACAATATACACAGATGTATGTGTTTAATTGCAGGAAATGGAGACAGGTTTAACACACCATATGATGGTCAGAACTATAGTATTTGACAATCCCAGCAATGCTAGATACGTGAAAGTGAGGCCAAGAGCATTTGTGGGTGTGATGGCAATGAGGATTGAAATATTAGGACAGTGCAGTAAGTTTCAATTGCATTTTTAACTACTCACTATACCTTCACGTGTAGCCACAATGTGTACATATAATTGTTTAATTGTATATGTCAATTACGAAATGATGAAGTAACTAGCATCATATACCTACATGTATATGAATTGTAGTTATCATTTATGTGCATCACAAATTCATTCATAGATTGAAGAAAATATAGGAAAAATGTATGTTTCAAGTAGAGAATAGAGTAGGCCTACTTCACAAACTTTGTTATAAGAAACTATAAAATTAAGCAATTCGTTAAATTCAAAGTGTACTTTTTCAGAGATATCTCACAAAATATAACATTGGTCTGGAATACTTGATAGGTTAAGTAATCAGGTAATTAAACATTTTTCAGAGTGCTCAAGATATTCATTAATACCAACTGTGTCTGACAGTCAACTTTCTTCATCTACACCTCATTATGATTGCACTGCTGCAAAATCCAAACTGTATACTGAAGGCTCTGGATGCGAGGGGTTTGCTAATAATTTACCCAATAAAGAAGGTGAATATACAAAATATATATCAATCATTATGTTGTTTGCTATTAGGAAAAAAACCCAGTAATGTCTAATGTAAATAAAAGACAAACTAAAAGAATCAAGTTGTAAATTCAAATTCTCTAAAAACTTCTCTCTGGTGTAGGCTATGTCCAGGTAGACCTTCTTGCACCAACAGTAGTTGGAGGTATCCAGATTCAAGGAAGGGGATTTTGGCTACAGTATCCTTTAGAAATTCAAGTTCTATACAGTGATGACTTGTCTGTGTGGAAGAACGCTCATTCGTACAACACTCCTGTAAGCAACCTGCAACATAGATTATATGTGACATAATGGCTTGAAATATCTTATGCCTTGTGATCATTATTCACCAATTACAATTGCATGAAGACTATACTATGTCATGTTGAATCATGACATACGTAGATAGAAAAATCAACAGTTTTTTAATGTTTTACTAGGCATTTTCAACAGGCCTTGAAGATCAGTACGGAGTTGCCACTATTCCATTTGACGACCCTATTACGGCAAGATTTGTGAAAGTGAACATTTTACAATATTATGGGTGGCCTACCATGAGAATGGGTCTTCTGGGAGTGTGTGGTATGTACAATGTACAATGAATTACCAATATCTATACACATTGCAATGATATAATGCTTTGCTATATCAAATGTTTCTTTTTCCGATTGATACTGATGATAAACATACTCATTCATAGTTCTTATTGTAAAATTAGTGTAGTATCATTATTATGGAGTTGGAAAGGGGGTCTGGTTCTAAATAGCAGCACTGTACATGCTTCATGTAATTCACAAAAAATAATATATTTTTTTATAAATAATATATTCATATTGCATATTTGATATATTGTCGGTGCAAAATCTATGTTTGCAGAATGTGAATGCAGTGACTTTATTGGATTGAAAGGTTCACAAGTAGTTCAGGATTCGTTGCCATCTTGCACAAGTATGTATACTATACACCGCAATTGATAATAAATTATACATCTGTTTAAAATACTACTTGAATTGTAATGTCATCTATTGTTGTCAATGTTCTATTATTTATCAATAAATATAATGATTGTAAATATTTCCAACATTTCTGTATAATTCTGTAGGATGTGAGGAATATGCTTATCTGGGAATGGCAAGTGGTAATATCACTGACAATCAATTGACATCATCCACACCTGCGGGAACAGGAATCGGTCAATGTTCTAAAGATCATGCAAGGCTTCTCTATGATGATCTTTCTCCTGATGACACAAATTGCTTGTCATTTTCGGCAAACGTTCCACACAATGTACCTTGTAAGTAACTTAAATGCTCTAAAATTCTACCAGAACAGAACAAATCACATGTACCATATTTGGGAAAAACTTGTTCCATAAATGTTTACCTGTTTCATAGGTTTCAATCATTCATTTTTTTTAGTTTACATTCCTTGTACATGTATAGGTTTGCAAAATACATATGTATGCATCTTATTTCTACATTTTAGCTATGTTTTTTTGTTCCTGTTCTGCAATGTCACAAAATTTAGGTGTATTGCAATTTTTTTTGTCATGGGTAATTTGACAACAGAGAACAGAGATGAAACATAAAATCACAGAGCTCCTATCCAATTTTCATTCATTTGTATATGCACATTCTTATACGACAACACAAACTTCTCGATGACAAATCTTCATTAACTTTATAACTAACTTTATAACTATCAATCTATATGCACCTTAGAGATCGTCCTAAATAGGTGAATACATATCCAAGGGCTTCCCAATAATAACTCACAATACAATTAGCAGTTTGACATTCATGTATAAGCTATTAGTATTTCATTTTCACTTTCAGCACGGATAGAATGACAAGTTTTATCATGGCAAGATCATACTTATACTTATACTTATACATGTACTTATACTTATACCTATACACTTCATCTGTATTAAAACATCAAGGGCTCATCAGATGATCTTGTTCATCGTCACTGGTAAATGCATTCACCTTCAATGGTACTAACAGAAGTCTGAGGTTGATGGAGTACTTGTGATGGTGCCACACTTTATCAAGCCGTGATTCAAATGATCTTATGCTCGGTGCTGTGACTACTGTATCTGGTAGGCGATTCCATGAGTCTACCACTCTGCAGCTGAAAAAGTTCTGTCGCAGTGAAGTGTTGCATCTGACTTTCACCAGCTTGAATGTATGTCCTCTTGTGACTGACTCACTCATGGACAGGAAGTTCTCATTGACCGTGTATTTGTCATGTGTGTACTTATATGCTTTGATCATGTCACCTCGGGCTCTACGGTATCTCAGGCTGTGTAGGTTTAATTTTCTAAGTCTTTCTTCATAGTCCATATTCTTAAGTTCTGGTATCAGTTTGGTTGCTCTTCTCTGGACACTCTCAAGGAGACTTTTGTCTTTTTCAAGTTTCGGTGCCCCTGCAACATTTGAGAATTCCAGGTGTGGTCTAACGAGTGCTATGTAGAGACGTTTCATAGAATCTGCACCGAGGAACTGGTAGGATCTTCTAATCAATCCTAGAATCCTTTTCGCCGTGCTAACCTGCCGCTCTATATGACTAGAGAACTTGAGCAGTGGGTCTATGTTAACTACCAAGTCTTTTTCCAGGTCTGTAGTGGCCAACTGCTGTCTCTCTGCACCTGATTTCATAGAGTACTCATACAGAGGGTTGTTCTTGCCAATGTGTAGCACTTTGCACTTGGCTGTATTGAAACGTAGTTACCAATCTTCGGAAGATCATTCTGCAGTGCTTCTTGATCATCATGCTTTATTAAAAGTATTCCTTTCTCTTTTGTTTTGCAGTTATTTCAATAGCTTCACCAGCAAATGAATCTGCATAAGTGACTTTGACATGATAAATCTATAGACAATATCCAATCTCTTTACAACGTTCAGTGATGCATTTGTCTCTGGTCACCAATGGTACTGACAATTGATCTTCAGTTCACTGGACCAGAAAACGTAACAGAGATTAGAGAAAATTTATGGGGGTCCCCTTGCCAGCATCATGGTTGGTCTCTGGCCTTTCCCAGATTAAGTGGATGGCCTTTCATACCTTCCTCTTTGGGTTCTGTGACTCATTGTCCAGGATCTTCACATTATCCAGTGTGAATGAATGTCTAGTTTCTGACACATGCTGCCAAATCACAGTAGCACTGCGGATAGTGTCGAGACAACCGGGAAACGTTTCCAAAGTCAGTAACATGGTTCCAAGAAAGGAATACTTTTGAAAATGCCAAAAGAGGAGCCAATGAGTAAGTTCCATTCAAAGATAATCCTTATCAGAGTGTTCTCGTGTATTTCAGTATGGGTGCAGGTGGATCTCATCAACCCTACCTATGTGTCTGGGCTTATGATACAGGGCCGAAAGGAAGTTTACCAATATGTCACACAATTGTATTGCCAGTACACAGATGAGTCAGACGAATGGAACTATGTTCTTGTAGATGGAGACAGGGTAAATATGTCAATGATTGAGAATGATTATGGATATATGTATATATACATAAGATTATGTCCCTAATTCAACTAAAAGAATACACTATAAACTGATTAAAATGCAGGACTTCTTGTACGCACATCTATAAAATATAAGGTGACTTGTTACATCTGAAATCTCTTGTTCGTAATTGCAGGTGATCAAAACAGGACTTACCCACAATGAAATGACAACTATGATAATATTTGATAGGACAGTTATCACCACTGCCATAAAACTGCAACTTAAAGCATGGATTGGTTGGCCATCTATAAGATTTGAATTGCTAGGAACATGCAGTGAGTTGAAGCTATGCTCTTTATGTATGGTATATTTACAGAAACATTTGGATGAATTCAGAAAAGAACTCTCTGACTCATTATCGTTATAGCATTATTACATGTATCTACAATTTTGTAAATTCGTTTGACACAGGTAATACTGTGAACTAGTTGATGTTTAAGTAAGACAGTAGTTACTAGTACAACGTCTCCTTGATTTCCTGTATGTAGTATAATACTTACTAATGTGTATGTTATTAGGGATTCCTGTTGGTGACTTGTGCAAGAACGAATACATGGGACTTCAGGATGGTACTATCACAGATGGACAGCTCTCCGCTTCATCATCTGCATGTGCACTCACTCAGAGTAGACTGCACTCAACAGTTGGTTGCCAAGCATTTGTTCCTGCTGCTGCAACAACTAATGGTGTATATTCAATAGACTGGTCATTCCTTTCCATTGAACTATGTTCATGTTAACATAATTAGGAATAATTCATCCTCAAAATGGTCTGTTTCTTTATGCATCTGTGGGTTATAGCTACATGTAACTTATTATGTTTTTGTATTATTTTCAGGGTACCTGCAAGTTGACCTTCTGGTTGATAGCTTGGTTTCCGGAATTGTCATTCAGGGAAGAGGAAGTGCCAATCAGTTCGTCACCACATTGAAGGTCATGTATAGCGAAGATGGAGAAGTGTTTCACAATGCATTAGTGCAAGATCTAGAAGTTAGTTCGTTATCACAAATTATAAGTAAACTTATTTCCTATTGATAGCCAGATTATTAGCGAGAAATGTATGAATTCATATAAATAAACTAATTACAAACATTTATCATTTTAATGTCTTCTACTCACTACTCACCACTTTGTGTAAAGGTATTTGCAACTATGCTGACTGACAACACCATGATAAAGAAGATTATGTTTGATGAAACGTACAAAGGAAGGTATTGGAGGTTGAACCCAAGAACATGGGTAGCCTATCCTAGTCTGAGAGCGGAACTGATTGGTTGTAGTAAGTTTATTTATTCACATGCAAATTATAGACAAATATCAAGTACTGAGCATGCACTGAGCATCCTCATATACTTCAGGCTTATTGTTCAATTCACAAGTTATTGAAAATAACCACTCATCTAAAAAGTGGTATATTTGTGGAGAATTATTCATGACTTCAACCAATCAAATCATCACCACAAATTTCCCAAATAAGAATAAAATAATCTTAAATACTATTCACACTTTAGGCAAAGTATTGATAGAATTTGTAGTGAATATTATGTATAAATGATGCACAAAATAAATCTGTTCTCTGCAGGAGAAGATGCATGCAATCCCAATCCTTGTGGGCCTGGCGTGTGCAGCTATTCTGTTGCTTCTGATGAAGGCTATGTTTGCGACTGTAGTGGAACTGGATACAGTGGATTCAATTGTGGTATGATTAATTTAATCTTTGTTTGATGAGGCCGATTCTTATTTTTTCAAGAGTTTGAATAAACAATATGCAAATTGCATTTCCCCACCATTTTAGAAGTGGACCCATGTGATCCATCACCATGTCATGAAGGTACATGTGAGAGAGTTGATGGAAGCTTCAGTTGTAACTGTGAAGGAACTGGAAACACTGGTCTACTTTGTGGTGAGTAAGCTGTTTTAGTTGAAGTCATATTGTCATATATGAAATAAAAAATAACGAGGATCTGAAAAGTTACAAGCACCTACATTTACATGCATCTGGAAGATTTGAAATCTTGAATATTGTTTGCTTGTGAGAAGTTTATTTCATGTCTTAAGCATAGGGCACAACCGCCAGTAGGCTTACTGCTTCACTAATGCCAAAAAATTAAGGAAGCCTTGGGGGATCGGCGCGTGTCCAGTGCTGTGAAAGTGCAGAGAAAGTATTTTTTAAGTAGTATGGAGACAGTAGGTGGAGTGTAATGTGTCAGACGTTCTCTATGGTCAATTAAAGAGTTGTTTGACTGTAGATAGTACAGAGCCAGTATGAAGCCCATACGTTAGGCAGAGTATGTTATTACCTGCCGTTTATAGGAACAATTGTTATTGCCAAAATGTTCGGACTCCTAGATTTATTAAAATCACCTTCACCATTTGTTTAACAAGTTGATATTTTCAGAAATTCCACCTCTACAAGGATGTACCGTACCCAACGTTATAAAAATGCCAATAGAGCAAGGTATGTTTATGAATACTTGTACTATATGGAATGTTTGTCATATATTTTGTATTCCCTAATGTCTTGGTATGATTATGCATTATGGGATTTGTATAGCAAAAAAAATAATATTTCATTTTACACTTCATTCTATAGAGTTAGTTTGAAAAATAGAGTATACATTGCATTTTGATTTTTTCAGATTGCTTGAACTTTGAACAGTTGGGCATGGCCAGTGGAGATATAGAGGACTCAAAAATAACCTCGTCTTCTGTCTATGATGTTGGGATGGACCGTTGCTTATCCAAGTTTGGTCGAATTAATTCCAACAATGAAGAAACTTGGTGTAATGCTTTCGTACCTGCATTACAAAATCAAGACCGTGAGTGTAATATGGCTACAGTAGACGAATTAAAACCACGTCTATAATGAGAGAGTCTCTATAATAAGACAATTTAATGTTTTGTAGAATGGTTGCAAGTTGAATTGCAGACAGAGTCACTTGTCTATGGTATAGCAATTCAAGGCCGAAAAGAGGCGCAACAATATGTGACAAAAGTAGAAGTGGAATACAGTTCTGATGCTATTGAGTGGGAATCTTTCACGAAACATCTCTACAAAGTAAACACACATGTGTATTCACTTTATCATTATTTGGCGTGTATTTTCATCACATATCATGCCCCAGAATTATCTGATAAATATAAGATGTTTCGATCAAGACTTATCCATGCTGATTGAACTTGTGTTAAGTTTTAAAACTGTCCATTACAGGAAATAGAGACAGGTTTAACACACCATTTAATGGTGAAAACTGTAGTATTTGACAATCCCAGCAATGCCAGATACGTGAGGGTTCGGCCCAGAGCATTTGTGGGTGTGATGGCGATGAGGATTGAAATACTTGGGAAATGCAGTAAGCTATTGAAATGTGTTTTTTATGATTTTGCTACTATACTTGCTACTATACTATACTATAATACTAGAAGTGAGTTTTTTTTTATAATATTAATTCGAGTCAGATTAAAATGCACTAGATGAACATAGATAATGCAATTGTTTAGCCCTATCTTGTCATGACTTGATATTGATAGACCTCTACATAAAACTTATTGATTTTTAATGTACAATGTTATTATGAATAAATATCTGAATCTGAATCTGACCTTCATAAACAAAGTAATTCATAACATGGTGTGATGCATATACATTTGTATTCCAATACGATTGTGCAAAATCTAGCATTTTATCAAATTTGATCCCAATGCCTCGTCAGAGTTCAAATCTGTTTGTTTTTTTCAATGTGTCTGAATGATTATGTGTGTGGCTAGAGAAGAGGTGGGGATATCCAGTATGATAAAATAAATTATATATTCGAGGTACCTGTACGTTGGTGGCTTAAGCTATAATTTCTACATGGTTTGTTACATTTTCAGAGTGCTCAAGATACTCATTTATACCAGCCATTTCTGATAGTCAGCTTTTTTCATCTACACCTCATGCTGACTGTACTGCTGCAAAATCCAGACTGTATACTGATGGATCTGGATGTGAAGGATTTGCTAATAACTTACCCAATAAAGAAGGTGGGTATCAAATTCAAAATATAATTGAGTGTTTTACAATTTTTCCTTGATAACATTGGGAAAATGATACATTCATCATTAACTATTCATGAACTATAGCACACACGGTTCACATGGCATCATGATCTGGCAAGTTTCTTCAGTGTAATGTGTGTCATGTGATGTACGCCTTAATAACCTAGTCCAAAGATTTGCCAGGTTACTGGGGTGCTGTGCTCTTAGATCAATGAACATTGCATTTGTGTACAAAGCTATCTTGTGTAAAAAAAAGAAGAAAAAAGTCTGTTCCATCTACTACACTGCTTCAATGAAAGTAAAACAAGTTAAAAAAATCAAAGACACCTGATGTGCATTTATGGATTTTGGCAAAAGATTATTTACAAAACATTGTTTAGTTTCGTCATTAGGTTTGTGACACACAAAGTGACTGTGTACACGAACTTGCTGTGCAATGTTCCAGGGCTCATCATTAGATGGGAAGGGGATGTGTGTGTAGGTCTATACAATATTTACTCAAAAGAATGGCGTTTAACTGTATATTGTAAATATAGTATGTATACCTACCGGTATATACTTCCACCCCCATCCCCATCCTTAAGCATAGGACCAAGTCCATCTTGTTAGGTCATCACACAAATTACATCACACTCTGAAGAAACATGGCAGGCGCAAATGTGAATTTTAGTAGTATGGAATTAGGATGGTTCATATATTTTCCCTTTACTTTTGAGCATTTAAGGGAAGAGTTGGCAATAGTGTTGCCTCACATATCAAATTGAATACAAAACACACAAAAAAGATTTGATGGTAATGTATGATCCCTTCTACATAGGTTATGTTCAAGTTGACCTTCTTGCACCAACTGTTGTTGGGGGTATTCAGATCCAAGGTAGAGGATATTGGTTACAGTATCCTTTAGAAATTCAAGTTCTCTACAGTGATGACCTCTCAGTTTGGAAAAATGCTCTGTCATACAGCAGTTCTGTGAGTAACATATGTACTTCTTTATTGATCATATGACAACAGAAAGTAATTTGGGAATATATTCTTTACCTTATATTGACATTGATATATATGTATTTTTAAATACATATGTCCTTTTCATTATTATTCTATGATAATCCATATTTATATGTTGTGTGTTTCAAGGAATTTTCGACTGGCCTAATTGACCAAGTGAGAGTTGCTACCATTCCCTTCGACGAGCCGATTACAGCTAGATATGTGAAAGTGGACATATTAAAGTTCTATTGGTGGCCTGCCATGAGGATGGGTCTGCTGGGAGATTGTGGTAAGTAGAATCTAACTTGCAATGTTTATGTGCTGGCAACATTTATTCCTGTTCACATTTCCAAACGACTTTGGCATAATTTGCTTCTTTTTCAAGTCCATCTGACCAGCGATTATATAATGCCAAAGCCAATTAGACTTGGTTGGCTAAACATATGATTTGGTCAAATTTCTAGCCAATCAACTTTTTCAGCCAATTACAATTTTAGTTAAATTTGTGAATTATTTCTCAAGCCAAAATATTTGTGAATCACATAGGATCTTCATCATCGTAAAAAGTTGCTAAAGATCAATAGATTATGTGAATACGCAATGACCTTTTTAGCCTATAGTCAAATACATTTTAAGGCTTACAATTTATTGCAAATTCGCAAAAAATATTCCACATTTTGCCTTTGAGACTTTTTGCTACATACAGTTTGAAATCAAAGTTGTTATCTTAATCAGTTATGATTTCCACAAAGAGTTTCAGGAAAGACCAATATACTGGTAGTAAAAGAAAGATTTCTCAACGTTACTTTCAAGTTTGTATCATATTGTGAACATAGTGGTTCCACACCACCTACGCGTCCTGCCGTGTTCACACGGCCAAACAGGGCGGGGCCCAGATGGGGTCTGGTGCTCGCTCCATGCACTGGGCTCTCTCCTTGGAATGGTCATGGAGACCAAACAGCCTACTCCTCGTTGTGTTGTTATGACATACACGTACACCTCACACCCGTGATCAAAGCCACTTGCTGTGTGGGTGGTATGCAGAACCTGGTCTCACGAAAGGCCTCCTGCATGAGGACTTCGCACCAGTGCTGACACGCGTGGCAGCTCCTTGCTGGACATGCTATGCGTGTCCCAAGGTCAATGTGGAGGGGGATGAGAGGGTAGCCATCGGCCAAGCCTCGGTGATAGAAGATTTAAGGGCCTATTCCCCAGAGGGATTTGTGTATAGTATGATGGGAATAGGTTGACAGCCCTACCTATGCTGTCCTAACAGCAACCTTCATATCTCCAACCCTCTCCACATGGACCTTGTGACCCGCATAGTCTGTGAAAGAAGTGGCCCAACATTACACCTAATGTATGTAGACAGTAAGACGCAGGTATAGATGTGCATGTCTCACGTGCCTAGATGACTGCTTCGTAATAATCGGTAGTGTAAGTAGGCTATGACTGTGATTAAGGCTGCAAGGCTAGTAGGCAAATAATAGTATCAAGCCATTGCGTAAGATTGATACTGGTTCAAAACTGAAGTGTGTGTACTTCGTCAAGGGAGATTGGTGCAGTGGTTAGCACATCCGCCCATGACATATGACTGGTCTGAATCATGGACAGAAGACCGTGAGTTCGATTCGACGATCTTCCAAATAACTTTACATAGCCTGCCCGATTATTTCACAATATCATATTTCAGATTGTGAGTGCAATGATTACATTGGCTTAGAAGGAGACCATGATGTACCTGATCCAATGCCACCATGCACAAGTAAGATATAATATGCATGGTTGCCGCGTATATAGCCATAATAATATATAAATGTAATTTGAAAGTAGATAATTTAACAAATATCAAAGTTATCAGGCATCTTAATCTATATTATTGTATGAATTTATGGTCACTATTGTTTTCAATGATTGTAATGTTCGACATGTTTGGTACACAAATCAAAACATAGGAATTTACATTGTTTCTTGATAAAAGTTTGCATAAACCTATCTTTTTTTCCAACCATATTACTTACAAAATGAGGTAAAGTTAATGAAAATAAATAGGGGGTCAAAATAATCTTATATTTTTATAATTGTCGAAAATATGCATTTACTCTAATTGTAGAATGTGAAGACTACACATATATTGGAATGGCAAATGGACAAATCAGCTCTGGTCAATTAGAGTCATCATCTGCTTATAATTTTGGGAGAACTATATGCACAAAAGATCATAGCTCACTCTTTTTTGATGAATTCTCACCAGACGATGGCTACTGTCAGTCATTTTCACCACTACATCCTAACAAAAATGGTAAAGCTAGTTATTCTAGAATACATACTATAAACAAATCCTCGTAAAACTGTGCATAATGGCTGTTCTTATCAAAATGACTATATATATGATGTAGTAGTACTAGTATTTGCATGGTAAAGAGATGCTAAAGATGTATTGAGTAATTAATGTTATAAGATGAATCAAAATGTTTGATACTGTGGTTGTTGTTAATACATTTCTCTATGTCATTGCAACAAGCAATTATATTTTAATTATACGATGTACTTATCTAACTTTTAATCAAATTTCTGAGACAGCATGGGTTCAGGTGGACCTTGGAAATCCCACATATGTTAGTGGATTCTTGATACAGGGAAGAAAGAATATTTATCAGTTTGTCACAAAGTTATACTTCACCTACCTTGATGATAGTGATCAATGGAACTATGCTCTGGTGAACGGAGACAGGGTAAATTTGCATTTGAATATAAGTTGTGTCTAGAAAGCTGACATCTGGAATATATTACTATTTGAACAATGCTAGTCTATGTCACTATATTCTTGAATGAGTTCATCGTGTTGGTAATTAGATGAATTTATTATTTTCATCTTTCACAACACTAAAGATTTATTACCGTTTGACAGTTTCGTCTGCTTCTGCAGACATTTTCAAAAACACTACTGCGCATGTCAGATCATGGTTTACGGCCGCCGTCTCGAAGAAGCTGATAGCAATACTCACGAGACTGAGACAAGAAAATAAGATCACAGAAGCTCAGTACAGACACCTCTACCCCACATCGAAAAGCATACTCAGAATGTACTGTACACCTAAGATCCACAAGGAAGGCAACCTGTTACAGCCCATTGTAGACCACAGGATCTATAGGATACAACAGTTCCAGAGCGTTAGCAGACCTTCTTGGCCCGTTAGTGTGCTTGACTGACAGACATGTGAAAAATCCCAAAGACCTAGCAGAGAAAATGAGTGTGATATTGTTAGAAGAAGACCAGATTTTTGCATCACATGATGTTGTGTCACTGTTCACAAATACACCCATTGAGAAAGCACTGCAGGTTATTAGGAACAGATTAGAGAAGGACACCATTCTGAAAAAGGACTATGCTGAACCCAAATGATGTAATGGAACTATGTGAATTCATATAGACAACCACATATTTCAAGTTTAGAGGAAGTATATACCAGCAAAAGTTTGGCACTGCTATGGGAAGTCCTGTCTCTCCAATCGTAGCCAACCTACATGTATATATGGAATGGCTTGAAGAGAAAGCAATAACCTCTGCCCCAATCTCATGCAAACCTAAGTTTTGGAAACGATATGTTGATGACGTACTAGAAATAATCAACAAGGGGGAAACTCAGAATCTTATTGACCACCTAAACACAGTTGATGACTCAGGCAGCATTCGGTTCACCCATGAGGAAGAACACAGCAACTCTATTCCATTTTTAGACACACTCATAGTGAGGAAACCTGATGACTCTGTAAAATTGTTGGTACATGTATATCGTAAGAAAACTCACACAGATCAATACCTTCACTTTACTTCACATCATCCAGTGCAACATAAACTTGGAGTCATCTTGTGAGAAAGCTTACATCGGGGAAACAGGAAGAAAGCTGGGCATTAGAATACAGGAACATCAGAAAGACGTTGAACAGCATGGAAAGTTGAATTTCACCAGAGCTGCCAAAAGAGAGTCTGCTACAGAATTCAACAAAAGTGCCATCACAGATCACGTCAATAAAGAAAATCACAAGATTGATTGGAAGGGGGTGACAGTTCTAGGTAGAGAAAGTGATGGTAGGACTAGAGCGATCAAGGAAGCTATCCACATCCGGATGCAAAGTCAGACCATGAACAGAGATGAGGGGGCCCACCAGCTTGCGAGAGTCTACAACCCAGTGCTTGCCGCAGGAGAGGATGGCGGCCATAAACCATGATCTGACATGCGCAGTAGTGGTTTTGAAAATGTCTGCAGAAGCAGACGAAACTGTCAAACGGTAATAAATCTTTAGTGTTGTGAAAGATGAAAATAATAACTCTATGTCACTATAGTTCATTGTGATTCAAAGCTGTTCGTTGACTCTTCATACCGGAATAGTCCTGTCATCCATTAGTTAATTGCTGAAAACCATTTTTTATATAGATTTGAAATAGCAAACTATCAATTGTAGCTATCAATGAAAATTTTTGTTATTATTGAAGAAAAGAATATATTGAAGTAGTATTTTTTTTTTATTTCAGCTGATTGATACAAGACTTACACACCATGAGATGACAACTGAAATCATTTTTGACAAACCGATGATTACTCAATTCGTAAAACTCAATCCTCAAGCATTTATAGGATGGCCTTCCTTTAGATTTGAATTACTTGGAACATGTAGTAAGTACATGATATAGGCTGCAAAAGTAGTTGGAATGCCTTATATACATGTATGATCTACATGTATGACAAATGATTTTGTTTTGTTAATATCTTCTGTATAAAGAATATATATTCTGTTCTGAAGCCAGATTACAATATATCCACAGTTAATCATTCTTATGATATTAAGTATTTTCAGGTGCAATTACATTGATTTGTAATCATTCAAGGAAACTGTCATTTATTTTGAGAACCAACAGAATTATACAGAAGAAAAAACAGCTTTTGAATTAATAGTCAAAAATAATTTTTGTTATGTTATGTGATAATGTTTACAATACGTAAAATTAAAACTATTTGATGTCATTTCCTTTCACTGAAACTTGGTTATGAAATAAATAAAATAAGCTACTCAAAACAATTATCATCATTATAATACTCATATTTGATTACAAATATTTTCCCACTGGTAATGGTGTGGTAATTAGGCATTAAACAATATTACAACTTAGGTTGGCAGAATCTCATTCTTGACATATATTAAAAAAAAAAAAAAAAAAGAGAACACTGTTCCACATTTGCTGAGCATGACAAAATGTACATCATCCCTTACATCTTGCAACAAATAATTTTGCCTAATGAAGTTCACTTTACAATGGGCATACATGAGATGATTGGAATGAGCATAACCGGTGAAATAATCTTATCTTAGGAACACCTGTTGGTGATGAATGCAAGAGGGATTATATTGGTCTTGAGAATGGCGATGTGAGAATTTCACAACTCTCAGCCTCTTCATCTCTCACTCCACTGTCGGATGTCGGGGATTTGTCCCTGGGAGACCATCTAAGGAAGGTGAAAACAATTAATGTTATATTACAGCTTCCAGTACATCAACATACAGCTAAAAAGTCTTCATTTGTACAAATCAATTTATTATACATTATATAACATTTGTATAAATATGTACAGCTTTACACATTCATTGATTTAGAATACATGACTTTGGATCTGCTTGTGAAGAAAGCTATTTCTGGGATAGTTATGCAGGGAAGAGGTTATTGGTATCAATTTGTCACAACAATGACAGTTTCATATAGTAATGATGGTGATTCTTATACAGATGTCTTGGTACAAGGTTTAAATGTAAGTGTTCGACATATTTTTGCAGTCTATTGTAGCACACATTTATGTAATGTAACACAAAGACAACTGCATCATTGGCTTTGATATGATAAACTTATAGAGATGGAGTGAATGAGCTTTCTCTCATACACATGTTAAATCTCTACAAAGTTCACTGATGCAGTTGCCTTTGATGTAATCCAATACGAATAAGAAATATGTATGAACTAAAATCTGTTGCTTATTGTTTGAAAATAGAATTATTCCATATGCATTACAGGTATTTGCAACTATGCTGACAGATAACGCAATGATTAATAAAATTATCTTTGATGAAACATATGAAGCGAGGTTTTGGAGATTGCAGCCCAAAACTTGGGTGAACTGGCCTTCCATGAGAGCTGAACTTATTGGCTGCAGTACGTTGTTTCAATTGCAATATATTACATTGTGCATTGCATTCTATTGATATTGTGTGTGCAATATTAAAATTTCAGAATTATATAACAGAATGTTTATAATACAGATAATTGATAAAACTAATTTCGTAAATGGAATACTCACATGTATATGTTGACAAGAATAATTTTGAAACTAGTTTTGAAGTGTATATCTATCCATTTTAGAAGCCCCTATAGAAGATCCTTGCGACTCTGACCCTTGCAATGAAGGACAGTGCAGTACTATATCAGTTGGCCCAGGATTTGAATGTGATTGCTCGACCGCTTCCAAAGTTGGATACCTCTGTGGTATTAATTTGTGTATTTTTGCAATGATAACATGATACATTAAAAACTGTAATGATTGTCTATATAAGACTGTGTTATTGTAAATAGTTGTTATTTCATATTTTATTGGTACATTACAGATAAGGATGAAGAACCCTGCGATTCTTCGCCTTGCTTAAATGGTGGTGAATGTGTGACTGTACCAGAAGGCTTTGAGTGTGACTGTCCTGTTGGATACACTGGAGAATTATGTGGTGAAGAATTTGATGTGTGTGACCCGAATCCATGTAACAATGGAACCTGCAGTGTGACACCAGAAAATGATTTCAGTTGTAATTGCTCGGATACAGGATTTTCTGGTCTACTATGTGGTATGTACACTTGATATTAATTTCTTAGTAACAAAAAGAGAAATATTGCTTGATAAGTCATCTGCATTTGTTTCAAATGTTTCTATCATGAATTCACAATTCTTAGTAAACAGACACATTGACATTTGAACGAATGTTATAAGAGAAATAGATTAAAATGACTGTAAATCATTATACAGGGTTTAACCATGGGATTGTAACATGTACCGATTTCATGACCTCATTGAAAAAATAATTAAGATTATCTCTGAGTTGATACATGTATATTATTGAATTCAACAGATGAGCCGAATTCCAACCCATGTGAGCCGAACCCCTGTAGCCATGATGGATTGTGCATGATTGTGGATGAAGAACCACTTTGTGATTGTGCAGAAACTGGGTACACTGGTGACTTTTGTGGTATGTACAGTAAAATAAATAACTTCATATATTGTCATTGAAAATATATGATCTATCTTTTATTATGACATTATTTTGTTTTCTCATATATTGTATGCCAAATGATTTGTGGTAATTTTCAGAAATAGCTGAACTTGATGAATGTGCTGTACCTGATGAGATCAGTATGCCCGTGGAGCGAGGTCACTATTTTGCTATTTTTTTATATTTTTTATCAAATAACATACATGTGATATGCAAATCACAAGATATTCAAAATTTCAGTAGTCAAACTGTGGACATTTTCAGATATCTTTTGATGTCCTCATAATCCTCCAGTTCGTGCAGTAATAGTAGAATTTTAATTTCATTGTAGATTGTCTCAACTTTGAACATCTGGGCTTAACTAATGGTGATGTACTGGATGCACAGATAACTTCTTCATCAGTCTATGATTATGGAATGGACCGTTGTTTAACCCAGTTTGCTCGACTGCACTCTCATGATGAATCAACTTGGTGTAATGCGTTTGTACCAGCTGTACAAAATCAAGACCGTGAGTACCCATTAATTTGGTGTTAGCAGTAAAAAATAGCCATACATGAAATTCAAATGCATGAGGGCTAATGTATGTTTCCATTCCTACAGAATGGTTACAAGTGGATTTGGGCACAGACAAATTAGTCTATGGACTAGCAGTCCAGGGTCGCCATGAAGTCAATCAATATGTAACAGAGATGGAGGTGGAGTATAGTTCCGATAGCGTTGAGTGGGAATCTTTTACCAAAAATCTCAATGTGGTGAGTATCAACTGTATGACATTAAACACTACAATTACTGAGTTCATAACATTCATTTGATGATGTGGATTCTGTGATATGCCATTGTGCATGGCATTCACTTAACCTTATTCAAGGATATGCAGCTTCGCACTGTCAGTATAATTAGGATTAGTATTTTTTATAAACATAGCATGATTATTGTTTTGTTTCATAGAATACGAAATTTGATTCATGATAGAAGTTATCTGATTAGTGTGACTTATATATCTCTTGCAACGTGATATAGATTTAGAATTACATATAGAGCATGGATATTATATACAGCCCAAAATATTGTAAAGAATATAATTTATAATTATACTGATGTGTTACAATTTCTAGAGAATAAACACTGGACTAAAACACCATATGATGGTAAACACTATAGTGTTTGACGATCCCCATAATGCTACATATGTGAGGGTTCGGCCCAGAGCATTTGTGGGTGTGATGGCGATGAGGATTGAAATACTTGGGAAATGCAGTAAGTCATTTAAACCTTTTTTATAATGTTGTTTCTAGAAGTTGTGAGCATATTGATTCTTGAAACTATACAGAACTACATGCTTCCATCTGGAATCGCATCATGATAACAGGTGAAGCATGAACTGACCTTCATAAACAAAGTCATTCATAATTTGGTGTGATGTACATGTATATTGTATGTTTCAATTTCATAGAACAAAATCTAATTTTTTGTCAAATTTGGTCCCTATGCCAGTCACAGTTCAAGCCTGTTTTCTTTCAGTGTGTCTGAATAATTGAGTGTATAGTTAGAAAAGTGGCAAGGTGAAATCCGTTACGATAAAATAAATTAGATATTCTATGCACACTGGTGCCTTTAAATATTATTTCCACCGAGGTTTGTTACATTTTCAGAGTGCTCAAGATACTCATTAATACCAACCCTGTCTGACAGTCAGCTTTCTTCATCTACACCTCATGCTGACTGCACTGCTTCAAAATCCAGACTGTATACTGAAGGGTCTGGATGCGAGGGATTTGCTAATAATTTACCCAATAAAGAAGGTGAATATCAAACTCAAAGTATGATTAAGTACTTTACTATTTTTCCTTGATTTAGCTAAAGTGAAGATTATACATCCAGGTTTAGTTATATATGAACTATATTAACTCTTTAGAAATGGATTAAAATGCACTTACACAGAGTCAGACGTCTCACACAGTCACCCACCATGTTTATTCAGTGTGTGATGTGTTGCATGTGATGACATAAATGACATAACCCGAAGATGAGCGGGTTTACTGGGATGCTCCACTCTTAAGCCTGCAAACAATGGATATATTTGTTAGAGAACCAAGGTGGTTAGAGAGACAATGCAAGAAAACTTGCACCAGCCTTCTTGAAAATGGGAGCGGGGCTCCAAGTTGAACAGTTTTACGTTGAGTGTGGATCACCAGTGTCCTTTTTTGCAAGGTCATTATGTTATCACATGAATGGCATCACATGCTGAAGAAACATGGTGGATACATTGTGACACATGTGTGTAAGTGCTTTTTAATCCATTGCAGTTATATAGAGATAGTGTAGTTCATATATTCTTCCTTTACATTGATGCCAAGGGTCAGCAACAACATTGTTTTACATGTTAAATGGACTACAAAACACAAAATAGAATAATATTGTAATGTAATCATCCCTTCTATCCAGGTTATGTTCAAGTTGACCTTCTTGCAACAACTGTTGTTGGAGGCATTCAGATCCAAGGCAGGGGATATTGGTTACAGTATCCTTTAGAAATTCAAGTTCTCTACAGTGATGATCTCTCCGTCTGGAAAAATGCTCTGTCATACAGCAGTTCCGTGAGTAATATCTGAGAGCACAATTATACTGCATACATGTATGACAATCATATACTGATTTAGAAAGTTATTTGAGAATATATTCTTTATCATTGACACTGATGTTGAAATCCCGGGTTGAAATATATATATATATATATATATATATATTTTAACCGTATTTTGTCTTTTTCATAATTATTCCATATATTCTTTACATTATATTGACATATAAGGTAATGTATGTAATGTTAAATACACTTGTCCTTTTCATTATTATTCTATGATAATCCATATTCGTATTTTGTGTGTTTTAAGGAATTTTCAACTGGCCTAATTGACCAAGTGAGAGTTGCTACAATTCCATTTGACGAGCCGATTACAGCTAGATATGTGAAAGTGAACATATTAAAGTTCTATTGGTGGCCTGCCATGAGGATGGGTCTGCTGGGAGATTGTGGTAAGTAGAACCTACTTTGTGATGCTTATATGTGCTAATGATATATATTCCAGATCACATTTCACTGACATTTTTGGCATAATGGGTTTCTTTTTTTAAAATCCTTCCGACCAGAGAACATTTTTGCAACATATATATATTGTAGTTTGTCCTAATTTTATAATGTAGAGTGCGGGTGCAATAACTACATTGGGTTAGAAGCATCACATGAAGTACCCAATCCAATGCCAGCATGCACAAGTATGTATTGTTAATTATCTAGTAGATTGATGTTTTTGTATCTCTTTCAAATCAATAAGCAAGACGGAAAAGTAAATCTAATTCCAAGTATAATTAATCCAAATGGACTGATCACATCTATTTTTGTGAATTTATGTGTGTTGCATAAAATATACGACTGGCATATAATTAATGCTAAACACACAATGTATTCTCGTTTTTTGCATGAATATATTTGATTCTTTATAGAATGTGAAGAGTTTGCTTACCTTGGAATGGCCAATGGCGAAATTGATACAGATCAGATAGAATCTTCTAGACCATTTGATTTTGGTGGATACAGATGCATAAACGCTCACTCAGGACTTTTCTTTGATGAGTTCTCTCCTAATAATGGATACTGTAAATCATTTTCACCAATATATCCTACCAAAGATGGTAAGTATTTTGGAACAAATCAAACATGTATTTAGGGTTAAAATGTACGCTTTTTAAGTCCCATTAATGCAAAACAGCTTATCTTAAGACCTTCATTTTGTTTGATAAAAGTGAGGAAATATATATTAAGTTAAGTGATTGCCATCAAATAGTATCATATTAAAGGTGGAGGGTGTGAGCAAAAATAGCAACTAATATTGTGAAATCAGACTGACGATGTTACTCACGTGAATAACACAGATTAAATATTGAAGAAGCAAAAGTTTATATTTATAGATATATATGATGTGTATCCTGGAAAATCATTACATTTAGTCTTGTTTTTGTTTTAATTTCATCACAATTAGCAGAACATTTAATAAAGCATTACTTAAGTATAATTAATTTCTGGATGCAGCGTGGGTTCAGGTGGACTTTGGAAGTCCCACATATGTTAGTGGATTCTTGATACAGGGAAGAAAGAATGTGTATCAGTTTGTCACACAAGTACACGTTACATACCTTGATGATAATAACGGATGGAACTACGCTCTGGTGAATGGAGACAGGGTAAATATATGCTAAAATGGTTGCTTTTTAATATGTTGATTATTTCAAGTTCATACTAGATTATATAGTAAACTGGAAAAAAATGCAATGTTTAGATTAACAAAAATAAACTTTACCCATTCTAAGGTGAACTGAGACTTCCAACTGTAATTAGTAATTGGTTTGTTGTGTATTTTTAATGTTCCTATTCAGTCTTTAGATTCACTTGTGTTTACAACAAATGACTCATGATAGCGTGCTCTTGTGTTTCAGATGATTGATACAAGACTTACACATCATGAAATGACAACCGAAATAATCTTTGATAAAGCAATAACCACCCAATTCATCAAGCTTAATCCTCAAGCTTTTGTAGGATGGCCTTCACTTCGATTTGAATTACTTGGGTCGTGTAGTAAGTGCCAGTTTTAACTGTTTACGTTTCCCAACATATTCTTATAATTACTAATAATTACTACCAACACATCGCATGTCTCATGGACACTTAATGTTTAATGTGAAATATATATGTCATATAATGAGTCTAAAACTTTAGGGCAGCCTGTTGGTGACAGATGTAAAAGGGATTATATTGGTCTTGAAAATGGCGATGTCAGAGCTTCACAACTCTCGGCGTCTTCATCCATTTGTCCTCTGGACCAAGCCAGACTTCACTCTACTGTTGGGTGTCAGGGATTTGTCCCATGGAGACCATCTGCAGAAGGTAAGCTTTGACCTTTAAGTATATTAATTATGCAATATCCTTATAGGTGAAAATGTTAACTTAATGTAGACTTTATTCACATGTATATTGAATTATTACCTTCATTACAAAGTGTTTTACATTTATTAATTAGAATATATGGAAGTGGATCTTCTTGTGAAGAAAGCTATTTCTGGGATTGTTATGCAAGGAAGAGGCTATTGGTATCAATTTGTCACGACAATGACAGTTTCATATAGTAATGATGGTGATTTTTACACAGAGGTCTTGGTACAAGGTTTAAATGTAAGTACTTAGATGTTACATGCAATTACCAATACTAAGTAATTAGCAATAATCAATAAACATTTTCTTTTATAATCAATGCGTCCATGCACTTGTTGTTGTACCCATCAACGTTCCCTATGAAAACTAGATCAAAAGTGTTCAAAGAACATGGCATTGCTAGAACGACGTTGACTTATGGGCAATTAAGATATATACTGAAACAATGTATACTTTACAATAAAGAACTTAATGAATTCGAGGAGAAAACATGAGAATGAATCTACTGCATTAATCAATATCCAGCAAAAAAATATTACTCTTGTGTGTTGCAATAGTACTATTTGAATAATAGATAATAACAGATTCAAACCCAATAATCAATATTTGCTGTTTGGTTGGAATATTTATTTTTCTTGCTGGCTTAAGTGCATTGAATATTTGTAAAAATGTCATAAATGGGCTTCTAGAAAGCACAAGTTAATTGGCAGAGTGCCCAAAATCGAATCACTTTGGTGTCGCCTCATACCTCATTGTAAAGTTTGAACAAAATTGGTGCAACGGTTAAAGGTCTAGCTTGTCCGGAGTCATACATACATACATTGTAGTTAGTTACAAATGAACGAAACACAAGGCTTGCTTCAGCAGCTGAGCTGAAGCGACGCAACAAGAGATTTCATAGATTATTACATGTATCTTTCCATTGGTCCTTATTCACCACACACCTATGTTAATTTGATTACCATTATTTCTAAATTTCTGATCATTGATCATATATATTACAGGTATTTGCAACTATGCTGACAGATAACGTAAACATTCATAAAATTATCTTTGATGAAACATATGAAGGGAGGTTTTGGAGATTGCAGCCCAAAACTTGGGTGAACTGGCCTTCCATGAGAGCTGAACTTATTGGCTGCAGTATGTCGTTTTCTTTGCAATACATTACATTGTGCATTGCCTTCTATTGATATTGTGTGTGCAATATTGAAATTTCAGAATTTTATAACAGAATGCTTATAATTGATAAGATTAATTTCATAAATGGAATACTTACATGTAAATAAGAATGATTTTGAAAGTAGTTTTTAAGCATATGTATCTATCAATTTCAGAAGCCCCAATAGAAGATCCATGCGACTCTGACCCTTGCAATGGAGGACAGTGCAGTACTATATCAGTTGGCCCAGGATTTGAATGTGATTGCTCGACCGCTTCAAAAGTTGGATACCTCTGTGGTATGTATTTCTGTCTCAATGATTCAAAATTGATGAAGTTGCCGTTTTGTCGATTACAAAAGGTTGTTTTATTCAGTGCAATTACTATTGTTTGATCTTTAATTATGAACAGTATGAACATTCGAATCCAGAAGCTATAAGAATTCTTCTTAATGATAGCATGAACATTGCATTGCTTCCTATAATTAGTTGGGCCCTGCACCAGCATATAGAAGAAAACTATTGAGTGTTTTGACCCCAAACTTTCTGATCCCTTTAAGAATGAGCCTCAGATGGGACCACACATTTGTGGTGCTTCTACAACATATAGTTGATTTTTATAGTTGAAATTGCTTTCTAATTTTACTGTTTATATTAAAACTGGTATGAATGTCTTTGTATGTTGAATGTCATAGTAGTGTATAAAATTGTAATATCAGTGGGGTAAAGAATCTTGATATGTGAACTTGATGACAAGTTTGCTACGTAATGGGTTCAATACATGTATGTGATCATATAATATAATGTACCCCTGTTACTGTAGGCTCCCATACCAGTGAAATGTATAACCATGGTCGGCACCGGAATGTCTTTGTCACCCATATAATGTGTAGTCTGTCATTCATACTGTGTACTTATAATAGTCATAATTGTCACCAATCCAATATAAAATCATTCAACAAAACAGTTTAAACTGCTGATATTGGCTCAGTCGTGCTGGGATTATTGTGCTCCAATGAGTGTCCTTCTAGTTTCTGTTTATTCTTCTGTTGATATACATGTGTGTCCAATTCTTCCTAAACTTTGATAATTTTAATATTTTGTATAGATATTTGTCACTGTAATGATCTTGTCAAATAATAACACATATAGAATTGATATTAGATTTAAGCTGTAGAACATTAGACATAATAATACTGAAGCCAACAAAAAATCTATGATTACAGATAAGGATGAAGAACCCTGCGATTCTTCGCCTTGCTTAAATGGTGGTGAATGTGTGACTGTACCAGAAGGCTTTGAGTGTGACTGTCCTGTTGGATACACTGGAGAATTATGTGGTGAAGAATTTGATGTGTGTGACCCGAATCCGTGTCATGATGGAACATGCAGTGTGATACCAGAAAATGATTTCAGCTGTAATTGCTCGGATACAGGATTTTCTGGTCTACTATGTGGTATGCTACTTATAGGATCTATTTTTTGAAAGGTCATTGGAGTACGCAGATTACATGTACCACAAATGACAATGATTGCTAAACATATCAATGTCATGGATTTGTTTGATGCATATCTCATGGTTACCGTATCTAATTGAAATTCATTTGATGCAGTTAAGTGTCAAGTTATTACGTGTAATTGATTTTTTCAAAAGATGAACCTGATGTCAGCCCATGTGCGCCAAACCCCTGTAACAATGGATCATGCATGTTAGTGGATGAAGAACCTGTATGTGATTGTATGGGAACTGGATATAGTGGGGACTTATGTGGTAAGAGAATGAATAATCAGTATAGATTATAGTAATTGCAAATGAAAGTATACTGTTTATTATGATATATGAGTCATATGGAAAAATGTATTCTGCTTTTAAAGACTCTTTTTGTGTTTTATTTTAAGACACTCTTATCGATGAGCCATGTGAGATTGACATTTGTAATGGAGGTGTGTGCACCGTTGTTGATGGCTATCCCTCATGTAATTGCTCAGCAACCGAATACATAGGAGAATTCTGTGGTAGGTTTTCTATTATTAAATCACAATCAACTTTTGGTATTATCATAGTATAGCTATTATATATATATTACACTCATCATACATTCATTTGCAGATGATGTACCTGCACAAACAACCCCACAATCTACAACTGAAGCACCAACCGAGTCACCAACTGAGTCACCAACTGAGCCTCCAACTGAGCCAACTGAGCCTCCAACTGAGCCTCCAACTGAGCCTCCAACTGAGCCTCCAACTGAGCCACCAACTGAGCCACCAACTGAGCCACCAACTGAGCCACCAACTGAGCCACCAACTGAGCCACCACTGAGCCACCAACTGAGCCACCAACTGAGCCTCCAACTGAGCCACCAACTGAGCCTCCAACTGAGCCTCCATCTGAGCCTCCAACTGAGCCTCCAACTGAGCCACCAACTGAGCCTCCAACTGAGCCACCAACTGAGCAACCAACTGAGCCACCAACTGAGCCACCAACTGAGCCACCAACTGAGCCACCAACTGAGCCACCAACTGAGCCACCAACTGAGCCACCAACTGAGCCACCAACTGAGCCACCAACTGAGCCTCCAACTGAGCCACCAACTGAGCCTCCAACTGAGCCTCCAACTGAGCCTCCAACTGAGCCACCAACTGAGCCACCAACTGAGCCACCAACTGAGCCACCAACTGAGCCACCAACTGAGCCACCAACTGAGCCACCAACTGAGCCACCAACTGAACCACCAACTGAGCCTCCAACTGAGCCTCCAACTGAACCACCAACTGAACCACCAACTGAGCCACCAACTGAGCCTCCAACTGAGCCATCAACTGAACCTCCAACTGAGCCTCCAACTGAGCCTCCAACTGAGCCACCAACTGAACCTCCAACTGAGCATCCAACTGAACCACCACCAACTGAGCCACCAACTGAGCCACCAACTGAGCAAACTGAGCCTCCAACTGAGCCACCAACTGAGCCACCAACTGAGCCTCCAACTGAGCCTCCAACTGAGCCACCAACTGAGCCATCAACTGAGCAAACTGAGTCACCAACTGAGCCACCAACTGAACCTCCAACTGAGCCACCAACTGAGCCAACTGAGCCACCAACTGAACCTCCAACTGAGCCACCAACTGAGCCACCAACTGAGCCACCAACTGAGCCACCAACTGAGCCACCAACTGAACCTCCAACTGAGCCTCCAACTGAGCCAACTGAGCCACCAACTGAACCTCCAACTGAGCCTCCAACTGAACCACCAACTGAGCCATCAACTGAGCTACCAACTGAACCTCCAACTGAGCCACCAACTGAGCCAACTGAGCCACCAACTGAAGCACCAACCACTCCAGGTAGACAGATTACTATCGGTTTCAGTGTTTTATATATGTAAGCTATTATTTACTAATTAACAAAATTCCTAACATTGTGGTCACTATCATCACGGGACCTTCGACTGAAATGACATAAGTTGCTGTTGACATCACAGGGGCGCCTAGTCAGACATGTGGCGTTGTTGTTGGACACCAGTCAAAAAGTTCTGTGATGATAATTTCAATGTTAAGAATTTTGTTAATTAGTAAGCAGTAGTGTATATAAACAAAAAAAGTGAATGGATATTCCTACTACTAACAATAGTCTACACAAAGATACTATCACTTGGATCATCTATCACATATAACATAGAACTATGCAGTAAAATCCCATTACCTTACACCATTTTCAGGTGAAAGTTGTACATATGAATCTGAAGAGTTGGGTACTGATATTGGAACTGGAGCAGACAGGTTTTTAAAGCATGACAGCGCAAAGAGATGGGGTGAAATTGATATCAGGTTGGATATGAAATATGTAGAAAAAATAAATTGAATTTATGTGATAAATCATTATGGAAATATTTGGGGACAAAGAGAAAATGTAAAGGTACTTGTGAAGTGTGGGCATTGAAATGTCCCAATACAGAATCTTATAATATATGTATATATGTATACATGTAGTTACACCCACCGCTGGGTTATGAAATGTGTTCATCTATTTTTAATGGATACTTTTATAATAACTATTATTCTAACCAAGTACTTTTCTTTGCAGATATCCGTTCCAGTGTTCTGGTAATATTACTAACATCAGATACCAGGCCAAAGGTTCATCTAACAGTTTAAGCTGGGATGACAATAGGAAGCTTCAGGTGCAATACAATGATTTACATGTACTGACACAATGTGTTATTAAATTGAAAGCTGTTTAATGTTTTAAGTGTTCACTAATGCTCTGAGTCATGAAGTTAATGCATGAAATTTCCTAATACTTATCAAAAATTTATTATGCGATATATTTAAGTTTTGTGTTTCAAATCTTTCAGTTTATGGTTCTACGTCCAGATGAAAGTTCCAATGAATGCTCTTTCAAGGAAGTAACGAAAATTAAACCATTGAAAAATAATCAAGCAGGTATCATTTCTGTAAGTTGAATTGCTCTTCTCTATATAAATATGCTGATTTATAATATACAATTTTATTATCAAATTGTGCGATTAGAATCACCCACAAATTTCAATGTGAAACAAACAAATGGGCAGTATAACTCTGTTGTTTTGAACATAATTGATTCATAACATGTTATTCTTAGATAGTCTATGTTGTACCACTATCCAAAATATTAAATTTTCTTATGTATTCAAAAACGATTCATGTGCAAAATCATCCAATTAAAATGCTTGATAGTAAGGTTTTTTTAAATCTTGTTATTGGTGTATGTTTTACATAGGTGGATGTAAATATTCCTGTTGAAAAAGGGGACCACTTTGGCTTTTACTGGCTCAAGTATGGTGTGATTGCCTTTGATTGGACAGCTAAGGATTCCAATGGATACTACTTCGAGGACGATAGGTAAAATTTACTAAACAATATCATTAGATAAAGTAGCACTTTTTGTCTTACCAAATAGGGACATGTATAACCAGGTTATTATCAATGTGTGTATTTGTGGTGATGAAACACAGATACAAGTTTAACACTCTTCATTTGGATAAATTATTTGAAGACTAATCAAACTTTCACCCAGAGATGATGGTTGATATAACTAAAAAAAAAAATCTACCAAGAGTGTGAGACAATGTGCTGAACCCCAAGAGGGGGACGCACCAGCTGAAAGACCATATACGAGAATCCTTGTGATGTTATATTATGACATCAGATTCTGAAGAAGCCCTGGCTTCAACTGATTGGTTTTCAAATAAACTATCCAGAAAAGGATAGTATTGAATTTGTTTAGTATCATTCTAACCAGGATAGAAGAATTTTCATAATGACATGAAATGCCTAAAAGCAGTTATCGATCATTCTTGATTATAGACCATTCGATTTACATAAACATTATATTACTAATTATTTTTACTCATTTGTCTTTTTATATCAATATAGCATTACATGTCAATTAACAATTATTAAAAATAAAATTCTAACTAATTATTTAAACGTATTCACAAGTACTTACAGGTGTATGTTTAAATATACTCATGTAACATGTATTTGATTTCAAATAATACAATCCTTATGTGAACATATTTTATTCAAGTCATAAATCCTAATTAAAAACTCCAATATTATGATTATATTAGATGTCATTGAAAATACTCAGTACTTTTACTTTAATATCTTTATTATTTTGTTATAACATTTGGTTCATTTACTGTTATCATCTACGATTTTATGCATTTTCTTAATTCTAAGATGAATAATACCTATTGTTATTCCTATTACACTTCATGAGATCTAATATTAATTAACACTTTGCAGGAATTACTGCGGTGGAAGTGCAAAGCCTGCAACTGGTCAGTCCTTGGTTTACTCCTATGGTAAAGCGGAGAAAAGCAAAGATTCCTTTGCTCATAGGAACTACGCCATCTGGGTTACTTATGTCCACTGTGAATGCGATTGTAAGTACACAAACTTTCCAACACCGTATGTGGTGATATGTTATTCATTGTCGTTAAACATGGTCTCAACACCATACATGAAATTTACCTTTATATAGTTGAATTTTGGAATTATGAATATCTCCAGTGGGTGTACTCTTTCATAACTCTTTTCTGCAAATATATCTTTGACATAATCTGTAATGACGTATGATATTATTTGATACTGAGTAAGATTAAGAAAGAGTTTAAATGAATTAAAATATACTTTTATGTGTCACCATGTACATGTATTGTTTACAGTAGTTATCATCATAGTTCATACATGATTGCAAAATGAAGTTACATTTTCAGAGGCAGATGAGGCACCAGCCCTGTAGTCACAGCTTATCCAAGAGACATGATGACGACCACACATTGAATTATTATGGACAATCGATAGTACTTGTAATACAATGGATTATTTGGAAAAACATGATTTAGATATAGAAAGAAATACATGTCACATTTATATGTGAAATAGAAATATTTATTCAAAATATATTATACTTGCTCATCAAGTTGATCATTTGTTCTTCTTGTTCAATTTTAAGTGTTTCAGTTTAGGTGTTTGGGTAAAAGGTTCTTCTTATCATATTAAAGCTTTATGGAAAATCTTCTTATAAATATCATTTAGTAGTGATTTCGTAGAATCTGGATTCATCATAGAAGGAACAAACCTATTCTTTAGATCTAGAAGCGGCGTTTCCAAAAATCTAGGAGTGCCCAGTTATAACAAGCCTTTCAATACCTTGAGATTCAACCTGGTCAAGCCCAAAGACAAGTCTGACCCACTAAAGAAGTGTGGTGTAGTATACTACATCTCCTGTCCCCAGTGCAAAGGAAGAGTGTGTCGGTGAGACTGGAAGAAACCTTGGCACCAGCATTACAGAACACTTTGACAAGAACAACCAGGAGTCAGCCATACAGATCCACGCCAGCAAAACTGGACATGTGAAAACAAGAGGTGAAGATCATTGGACAGGAAGAGAATTGGAGCCGAAGACAACCCTTAAAGCCCTTTGGGCTGAACCTGAACCAAGGCAAGACGGTCCCCCAGTTCTGACAAGACTTCTTTCACGTGATTGAATTCCACCCATCCGTGACTCAAGCAGAAGTGCAAAACAATATTCGGTGCACTTTGCCGCCGAAGGCGGATGCAGGTGGGTTCTCCACTGAAACGTCACTTCTAGGCGAAAAAGAAGCATCTGAGTAGGTTTGTTCCTTCTTCTACTTCTTATAAATGTTAGAAATATATTTTAATATTTTATGAAATTTATTTGTGCATAAAATCTACATCTTTATAACTGTCAAAGGTAAGATCAAGTGTCTTTGGTTGTTCATATCAGTATATTATGGTATGTAATTGGTATGTAATAAGTGTGTATACAAAACCATAATAACTTAAGATTTGATGTATAAGGTTCATTGCATATTGTATGTGTATCATATTATTGGGTTTTATTTCTTCACAAATATGTGTGTAATTTCTACAGATTTGATAAAATAATAAAAGAAATATCCAAGTTATTCTTTATTAACATTCTCAACATCTGTCGTCTTCAGAATATAACTTACAATTAAAATAACAATACTTTTGACATAGAGAAAGAAACCTAATAAGTATGAAATCCCAGAATGGGGAGTTTAAACTGTGCATTATATGAACATTATGGTGACAGATTAATTATAACACTTTTGTAACCCTATTGTGACAAATTAACAACCTACGTGTATGTATTTAAATGAGATAAAAAATATAATAAAAGCACATAGCTTTCAATTGAAATAACCATACTTTTTATATCATTGGGTTTAATTCTTTACAAAGATATGCTTATTTTCAAAAATTTGATAAAATGATAAAAGAAGTATCCAAATTATTTGTTTTAACTTTTAACCCTTTTAAACTGCTCTTTTAACCATGTACGTTTAATATATGTTTATAAATGTAGTTTTACTTTTTTATATATGTATATTAATGCAGAGTATAAAATCTCCCTTCTGGCATTTGATACTTATTAGGTTTCTTTCTCTATGTGAAAAGTATTGTTATTTTAATTGTAAGTTATATTCTGAAGAGGACAGATGTCAAAACCGTTCAAAACAAATAATTTGGATACTTCTTTTATAATTTTACCAAATCTTTAAAAAATACCCATATATTTGAAAGTAATAATATGATCCACAAACCATAATAGAAGTGTTAAAGCTACATATGTACATTTTTCTCTCCAAATGTATCTGGTACATGTACTGACATCAAATGTTATAGATAATTGTTAATATTGAAGTTCATATTAATGTAACAAGCATAAAATTATACTCAATAAATGTTATCTGCAAATGAAATTTTACTATTGTGTGTTTCGTTCTTTCCACATGAAAAAATATAGCTATTATTATATCTATATTCTGCTTTTTCCATAGACCAAAGTGTCATTGGCAATATTTGACATTGAATTCAACAATAACTTAGATTTCAAGGTCAAAATGATAACATGGAGACTTAAGAATATTTGTCTCAAGATATACAAAAAAATATAACCATGGATATTTCATTATATCATTCTTTTGATAACTATCATCATTGAATGATTATTAGGATCTTTTAAAATAATTCAAAAATACTTTTGTTGACAGTGACTACCTTGCTATTTCTGAATATATGCTTCATCCCGATATCCAGTTTAAATTGGTGTGTAATAACATCACCATTGTTTATTTTCATTGATAGTTTCTACTTCTTTAATGCATCCCAATGCCTGGCAAAATAAAAAGGAGCGATTTTAATATGAGTAGATATTTAAACAATTAAGACAATGTCATGATCAACATTTCAATGTATTCTGGACTGTTATTGTAGCTAGAAAGTCAAATGATATTGATATTTACACAGTTTAGGTCATATACATCTACCATTTATGCCGAAGTTCCTGTACAAACCAGTTTGCTTACATCTAACGTATATAGTTTGTAAACATTTTCACATATTACCAATATGTAACCAGATTGTGTTAAGGAACAATTCAAATAATGTGAAAATGTTTTTAAGATCTTGATTTGTTAGAGCTACATACAGTTTATTTATTGTTATGCAAGTAGAAGCAATTTTTTACACTAAATAATCATAGACAGGTATGTTTGATGGGCAAATGATAGTCCTAGGAGGGGTAACCTGAACCTGCGGTACTCACTTGAAAATTTCTTCTTCCAAAGAGTCCAAAATATGTGCATAAGTTGGCCATTAGTATGGCATATTTCACAGAGTGCATGCTCCCAGTTTTTAGGCAGGGAAAAACACATTAAAAATAAAGGACTTTTCAGTTGAGCTGAATATGTGTGAAATTACAAAATATTAAAAAAAGTCATTGGAAGGCTATGTAAAGGTGTTTTGGAAGATCATGGAATCGAACTCACAGCCTCCCGTCTATGATTCAGACCAGTCATATGTCATAGGCGGACGTGTTACCACTGCACTAATCCCCTGAGACACAAGTTACATACTTCGGTTTTCACCTGTATCAATCTTACACAATGCACATTCCCGCCTTGGATACTATTATTAGCCTATCCAGCCTCGCAGCCTTAGTCAATCATAGCCTGCTTATACCTCCGACTATTACGAAGCAGTCATCTAGGCACACGGAGCCACGCACACCGGCCTTACAGGCTCATCCGGGTGTAATCTGAGCCACTTCTTTCACAGATTCTCCCAACTCCCAACTCTCCTCAACGACCAGGGGACGCATTGATCGTCACAAGTCATATAGGGCCCTAGTACCGACTGCAACATCTTGCACTATCCTGGCCATCTCTGGCTTTACTACATACTGGCCATCTCTGGCTTACTACATTCTGCATCAGAGAGAGAGAGGGAGGGAGTTCTATCTTTCGTGGCTCAATTAGCTACCCGCCGCCGAATATAATCAGAAATTCTCCCGGCGGACTTATATTCCCATAGTCAGCTTTCGGTGACCAAGGGACCCATGAGAATTCACTGACTGACCAGCGAACGTGCCACACATACTAATCTGCTTCACATACTAAGTTAGAATTCCCGGGCGGTAGTTCCCTTCCCATACCCTAACGTGGCTTTCTAACTAGGGATACTACCCGGTGGCTTCACCTGAAGCACCCGGGTCCTTGTCTTCCACCAAGTGTGAAATAATCGGTAAGGTTATGTAAAGGTGTTTTGGAAGATCATGGAATCGAACTCACGGCCTCCCGTCCATGATTCAGACCAGTCATGTCATAGACGAGCGTGCTACCACTGCACTAATCCCCCGAGACACAAATTACATACTTCGGTTTTCACCTGTATCAATCTTACGCAATGCACATTCCCGCCTTGGATACTATTATTAGCCTATCCAGCCTCGCAGCCTTAATCAATCATAGCCTGCTTATACCTCCAACTATTACGAAGCAGTCATCTAGGCACACGGCCTTACAGGCTCATCCGGGCGTAATCTGAGCCAATTCTTTCACAATACCCCCAACT
>CM032660.1:20039453-20059551 GCA_019095985.1 Streblospio benedicti | reverse complement strand
ACTTGGGGAAAATATATATACTGTTATTCATACAATTTCATACTATTTGGGTTTTTAGCTATTCTATTTTCCATTTATTTTTCATTCCTACGTTTTATCGCTTACACTCAGTCTGGTGCTCAGCCAAACAGTTTTTATTTTTTTTATCTATTTTTGAAATATAGAAAGTTTTGTTGTATAGTTTATTGAATTCCGAAATACAACACTGAGAAAACTATCGGCACATCTGTCAATTCCTGCATTCCAAGGCCGTAGCTGCGATATGAGGCAATGGTGGCCACTGTGTTTCACGTATTTGTTTTTTGTCAAACCTTTAATATGACATGCTCAAAATGTTCCCGACGTTCCGATTGACTTTTTCCCTGACATGAACCCGTTGCCCAGTTGTTTCATGTCGGTTCTGTGGTAGTTGGCTGTTAGTTTAAAACGATGCTTGTTCGTTATGAACACGCCCGCCATTTGCACAACAGTGAAAAAAAATCTAGCATACACGTTTATTTATTCTACCATACATGTTGGGCAGATGTAACAGTGGTACACCACTTAATAAGTAAAGTTTAAACATGTCGTGTTGCATGTATGTGTTAACATGGCCTATTATTATGTGCGTGCATTGTATAATATCTTCATACCGTAAATCTGAATGTGGACGCTATTCCTGTATGCATTAATCGTTAATGTATTTGACAATCTACATTTGTATTCCTCTCTTTTATACCAGTATTCATATAGAACAATTCATTTGTGGATAATGTCTGATCCTATTGCAGGACGTTGGAAAAAGTTACCGAAGTGTGTTAAAAGCTATCGTATTTAACATCTATGAATCTTAACCGCTACCAATTTGACGATTAAAACTAACCCTTAATTTACGCATCAATGAATAGTATCCTGAAGGTTTGAACTAAATCCAAATATTTAGCATTTCCGAATCATTATGATAATGAACAGCTTGGGTGTGTGGTGTTAAATGATCGCCTTTGGTTTTGCATTCTGTGAAATACGATCCTCCATTATCTGAACGAGGGCCGTAGTCCCGAGATCAGATTCTGGAGGGTCCTATTTTACAGAATGCAAAATCCAAGGTGATTATGCGATTTAATACATAGTTCTTTTTTGTATGTCAGGGTAGTATTAAAGTTAATCACCAGCACTTGAATAGACTGTTGATAGGTCAGAGGGACATTATTCTAAGTCAGCACTCATTGGCCCAACAACGCATGAACTAAATGGACCATAGACATTCCATTCAAGCTAGATTACATGAAACACACTTTCATGAATATGAAAACAATATCAGTGTCAGTAAAGCATATGTTCATGAAAGGGATAAAGTTGGTATAGATTACCGCGGTCATCAAATAACCCATTACCAAAGGAATTTAAATCAAGATCACGTCTTACGGTGATAGAGCATTTAAGGTAGCAGCATCTAAGTTATGGAAAAAATTACCCTGTCCTTAAAACAATCAAATACTGTTACAATTTTTGGAATTTTGCGCTATAAAAATTATCATTGTAGTGTATTGAATCGTATTGTATTTAAGAAAGACCATTTAAGACAGCTTAAAAGAACAGACTTTTACAAAAACATCCAACTGAAAATGCTGTGTCACTGTATCACCGACCCAATTTTATTTATGACAGTGAAATATGTATAGTATTTTTATGTTAATGTTCTTAATTGAATTAAAACAAGCACAAACACAAAAGAACATTCTGTTCACATCTGCATTTCATTTTCCTTTAAATGTTTGGTTAAAATTTGTTATCTTTTTTTTAAAATAGATTATGCTGAACTGTAATTATTTATAAATGTCGCAGGTAACATTAATGAATGCACCTCTGGGTTAAAGATTGCATTTGAGTCTCCAGACTCACAAAAAATGATAATAATTTCTCTGCAAACCGAAAATCAAACACAACTCTTTAAATCTATAAATGCATTTTTTTACAGACGTTCAAATGCCTACCACAATTTAATCACCACAATAGTTGACAAATTTATCGATATCAATAATCAGTGCATTCAATGCTCAATAATCAGTGCATCAATAATATTCTTTCTTTATATCATAAATTCAGCTATCCTTATTCTCTACAGGTTTTCAACTACAACAATATTCTTTTTTTTAAACTAGTGCTCTCAAAACCACAATAGTGCATCAATTTTATCTCTCTTTTATCATAAACTAGTGCATTTAATCATTTCTCTCAGTGCATCACATATATTCAGAAACCCAGTACTTTAGCTTAAGTAAAGGTACCAGTGCAGAAACTAAAAGAACAAAACTTTAACTCAAAAAATCTATTATGGTTTCTCATTCAAATCATTAAAAACTCGAAAATTTACAGTGTCGTTACTGTTTCACCATATTGCTAATACGACTTTTTAATTTTATCTACTATTGTAGTTTATAAATTGTTTTCAGTCTTTTAAAGATTTTTAACTTCGAGTTTATAGACTTTCTGGGCTTTGGAAAAGTTTATAGACTTTTATGGTCTGGTATGAGCAGTTTAAACACTTATCAGGTGTAAGCAGTTTATACTCTTATTAAGAGTGTTTTTTTTTTTACTTTATAACACCCAAAACGCACGGAACTACTAGATAGATTGACATAAATCCGAGCTCGCTTTGGCAAGATTTCACATCAATTTAGCTTTAAAAATGGTATTTCCTTACCCACAGGGTGATGTCAATATTTATTCATATCATCTAGTGAGTTGTTACATATATAGACATTTTATTATGTTGGTTTTATACCGGGGCGTGTACGGGTAGTTTCCGATCGAGCTGTAAAACTCCCATTCCTCTCATAAAATTGCTTAAAGCAGGTCATGTCTAGGACTAATATCCAATCAATACAAAGTTTATTAAAACATGTGTGATGGCTGGGACCATAGCAAAATTATTTCCATAACACGATTCTGAAAGAACTACTGATCACATTTCAATGTGATTTAGCAACTGTTTTATATTATTCCATGTGTCTTTGGCGAAAAATCTCTGGTTGACCGTGACCTATTTTTACCTTGACCTATTTTGAAGGTCACAGAGGTCAACTACGTTAACATAATTGTACATCGTATGTGGTATATCTGGCAATATAGACGCCAGAAGCTTCAATTTGAATTGGATTTAATTGCATTTTATTTCCACTAATTCCACTCTATATCATATCGGCTGGTGGGACACCAGCTCTCTCTCAATGCAAGTTTTGAAAACATACTATGAATTGGGTGACAATTCCTATATACATAGCAATTGTCAATAAAATAATTAAATAAAAAACACACATATACTTGCATAGAATATCACAGATAAAATACACTAATGGACAGCAGAAAATTATAGAAGCTGGTGCAGCTGCCCATTATGAAACGTATCATTTCATCATTTAAGTTTATTTAAGTTTCAAGTTAATTCCTCTCACAGAGAGTTATAAAGTTATATTATTGTTAAACACCCATATTTTCAATTGCTTTTCAAAACAGACCTCTGATGTTGTATTTCTAATCTCTCAAGAAATTCTTTCTAAAACTTTGCACATTGATATTAAAACTGTTTCATAGTAATATGTGTTATGAGTATCTAATGATAGATTACCTTTACAACTATTTCTTGTTTCATGATCATGCATTTCTTTACAAAAAAAGATTAAATTTCAGAATAAAAAAGTTTTTGTTATTGAGTTCTTGATACACAAATTTACACAAATTATTAAAACGATATTTTGGTAGAGGTAAAATTAATAACCTGGAACTTGCTACTGGTACTGCAGATAGATTGAACTGCACATTGAAGACCAGGTATTAAGTTTACATATTTGACGTTGAATTCAGCAATGACTTAGATTTCAACGTCAAAATGATACATGCAGGTAATTTCTAAAAGACTCCTTTAAAAATAGAGTGATAATTTCAGGCTCGTTGTCATCTAAATTTGGTTCAAGATACACAAACATATATGACCATAAATATTTCATTACATCATTCTTTTTCTAAGTATCGTCATTGAATAATTATTAGCAACTTTAAATAGTTCAAAAATACATCTGCTGACAATGACTTCCGTCCCTTTTACTGAATGCATGCTTCATCAAGACATCCACTTTAAATTGACGAGTAATTATATTGGTCTAACGTCGCCTTTGTTTATTTTCATTGATAGTTTCTATTTCTTTTATGCATCCCAAAGCCTGGCAAAACAAAAGGAGTGAGTTTGATATGAGTAGACATATAATTAAGACAATGTCATGATCAACATCTCAATGCATTGCGGAGCTGCTATTGTAGCTAGAAAGCCAAATGATATTAATGTTTAAACATGCTGTAGTTAAGTCATGTCCCATTTATGCCAAAGTTCCTGTATAAACCAGTTTGCTTGCATCTAACGTATTTCATTTGTGAACATTTTCACATATTACCAATATGTAACCAAAATACTGCTAATAAATAAGGAACAATTCAAATAATGAAAAACGTTTTTAAGATCTTGATTTGCTAAGAGCTATATACAGTTTCTCTATTGTTATATAAGTAACATGTGTTAGATGTAACTTTTAACAAAAATCAATCTTAGACAGGTGCATGTATGTTCTACTGGCAGATAATAGTCATCGGAGGGGTAACCTAGGGTTCTCACTTGAAAACTTTACGCATGTGTGCGACCCAAGAGTCTTTGTGATATTAGAATAAGATTTCATTTAGTTACACAAAAGTATAATAAATATTTACCCATTTATGGAATGTAGCTGCACACGGACTGACCACCTGAACCTCTTCATATGAAAACTTTTTTAGAATATCTTTGGAATTGGAAGCAGTCTTTGCTTCAACAGTGTGCACATCGAAAGCCTTGATGCGCTTGGAAAGTGCACTTGTCTCACACAGAGCTTGACATGTGGCCCAGTTCTGCAACAGTTTTGTTTATACTATAATTTTGTTTATTGCCAGTGCTATAATATTTTTAAAGTCAGAAATCTGGACATACATGCCAGATCTAATGGAACTTTGATAAATTGCCCTCCAATTTGGAGATATCTATACTAAACTAAACTAGTTTACCTCAGTTTTCCTTTCTTCATCTCCGAGCAGTAGCAGAGCCCCTTGCAGTACTCTGTGTACAGGATGAGGTGGACTCTTGTAACTACGAAGCTCACTCATTGTCCCCCTGTCCATCTTCATTACCATCATAGAGAGTCTGTTTACCCTCTGTAAAGCAATACTTTAAATTATGTTTTGCTTAAGACCAAATAAAATATCGAAAATGATATATTGTAAAAGGTTAGAATCATACCAGTTGATTAGTAGTTGTTAATTACAAATTGTTAGAAGTGTTTTTGATAGGTGTTCAGGCTGTCATGCTCTCTCTGTCTTGCCTTAATTCATGTGAAGGATGGCATAATTTGTTAAATACACATAGACAAGAAGTTAATTGAATTCTGTGAAAAACGTTCTGACCAGGAGTATTTCGATCAGCTGTTCAGCTTCGGCAATGTCTAGCTTCATATAAACTTGAAGGTCTCTTCTTCTAACATACTGCATTGCAGACTGCAAGGCACCCAGCTGACGTCCTTCTATTGCTGCCCGCAACCCTGGCAAAAACACACAGTTTAGCATGACCTATAATTAAACTTCCAATATGTATGATGTCACAAAATGTATAGTATATGACAATGAAAATTATTCTGTACGTGCGTGTCCGATATCTAGTTTTCTTATTTGCCTATCATGCATTATAATACCCACATCTATTTGCTATCAACAGACAAAGATATGATGTGATCCCAGGTAGTTTAAAGTGCTGCGGAGCAGAGGTTGAATTTAGTTAAGAAATCTGCGCAGTCACAAAATATGGATGAAGAGGTGGGAGAATGAAGAGGAATCTTGCATTCAGAAGAGCCCCAGATTGACTTTGATATGATAGAATTGAAATATGAAAGAATGAAAGAATGAAAGAAGGAAATAATGTGATTAATAAAGCGACAGAAGCATAACCATCATGACCATAACACCACCCTCTATCATGTACAAAGGAACTGCCAAAGGTTAAGCATTCGTCGAATGTTCTCAAGTTATCATATTAAAAGAAGGTGACAAGTGACGAACAGTTGGGTACTGACAGAAGGATGTTTTAAAAGAATGCACAGTCTCTTAAGCAGTTCAGAACCAGATCTCTTCATCATGTTGAAGGGAAAGTCTTCCTAGCACAACTGGCCAGATGCAAAAATTAACATTTGGTAGCAAACAGCTACATTGACACATCTGTCCAGAAAGGAAGTGTGCAAGGGGTGTCGGCATATGCCAAACCCGTTTAGCATGTATCATCTAAATGGCAAAATAAAATACTGGGCATTTAGCAGTTGCCGTGAGTCATTACAAAAGAATTATATTTGCCCATGAATCATACCAACAGGCTTTCCTGAATGGTATCCCCAAGGTCAAGACAAGTATATAGTCCTACGTGGGAATCTTTGGAAAACGTCACCAGCTATGTGGTAATGAGTTAAATCTAAACATTACCTCACAACCAGGCTCAGAATAGATGATGTCTTGGTATAAAAACAGTAGCCCAAATCTGCTGCCGGCGCCTAGCCTATCTCAATGCCTTTAAATGATCTGACATATATTAAGGCCTATTCTAAAAGCCTCTGTATGACGTCAATTTTGCAAAGATTTTTGCTAAAGTGACGTTATTTACTAAAAGCACATGGCTTCTATTTTAGAAACAGCAGTCCAGCTTTAGTTGGGTATTTTCAGTTTAAGCACGTGGTACTGTTTATTTGTGATGTGGATCTGGTTCATTAATTCACAAATAAGCTAGCCCCAGTTAGTAACGGGAAGTTTTAGCATGTGGTACCGTTTATTTATATTGGCGAATGTTTGATGAAGTTCTGTTTTGTAATATTTTGTTTATTTGATACGCTATTGTTATCTGATTATGGATAATGAAGCAATTAGACATAGCTTGCAAAAGATTGGATATGAACATTTTCAAATAGTTTTACTTTATCAAATGATTTTAAGTTTTCTTTGTCACACAACAAGCACTTTTAGTAGGTAGGAGGTTGAAGTCTGACATTCTTATTTGTTTTTTATTGGTGTACTGTAGTTAACTTTTGGGGGACTATTATTTGCAGGTGTATCTATTTTGGTAAAGAGAAACTAAGTCATACATGTACAAGTAACTGAGAAACACATCAGGATTACATACTTAATATCTTGGCTGACCCTTACCTGATCACCCATGCATACATGTTTTGCTGCTTCTGCAGCTGTTGCTAGTGATAACTCTGGTTTTAAAGGCTATAACAGGGCAGGATGTTTGAGGCTGAATATTTAATATCAGTGGAATTCCTAGGGTTCTGTAAATGACCTTATGTCTATTAGAGCTAGAGGCCGCCACAATTGTACTGCTCCTTGACACGAGGGGTTTATGTAATAATAGAAATAAAAACTATTAGATATAAGGTCTTTTGAAAGACCAGCCGGCGCCATCAGACCATCATAACATCATAACATCATTCCGCATAGCTGGCGACCTCCATGCAGCCCAAGAGCTGTTAATTACGTATGTCTGCGCAGTAAGATACACTTCAGAGCAACAAACACATAGTAAGTAGTGGTTGATGGATTGACTCATCGTTGTCCGATGAATGTCTTGTCTCCTGCGCCTATGCGTCTAATGTTTGTGTCTGCGATGACTGATCAGGCCAATGTGTGAAGCACAGGTCTGATGACAGTCTCCACAGACAAATGGTGAGCCTCCAACTTGTGGATTACTTGAAGCAGCAGCCTGACGGAGCCTTCGCCTTTCAATTAATCTTGTAGTTCTTTCTTCCTCGAACAGTCTCCAACCCTCTCTGCATCTACTACGCCAGAGTGTGCGGTCCATGGCAGTGGTCTCAAAGGATTGAGGGGCGATGTTGTAGCTTTTTAGGGTTGCATGAAGCACATCCTTGTATCTTTTCCGCTATGCTCCTCGTGATCTTTTTCCTGATGACAGCTCGCCGAACATAAGACCCTTTAGAATTCTTTCTGGACCCATGCCCACTACATGTCCGGCTCAAAGTAATTGCGCAGACATAATCATGGCTTCAACATTGGATATACCACAGAGATCTAACACATCAGTATTTGCCATTCTGTCAGTCCAAGATACCTTGCATATTTTTCTAAGGCAACGTTGATGGAATTTCTCTAGAAGTTTGATGTGACGTCGGTATTGAGTCCATATCTCACATCCATAAAGGAGTGTTCTCAAAACCACGGCTCTGTACACCTGGATTTTCGTACTGAGTCGTATGCTATGATTTGACCATAGCCTGTGCTGTAACCTACCATATGACGAACTGGCCTTGCTACTACGTGCCGTGATTTCATCATCAATCTTGGCATTCTGTGCAAGGATACCTTCAAGATAGCGGTATTGATCTACACATTTTAGCTCCTCTCCATTTATCTTGATAGGTTTGATAGGTTCTATGCTTAGAGGTTGCCCTGGCTTTGGCTGGTGTAGAACTTCCGTCTTCTTGATACTGATGGTCTGGCTGTATCTGCGACAGGCTCTTGAAAATTGGTCCACGATGTGCTGGGCATCCTCAAATGAATGTGCAACTAGGGCACAATCATCGGCATACAGAAGGTCTCGGATCAGCATTGAGGATGATTTGGTATGGGCCGCCTGAAGACGTCTTAGATTGAATATGCTCTCATATGCTCCATTGGTTACTAACACCTTGAAAACACAATAAACGTGAACTCAGAACAACCATATGGAGTTATAAAGATCTACTTACCAAAACGTACTTTTCATGAGGTTACGATAAAAAAGCAGACAGCAATAACACACATTAAACAGAGTGGTTCATGTGAGGGAAGGCCTCAACGTATTGCCGAGTTTCCCTCTACACAAAGCGAACAACATCACATCCCTTTGTCTGGACCAGAAAACCGGGCCACTGCAACACAACCAAGGGGCGGGGGGCGGGGGGCGGCTGGATCGTGCCCGGAGGAGGCTCTCGCTCATTATGACAGTCGTGTCGCTTGGCTTTGCATGCACTAGGCACACTAAACAAACTTGGAGTCACAGAAACTCAGAGAAGTCTGCAAAGAAGCAGAACACGCATAGTGATGGGTTTTGATGAAAGAATGAATAATTGCAATGTCACCAATTCCTGACCAGGATTTGATCGCACTGGCTGACACACCTGTGGAGAGTCATTTACATACACATAAAATTCTAAGTTTATCAATATTCAGGCATTGTAATAACCTTTCAATAACATAAACAACATAATACATTATGCGTCAGTTATCTGATGGTGCCTATATAGTCTAAAAAAATGTACAACTCTAATTACATGTACCCTTATTATGAACAGCTTTATCCATAATATGCATGGTACAAGACTCCACGTTTACAACAACTTTATACATGTAGTTCTAATCTACTGATAAATCATTAGTTCATCAATTATATATTAATCATCTTTTAGTATCTCTTTTAACCTGTTATATTTAGTAAAACTATTCATACTTTGCCTTGCTTGAAGTATTTCAAGTCTATGTTTTGCGTACAGCAGATCTTTGTCAGTGTCAGGAATTTTCCCACTTTTCACTGCCGCTTTAATTGCAGCTTCTATGGTTGATTTGTTTTCAGAAGAAGCCTCCTTCCTCAGTTTTTCCTTCAGGCTTCTCACAGCTTTGTCTGATATAAAACAGTACATGTATAATTAATAGCTAGTTCTTTCTTAATAAAGTCAAAACAAAAATACTAAGTTAATGTCTTCTTTTCAAAATAGACAAATATCCTGAATGTATATAAGTTTAACAACAGTTTTTAGTCAAGGATAACACTCAGTTCACACACTAAACTTTCAATGGCATCCGCCATCTTGTTCACAGTGGTTGACGTCATTCGTCGTCACTGGGATCTCGGGAGATTCCCGGGTTGCGCGCCCCCCTCACCCTCTCGGGTGAGGACATTGTTCCAGATGGAAGGAAGCTGGTACCTGCCCCCATCTCTATTTAGTGAGGGCTTGAGTTTCCTGATATTAATGTCCTCCTTCACGCCACGATCAAAATATTTGGGTTCGACACATAAAATGTTGGTCCCTTCGAGCGAGACACTGTGTCCTTTACTGGCTGTGTGCAGGTGGCGAGACACCTCTGACACAGCTGAACTGGGTCTGTGGTGTTCTAGGAACCTTGCTTTTAATGCGCGTTCAGTCTCTCCCACGTACGAGGCCTCACAATCCTGGCATTTTATCTGGTAGACAGGTCCAATTACACGTTCTTTCTCCAGGGGGTCCTTGGGTCTGACCAGTAGCTGTCTAAGAGTGTTCACAGTTTTAAAGAACACCTGCGCACTATATTGGTGCATCACCCTTCTCATGTGTTCAGACACTCCTCAGAATCTCCAGAGTCCCAGTGACGACGAATGACGTCAACCACTGTGAACAAGATGGGGGATGCCATTGCAAGCTTAGTGTGCGAACTGAGTGTTATCCTTGACTAAAAAACTATTGTTAAACTTATATATGTTATATCCAGGATAAATGAATTTACATCAAAAGATCCTGAATGTACTTTTTTTTATTTTCTAGATTGCTTTATCTTCCAAATTCATACAGTATTGTCTGATATGAATATACAGGTTGATAATGTTATGATAAATGGGTATGAACAAATTTGAATTTGAATATGATACACACAAAAATGGCAGCAAATAAGTTAACATAACATTTCCTTTATTTGTAGATATTTTCCTATACAAAATAAAAGTGGTATATACAATAAAAAATTGTGTATAGTCAGCCATTTATTCTTTATTTCTGAGAATTCATTAAATATTTGGATGGAAATCTATTTGAAAGATGTTTATTTTTTCTTATATTGCAGCTGCCAAAATATCGAACATTTTATAACAATTATTTACCTTCTTCCCTCGCAGCTTTTTGTTGAGCTTCTCTGTTGTCAATCTGTGAAATAAAAAGATTTAGTTGTTCTTTTGTAAATTTTTGTCCATGGATTTTCACGGTAGTAGATATATATTGCATATTTTGATTCGATATATAAATCATGTATCCCTATAACTGAACTACTTATTAATGTATTTATGTATAATATTAATTACATTTCCACTTACTACAATAATTTTTTTATTAATATGGGCAATAATATAAACAGTTGCATAGATGCATTTACCTTTTGCATGTTGTCTATCTCATCCTGTATGCGACGTTTTGCCTCCTCACTCTCCTCCTTCTGTACCTCCTCTGCAGCCAGCTTTTCTCGCTCTAATCTCAGAGCCTCGTCTTGTTCAGCCATACGAAGCAGCTTGGCTGCCTTTTGATTAATGAGTGATAAAACAAAATTAATTTGCGCTTACCAAAATAAAAAAAACAGACTAAATCTATAGTATATATTCTAGTGTTGCAACATATTTGAAATGATTGTTTTTAATTCATCATAATAATGCATAGGTGTAAAAAAATGTTTCAGGCAGGAAGAACTGATAACTCTTATGAGTTCAAATGTTTCAGGCAGAAAGAAGTGATAACTCTTATGAGTTCTCGAATGTACTAATATTTAAAACTTTACTCTTACAATAACAGGAATATTTCTAGTTCCATATAAAATGTTATGCACTACACCCACTTAACAGACTTTCTGGACAACGAAGTTTACACATAGGCTGCATGCACACGAATATTATTGTCCTACGTAACTGCAATGTTTTTTTTATGGAACATAACTAATTCTTAACTAAACTCTTGAAATTAAAAAAAACGGAAGCAACCATTATTCTACATACAGAACCAATAAGTACAGGCCTCCTTTGAAATTGTTCCTACCTCCTCTTCATGTTTGAGTCTTGCTTCTTCTCTCAACAGCTGCTCTTTTTATTCTCCCTCGTCATCTTCAGTTTGATTTCCTTTAGAATGAAACTGTTTTTTCCTTTTCTCAACTAGTTTCTCATGCTCTTGCTTTCTCCTCGCTGCTCCATCCTGCTGTTCCTGCTTTCTTTTTTCCAGTTTTTCTACCCTCGTGTTGAATGCCTCCTGAACCTCATCTTGCTTCCTTTCCATATCTTTTGCAGAAGTAACCTACAAAGCAAGTAATATAAAATGTTGTTAAGTTTCGCAAAGCGGTATATAGTGCTATCTTTAGACACGGATGCCTACTTAACTTTTAACAAAGTCAGTACTCATGAAGAATAGACCATGCTATGGATGATACTATTTAATTAATACTGCAGTGTCAGCACATGATGGTGACGTCCTTTTTTTTACCTTCTGAGGTACACGTGATAATGAATAAGATGAAATGCCTTGATCGGGTCAAATGAAGGGTCAAGTCTATGTTTTGCGTACAGCAGATCTTTTGTCAGTGTCAGAATTTTCCACTTTTCACCGCCGCTTTAATTCTCCTGTGCTTCTATGGTTGATTTGTTTTCAGAAGAAGCCCTCCTTCCTCAGTTTTTCTCCTTCAGGCTTCAATAGCTTTGTCTGATATAAACAGTACATGTATAATTAATAGCTAGTTCTTTCTTAATAAAGTCAAAACAAAAATACTAAGTTAATGTCTTCTTTTCAAAATAGACAAATCCTGAATGGGTTATACGTTTAACAATAGTTTTTAGTCAAGGATAACACTCAGTTTCACACACTAACTTTCAATGGCATCCGCCATCTTGTTCACAGTGGTTGACGTCATTTTCGTCGTCACTGGGACCTCAGGAGATTCCCGGTTAGCCTCCCCCCTCGGGTGAGGGATTGTTCCAGATGGAAGGAAGCTGGTACCTGCCCCCATCTCTATTTTAGCAAGGGCTTGAGTTTCCTGATATTAATGGCCTCCTTCACGCCACGTTCAAATATTTTTGGGTTCTACACATAAATGTTGGTCCCTTTGAGCGAGACACTGTGTCCTTTACTGTCTGTGTGCAGGTGGCGAGACACCCTGATCCAGCTGAACTGGGTCTGCGGTGTTCTAGGAACCTTGCTTTTTAACGAGCGTTCAGTCTCCCACGTACGAGGCCTCACAATCCTGGCACTTTAACTGGTAGACAGGTCCAATTACACGTTCTTTCTCCGGGGGTCCTTGGGTCTCACCCAGTAGCTGTCTAAGAGTGTTCACAGTTTTTAAAGAACACCTGCCCACTATATTGGTGCATCACCCTTCTCATGTGTTCAGACACTCTCAGAATTTCCAGAGTCCCAGTGACGACGAATGATGTCAACCACTGTGAACAAGATGGGGATGCCATTGCAAGTTTAGTGTGAACTGAGTGTTATCCTTGACTAAAAACTATTGTTAAACTTATATATGTTATATCCAGGATAAATGAATTTCCATCAAAAGATCCTGAATGTACCCTTTTATATTTTCTAGATTGCTTTATCTTCCAGATTCATACAGTATTGTCTGCTATGAATATACAGGTAGATAGTGTTATGATAAATGGGTATGAACAAATTTGAATTTGAAGAAGATACACAAAAAATGGCAGCAAATAAGTTAACATAACATTTCCTTTATTTGTAGATATTTTCCTATACAAAAATAAAGTGGTTCTACCAGCTAGAGGCATTTTTGGAAGACAGCTAAGAAGAGCAGATTTAGTTCCAGCATTTAGCTTTCCATTATCTGATAGCGAAGGAGGTTCACGCTGATTCTCATGCTTAAAAAAATCATCTAAATCTGACTCAGGACGAGCTTGTAAGGCCAGGAAGAGTTTAGTGACTAGAGATAAGTTTGCCTTTGAGGATGACTTGCTTGAATCTGCTTTCAGAATTGCAGGTGGCTGATTACTGAAGGTGTACATCTTTGCGCTTGGGATAACATCAGATATTGCCTTTGTAGCATTTTCAATCTGATCTCTTACAAATTCAGAGTACATTGCTCTACCAGTATGTTCAGCGTTTGCAAAGCTGTTTGCGATTTCAGGGTCCATTACCTCACCCGTATCTAACGTGACAAGTTCTGGTCCTGTCTCTCTAAAAGGGTTGATAGCCCTACCTTCCTTCACTACATTTACAAGCTCATTTAGGTGCCTAAGGAACTTCATCTGTTCATTAGCAGAAGAGTCAGGGTGTTCGCAGTTGGTGGTGGTCCTGTCAGCTGGAAAGAGACAAGCTTGCTCAAACTCATCAATCAATCTCAAAACTTCTGCCTTTGACAATTCAATGATCTCCTTCTCTTCCTGTTGTCCATACAAACCCTTTGCACCACTGTCCTCTTTTAAGAACTTGATGCTATGTTCCTGAGACTGATCTAGGCCCAAGAGGGAAAACTTTTTGTCACTTCGTTGGACTACAAACTTTCCTTCCATGAAAGCTTCATGGATACTTGGATGAGCTTCAGGAAGGGATGCCATATCTTTAAGAAACACTGACATCCATCTTGCGTAGTTAGTATGGCCAAAGGCAAAGAACCAAGGGCACATATCATCAATCGCACTAAGAGTCAAAGGCCAATCACCAAGTCGCTGTCCTCTAATGAAGCGACAGTTGATAAGCAGATAATTCCTGATGGTTATCCAGTACTGAATGGTAGGTGCAAAAGCAGAAAGCCGTTCCTCCCAAACCTGAATTGGCTCGTGGGGACCATACCCTTCATTGCAGTATTCTTCATATGCTTCCCTTTTCATTTGATAGAGAAATGCAAGAGTAAGTTGGTATGCATATCGTGTGCGTTTTACATTGCTGCTTCCAAGAAGAGACTTTGCTGTGCCAGGGGTGTATATGTTCCCATCTGCAAAGATTCTATCCCATCCTGATCCAGAGAGAAGTTTTCCTCCACATTCCTGGGAAGCCATTTCAATGTGTAGGAATCCCATCATGCTCACTATTTTCGATTCGCCTACCTCGTCAGAATAGAGGAACTGGCATTTTTTCTGTTGAGCATACAATGGACAGTCACCTACAATAACTGGGACTTCTGGATTTTCTTTGTAGAAGACATATTTTGTTGTTTTTGATATTTTTTTCATTGTTTCATAATGTATTCATGAAAATCTAAGTGGAGAATACAACTTGGAAAATTGTCAGCATGGCTTTATTTAGATTATAAACAAACATCTCGTACCAAATTCGAATCTTGACAGTGGCCATATTGGATATTTGTGCCATGACCTTGACCATGACTTGGAATCATCCAAATAATGCAGAAACGCGTTTTGAATACCCTAAAACCAATATTTTGACATATCACTCATAATTATAATATAAAGTGTCGAAAATAACAAAATCCTTATCTTCGGTAGCGGCCATTTTGAATTTGAGGGGGGTTGACCCTTACTATGACCTTGAAACTTCAAATTAACTTCAGAAATAGTTTTCTCATACCCAAAAACCTACATTTTGACATATTACACATAATTCTAGCATGAATAGTGTTTACAATATATTTTCTGTGGCGGCCATTTTGGATTTGCGAATACAATCCTGTAGGGGGGCGTGGCACTTTGTTTGCGGTTGTTTTTGAGATTGTTAGAACCATATCTAACTGCATGCCAAATTTGAAAAACTTGTCATCAAGTGCACAATTGTTATTAGCTGCCTTTTTAATTAATGGGTGATAAAACAATAAAAACTAATAGTTGATATTCCAGTGTTGCAACGTATTTGAAATAGTTGATTCAAATCTATCATAATGTTTGCACTGGTTAAAATGTGTCAGGCAGGAAGAAGTGATAAATCATATGAGTCTTCCCATGTACTAATATTAAAGACTTTACTCTAACAATAAAAGGAATATTTCTGGTTCCATATAAAATGTTATATAAAATGCTATATACCCACTCTACAGAATTTCTGGACAATGAAGTATTACACCTGGATGGCATGCATATTGCTATGAATGTCCTATGTATCTGCCATGTTTGTGAAAGAACATAATTCTTAAGTAAACACTTGAAATTTTAAATAATGGAAGCAAATAGTATTCTTATTCTTAAAGAATCAATACGTAAAGGCCAAATTTGTTCGTACTTCCTCTTCATGCTTGCGTCTTGCTTCCTCTCTCTCCAGCTGTTCCTTTTTCTTCTCCTCGTCATCTTCAGTTTGACTTCCCTTGAATAAAACTGCTGTTTCTTTTTTCAACTAGTTTCGCATGCTCTTGCTTTCTCACTCTCTGCTCCATCTTGTTGTTCCTGCTTTCTTTTTTTCAGCTTTTCTACTCTTGTGTGGAATGCCTTCTGAATATCTTCTTGCTTCTTTTGCATATCTTCTGCAGAAATAGCCTACAAAATATTGGGTTAGGCCAGACTTGAAGTCAAACGATTAACACCAAAACGTTAGACCACTCAGCCGTACACTATTAATATAGATATTAAATGAATGATAACAATTAAATAATTTTGAGTCCATGTAAAATGATAACTACTTGGATTACGTAACTTTAAAATTAGTAAAAACATGAAACATAGTACATGTATGTAGAATTACCTACATATGAAACCCCACATATCGTATAAAAAGCAATTGTGCCAATAAAGTTTTGTTCGATATTAATATCTATATACTATTATTCAGCAGTGCATTACTTGATTTAAAATTTACAACACATTATAGTAATCCTATCAAAACTACCAGGATGAAATAAGTACAAGCATAAAAGGCACAAAAGATGCCACCTATATGAGTTCAATGTCTAAATATCAGTGGGTGCCCGTATACGTATATAGAGTTTACTCACGCTATGTGCCAAGAAAATAGCTGTAGTTATTGCTTGAAGGATCTGTCTGTGCCATAATAGTAACCTCAGTTCCAGCAGCACCCACCTCGACTTCGCCTTGCCATTGTCCTGTGAGAAATTGATAAACCACCAGAGTCAGAGGGAAACACGATTTTGAATACATCAACCTAAATATGAAATAGTAATGTAATAAATCTAAATCTAAATATAACTAGTTGGACCAGATATTTTATACACTAGGACTTTTAAAGGCATAATTAATTACAAACCATTTTCATTCTTCTCCAGATGATTCCAATTGCCATCAACTAACACAACAACCTTCTCAGCTGATGGCATTGACAAGTCAAACTGTTGTTTTGAACTTGCAATTAGAAGTCTAACATCAGGATTGTAAAGGATGCTTCCAGTTTTATTCTTCCAAATGCTGTATTGTTTCGGGTATGGAAGTGCATTTGTGCCAGGACATTCAACATCCAAAAAGTAACTGAAAGCTGCTGGAAATGTCCCAGATTCATTCTTGTTCTTTGCAAAAAATTTGATGACATGATAACCAGCTTGCTTAAAGCGTGCTGATAAGGCCATCTGCTCTTTTGACCTTTCTATCCAGGTATAGTCAGTCAGGTCCTCTACACCATCTTCTGTAATGTATGTCATTTTCACAAGGTATTCTGCATCTGGATGTGTTCCCATTGAAACTTTAAAATTATCGACAACATCTTTACCTACTTTAATAACTGGATTTTGATGAGTTATTGGAATTGGTGCCAGATCATCGGAACGCTCCACCTCACCCAACTGACCAACTGACGGAAAAGGTGTGACATCGACACACCCCATATCAGAAGTTACCAGGTATCTGCAAACCATTGGATAGGACCCTTCTTCACCCTTCTCCTTGGAAAAGAGCTCAAATATGTATTGACCATGTTCCGGGACTTTCAGATGGTAGACTGCCTCGTCTCCTTCCGTCCAGCAATGTGCATATTGTTTAAGTTGATCCCCCCTTATATTTGTCACTAATTACTTGTTGGGTGAACACTCTCTCGCCATAATTCATGCGAAACCTCCTCAGAACAACAGCTTCTCCAACTGGGCGTGCACTGTTCCACCCTCATGACCGATCGCTTCCAAACCCATCGCTCTTGCATCTGCACCTGGTCCGTATTCATTTGCTTTTGTCATTGGCAAGGTTCACACCCAAAATCTGGTTCATCACACTCCCAATTACATACACAGCAACGCATTGGCCAGGCTGTTGCCTCTGCCTGAGGCTGAAATTTGATGTGATATTCTTAGTTTTAATAGTGTTGTATAGCCATCTTTTCAACCAACATTTAAGCTTGTTTTAAGCATACCTATGATAGCTTTCAATCCTCTCGAATGTTCTCAGTCTGCCGCCTATTCGTCACGAGAATCTGGGTGTGACGACATTGGCGGCCAGGATGTTGTCATATATGGATGGGTAGCTCAAAAGGGCCCCCCGTTCTTGTTTAGATGGGGCTTCGAGGCGTCGGATGTGAACCGCCTCTCGGATCTTCCTCTCGAAGGTGTTCTGGTCCCGGTCATGGATCTTGATGTTGTCGAGGCTTATGTGGGGTGGCTTTGTCTGTCCGGCTGGGGTGCAGGTGGAGTGAGACATGTGCAGATGTACTACTAGGTCTTCTGTGCTGATCGAGCGAGTTTTTAGTGTGTTAAGTCTCACCGACATATGTACTAGAACACTTCTCTGACTTCGAACCTCACAGATGATTTTGTATACCACATCTCTTCCTTTTTTGCATGGTCCTTGGGTGCACACACAGTAGTTGACGGAGAGGGTTCCTGGGTTTGAAATACAGTAGTAGTCCTTCGACATGATTCTTTCCACCTCGTCAGACAAGTCCTTCACATTAGGTACCCCCACCATCATCTTCCTTGTGTTGTCCGTCCGGTCTTTCATCTGCCTAGTGTCATCCTTCTTCTTAATAGCTGATCTTCTGCTGATAGCCATTCAGGATACCCACATTTCTTCAAGCCTCATCGATGTGTTTTCTTCTCCCACGCGTCTCTATCCTCTCTTCAGACACAACTGTGTGGGCTCTATGGTGAAGCGTTCTGACAACGCTGAGCTTGTGTTCTAGGGGTGGCAGGAGTTGAAGTGGAGGTATTGATTGGTCCGTGGGGTCGGTTTCCTGTATATCTTCAACTTGAGGCTACCAAACTCTTGTCTCATAGTTGAAGTGTCAAGGAATGCCAGTTCTCCATTTTCTTCTTCTTCCGTCGTGAACTTAATGTTGGGGTCTAGGGGTTTCCAAATGATCTGTAAATTCTTGGGCATGTATGGGGTCCAACTTTGTGTGTGTGTGTAAATACATACCTGTACCATCAGTAAGGAGGGTTTGGCGCTGTTTGCCATGGCTCGTTCCTCGATATCCTCCATAAGAGCATCACACACGATCATTGAAACCGGCGATCCATCCCGCATTGCACCATGGATCTGCTGGTAGAACTTGCCTCATACGTAATAGTACAGCCAAAAATATTTGTTCGGGATTCATTGTCTTCTGTGTAGTTCGTTGTCGGCTTCAAGTTTGGGCTTGGATGCATGCCATCGCTTTTTTCATGGGTACGCTGGTGAAAAGGGTTGTGACATCGTACGATCTAAGTTCTTGACCTTCTCAATTCTGTGCTTTGCTGATGATTTCTCCGAATTGCTTTGAATTTTAATGTGGTGTACTGGCCCGCCAATGTCGTCAAACCACGTTGATTCTCGTGACGAATAGGCGGCAGACTGACTGAAAATCGAGATGATTTGAAAGAAGCTATTATAGATATACTTAAAAACAAGCTCAAAAATTGGTTGAAAAAATGTATACATGATTACAAACTTGAGCAGATGAGTATTTAATAGTGTTCATAAAAACAAATTTATAATCAGAATGACAATAAACAAACAAACTATGATTAATTTGCAGATTAATGCAAACCGATGGGAGAATATTTATGGAATAAAATGTATTAAGTAACATTTTAACAGTTTAATATTGAATCAGTACAACGTAAACAAATAATAAACAACTGAGTTTTAATCACCTGCAAATACTTCTAATTTGTATCTGCCCTCTTTTTGGAATTTAACATTTATAATTTTCTTGTCACCTCTGGTTTCTGTGTAGACAAACCGTTTCAAGTTTGTCCCAGTCATATCAGAGGATTTATAAAACTTGGTGCTGAATTGTAAGTAGCTTCTCTTGGGCATATCAAATGCAATGTTGATTTGACCACATACGATCTAAGTAGGCATTTTTCGTTTGGCTCAAATCTTCAAACTTGAGGGTAGAAGTAACTCGCTCGAAGGCGGGCCCATTTCTTTGTATTCATTGTACCCCCAACTGGCCTTTGGCCAAAAACC
>CM032660.1:20022203-20039353 GCA_019095985.1 Streblospio benedicti | reverse complement strand
GTTAAAGGTTGACAAAGACAATATGGCGACATTCTGACTAAACCGCTGGGTAGAAATTTTCATGATAATGCTGTTCACCTTCTCACGATTAAGGGGTGTGTTGAGATTAATGTTCATATCGCAAAATATTTGCTATGTAAAATGTGCTTTAAAACTTACTATTCAATTTGTACTAAGTGTTAAACCGTTTTACATATTTGTTTTTCCTTGTAAAACCTGGAAAAAAGTTATTTTTACACCTCACATCTACTATTTCTACACAACAGAAATAAAAACATTTTGACCTATTTTTAGGCGAGGTGGGTTGGGGATTAGGAACCATCTATAATGTGTTTTAATTTACAGATGCGAATTTCGTTTCTAACCTTTAATAAACGTAAGTAAAGCTTTTACGTAGCATTGTTGGAGCTGGTTTTTTCAATCAAAAGCACTTTCTAAAAATTATGGTGCCTTTTTTTTTTTTAACGGTTGGGGTTCGCGCCAACCCGGTTGGCCTTAATCAGATAAAGGCACTGCCTTATAGATGGCCAACCCTTAGATTTTGACCTACAGACTGTTGACAATCGACATAATTATTGCTTAAAAAATTACTTGTACGTGTACAAGCCATTATATTTAGAAATTAATTCTTCGCCTTTTTTCATGCAGTCTGGTCTTGTTTTTTGTTTATTTTGTCTTTTATTTTTTATAACAATGTTGTAAAACTACGGGCTTATGCATAGTTCCCCCGTAAATGTAATTTTGAATTTATACCCTTTGAAACAACATTTTATCATGACTCGAGTCAAACCAGTATCTTATAATGAGATCTACTTGTGTCACTAGAAATATAATAATGGCTATTTTGATTGGTATCCTATCTAGTAATCAAACTGGGAATTATTTTATCATATGAAACCAATTACAAGAACACAGTGTGTTTGCGTGTTTACAGTTTTTTTTCTCACATCATCAGTTTGTTAAGATTAAATTTATGTTATGCAATATTCTCTGTAGTATATTTGACATGATCTGATTAACCAATAGGGTACTTAACGCACGGCAGACGTAATTATAATCTGCAATTGTTTAGGCATTATTAAGAGAACAGAACTACAGGGTATTACACCAGCTGTCAACAACTTAGTTAGTTCGTAACCAAATATCTGTGGCTGGGTTTGGTAGTTTGATAGTGAAATGGGTGCAACGATGACACTCAAAGGCGAATACGTTAGGTTAAGTTAGTTCGCTGCTTGGAGGTTGTGCCTTTTCATGCACGTCACGTGCACCGTTTAATCCACGTAAGTAAAGCATTTACGTCACGCGTATGCTGGAAAGAGTACTGCTTTGTTTACGAACCAACACGAAGTACTTTCGTAAATATTATGTTGTCCTTTTTTATTTTTTAACGAGATTGCAGGAAGTTGTCCGTTTTCTAATCAATAAGCATCATCGGTAGGATGTTAGCCTTCTTAAAATTCTGTAGCAAATAAAAATAGGTCACAGATCAGAGTCAGTCAGATTTTTCATTTCAAGCACACTGGTTTCTTACGACGTACGTGCGATGACCTAACACGTCCAACGTGGTTGGCGCTTCGCGCCAACCCGGGTTGGCCTTATAAAAATGCTATTTACCCACTCTACAGAATTTCTGGACAAATTGAAAAGTTTTACACTGGATGGCATGCATATTGCTATGAATGTCCTGGTTATGTGTTTGTGAAAGAACATAATTCTTAAGTAAACACTTGAAATTTTTAAATAATGGAAGCAAATAGTATTTTATTCTTAAAGAATCAATACGTAAAGGCCAAATTTGTTCGTACTTCCTCTTCATGCTTGCGTCTTGCTTCCTCTCTCTCCAGCTGTTCCTTTTTCTTCTCCTCGTCATCTTCAGTTTGACTTCCCTTGGAATAAAACTGCTGTTTCTTTTTCTCAACTAGTTTCGCATGCTCTTGCTTTCTCCTCTCTGCTCCATCTTGCTGTTCCTGCTTTCTTTTTTTCAGCTTTTCTACTCTTGTGTGGAATGCCTTCTGAATATCTTCTTGCTTCTTTTGCATATCTTCTGCAGAAATAGCCTACAAAATATTGGGTTAGGCCAGACTTGAAGTCAAACGATTAACACCAAAACGTTAGACCACTCAGCCGTACACTATTAATATAGATATTAAATGAATGATAACAATTAAATAATTTTGAGTCCATGTAAAATGATAACTACTTGGATTACGTAACTTTAAAATTAGTAAAAACATGAAACATAGTACATGTATGTAGAATTACCTACATATGAAACCCCACATATCGTATAAAAAGCAATTGTGCCAATAAAATTTTGTTCGATATTAATATGTATATACTATTATTCAGTAGTGCATTACTTGATTTAAAAATTTACAGCACATTATAGTAACCCTATCAACACTACCAGGATTAAATAAGTACAAGAAGGCACAAAAGATGCCACCTATATGAGTTCAATGTCTAAACATCAGTGGTGCCCGTATACGTATATAGAGTTTACTCACGCTATAGCCAAGAAAATGGTTGTAAGTATTGCTTGAAGGATCTGTCTGTGCCATAATAGTAACCTCAGTTCCAGCATCACCCACCTCGACTTCGCCCTGCCATTGTCCTGTGAGAAATTGATAAACCACCAAAATCAGAGGGAAACAGATGTTGTTGAATACATCAACCTAAATATGAAATAGTAATGTGATAAATCTAAATCTAAATATAACTAGTTGGACCAGATATTTTATACACTAGGACTTTTAAGGGGACTGTGAACTCTTTTCTTACGATTTTATTAAACTTTGATTTTCTCACTCATTATTGCTTCAATTCTTACAAATTACACTTTATTTTGTAGATAATTTTCTACTCTAATGACACAACATGTTTTGAATTGTATAGATTGATGAACATTTTTTTTATAAAGCAATTAGTGAAAATTTGAAACTTTGTCTGTGAAGCATATAACTGATAGTAAAATATCAACATGACCGAAATCACTATTCAGTTACAAAATTTGTATATTTATCTAGAAAACCTTGCCTCAATTTTTTTATTTTTTTCCTATTTTTCATTTTGCATGCATTTTAAGTTTTAAAACCACTTATTTTCCGAATTTTCTGGCAAATCAATTCAAAAACGTTCATAATTCATCAACGAAATAAAAAAATCAAAATCCCTAGTAAGGTTTTCTTCAGAATGCATATATCTTCAAATATATACACGTTTGTGAAAATTTGATTTCACGGTTAGAGAGAAATATAAAAAGAAAAATTAATCCACTATGCAAACTTAGTTTTGAGAAAATGGGGTTTAAACATGACCAATCAATATACTTTGATTGTAGTTGCTGCCTATAAAATGTATCATATAAGAAAAACTATTGATGATAAAAGGTTAATTTTAAAAAGATGTTGTTCTTTATCATTTATAGCATACAAAACATTGAAAATATAAAAATTGAATTTTTAGCCCATATACCTTATAAGCCTGCAAAGAATGAGTCATTGTTTTTCACACCGGGTTGGTCTTCACGAAATGGGTTGTAATGGGAAAACTATTGAAGACAAAAGGTTCATTTCAAAACATGTTGTTCTTCACACTTTACAGTATAATAAATATTAAAAAGCTGAAAATAGAATATTTTTCCCTTTAAAGAGTTCACAGTCCCCTTTAAAGGCATAATTAATTACAAACCATTTTCATTCTTCTCCAGATAATTCCAATTGTCATTAACTTCTTTCACAACAACCTCCTCAGTTGATGGTATTGACAAGTCAAACTGTTGTTTTGAACTTGCAATTAGAAGTCTAACTCAGGACTGTAAAGGATGTTTCCAGTTTTATTCTCCCAAATGCTGTATTGTTTCGGGTATGGAAGTGCATTTGTGCCAGGACATTCAACATCCAAAAAAGTAACTGAAAGCTGCTGGAAATGGTCCAGATTCATTCTTGTTCTTTGCAAAAAATTTGATGACATAATGACCAGCTTGTTTAAAGCGTGTGGATAAGTTCATCTGCTCTTCAGACTTTTCTATCCAGGTATAGTCAGTCAGGTCTTCTTCACCATCTTCTGTAATGTATGCCATTTTTACAAGGTAGTCTGCATCTGGGTGTGTTTCCATTGATAGTTTAAATCTATCTACATTGTCTTTGCCTACTTTAATAATAGGATTTTGATGAGTTATTGGAATTGGTGCCAGATCATCGGAACGCTCCACCTCACCCAACTGACCAACTGACGGAAAAGGTGTGACATCGACACACCCCATATCAGAAGTTACCAGGTATCTGCAAACCATTGGATAGGACCCTTCTTTACCCTTCTCCTTGGAAAAGAGCTCAAATATATATTGCCCATGTTCTGGGACTTTTAAATGGTAGATTGCCTCGTCTCCTTCCGTCCAGCAATGTGCATATTGTTTAAGTTGATCCCCCTTATATTTGTCACTAATTAGATTGTGGGTGAACACTCTCTCGCCATAATTCATGCGAAACCTCAGAACAGCTTCTCCAAACTGGGCTTGCACTCTTCCACCCTCATGACTGATCGCTTCCACACCCATCACTTGTGCATCTGCACCTGGTCCAAATTCATTTGCTTGTGTCTTTGGCAAAGGTTCACACCCAAAATCTGGTTCATCACACTCAATTACATACTCAGCAACCCATTGGTGGCTGTTGCTTCTGCCTGAAATTCAAAGTGTGGTATGATTCTTAATTAATATAGGCAACAAGCAAAAGAGCTATGAATAATTTGCAGATCAAGGAAAGAGATGTGAAAATATTTATAGTTCAAAATGTATATATAGTAACATTTTAAACATGTAATATCTAAAAATCAGTTACACGTAAAGGAATAAATTACAGAGGTTATATTCACCTGCAAATACTTTTAGTTTGTATCTGCCTTCTTTTTGGAATTTAACATTTATTATTTTCTTGTCACCTCTGGTTTCTGTGTAGACAAACCTCTTCAAGTTTGTACCGGTCAAATCAGAGGATTTATAAAACTTGCTGCTAAATTTTAAGTAGCTTCTCTTGGGTATATCAAATGCAATATTTATTTGACCTTTATACGATTTAAGCAAGCATTTTCGTTGGCTCAAATCTTCAAACTGGCAATCGAAGTAACCTTCTCGGAGATAGGCCATTTCCTTGTATTCATTGTACTCTACTGGCCTTGCCAGTAGCTGCCACTTTTTGTCTTGGGCCAGATGGTTGTATACAAAAGCTTCGGGGTCAGTGAAAAAATAAAAGTCATTCATTTGGTAAGCGGTATAAGAAGGGCCAAGATTTTCGGCAGATTGTTCACCTTCGTCAGTCACCAGCACCCATCCATCATCTCCACTATTTTCCAAATGACTGGATCCCCAATGGGCATCCACAAATCGCCAGTTGTTGTCCACATACACTGCCGCCCATGTAGTGGAACCAGTTACATCATGTCCAATTTTGTAGGTGTGTGCTTTAGCCAGGCCACGGAGTTTCTTAGTTGGGATGTCAGCATACCTATAAAAACAGCTAGTTTATGACTTCATAAGACTTGAACAGAACTGTGATTATTGTCACACGAAACGAAAACAACAAAATATTAGTAAAACTCGTCAAAACTTGATTTTAATCGTGTGTTTACAACATCAAATAATTCATATGAAGTCCTGTATGATTAAATCAATTGAATGTTCTGTTCTGTATGACTAGGACCACGGAAATTCTTCAGTGTAGATTTTTAAAACTCATGTTAATAGTGTCTGCTAGACTGTACTTTGAAAGGAATACATGTCAATACATTGTAGATATTATATTATCTAGGTTGAATATATTATGTTACCAGTCTCATTTCTCACCTGCACATATCTATAAACAAATCTGTATAGTTGGCCATCTCTGCCTTAATTTGAAGCAGCCTATACAGAGCTGAGGTTTGATCAGGAACATTTTGTATCACATAAGCATTCAAGTCCTGGGAAGCAATCCAGACAAAAATAGCTCTCACTCGCTCAATGTCATCTTTGGCTGGTTTCATAAGCTCTAAAGCAAACTTTTGCAGAGGAAGGTAGCTCAGATTTCTGGGCATCTGAAATCATATTTTTTTATAAACCTGCAGCAATATGTTAAATATTTTGTTTGATGATACATGTGTTTTAATTACAAAATTTGCCCCTAATGTTTCCACATGATTACAATACTGTCCACTAAACCAGTCAATAATAACAATGTCGAGTATTATGCAAATAGGCCTTTGTGAAACTCGCACCGAAAGATAAACTTGAGTGAACATATTGGTGTTTAAAACAATTTTAGCTTTAAAAGATATTTGCACGGAATATCAAATCTAAAGATCTTCCATCATCGTGCAAAATCTAAATTCTAAACAGAATATATGCATTTTTCTTTTTCAATGGCAAGGAAAATGAAAACAGAAACATAAATAAGTATCTAGTTTAGCAATCATTCAGTCAGCCAACAATAACATGAAAAAAGTTAAAATGAAAAAAAAAATATCCCACGTTAACATATATGCATTTGTTGTAATACCTGTTGAGCAAACAGATCTATCTGTGCCAGATCCCTGTTTTCTAGCAGTTCTTGCTTGGTACATCTAGGAGGGAAAGGTCCAGGGAGTTTGTTATCAGCACCAGGTATGGGAGAGCCTGCAGCATGAAACCATCTCTGGGCCTGTGCCAACAACGCTGGTGACGGGAATTCAGAGAAAGGTACAAATGGGCCGGCAAAGAGCACGTTTGGACTAACACGTTGGCCGCCAGTTTGTCCTTTGGCTGGTGGAGTCGTTAACTGGTGGCCACCGCCTTTTTGGGAAGAATCATATGACGTGACCTGGTGCATTACAAAAACAAATTTGTTAGGTAGTGTGTAATATGTTAACGACAATCTTGCAATTTGCTGTGCTTGTCACAATCACTGGGTAATATGTACTGTTTAAATCAAATACTGTAGACCAGGAAATGTTGAAATATATTTTTGCTTTTCTCATGTCCGACCAAAACCATGAAAAAATCTTGGAATGTAAATATTAAATCTACGTGCTTGAACGTACTACATGTAACTAAAATTATGTCCATGACTAGGATTCTAAACCTAAATTTTCTTGCCACTATTTTTGTTTTACAGTATATATATTCAAAAGCAATGGTAATGAACAATGATGATTGTACAATATTATATACTTTACTTGTTTTTTGTGACTGTGACCAGGTTATGGAGACTGTTGCAGATTATCATACTTTAATTAGACATTGAATTCTTACACTGTGAGGGCATGCAATTAATGGTACCATTGGAAATAAAGTTCCACTTGGTTACATTGTCATTGAAAAGTAAATAATGTATAATTAGTATACAAATAGTAAAACACCAATTCCAAGTGTGAACGAAGTGCGAACAAATAGACACGATTCAATTTTTTATTGTGCTTCAGGCAAGACCATTGAATTTGCACTTTACTCACACACGTTTCACACTCTGGATAGACATATAACCAGCCATATAGCTGTTATAAGCACATGGATACAAAAAACCTCTCTGAAGCTTGTGTGTGACATGTACATGTAAATGATAAGTCATAATAAATTTCATTGTCCACGTATAAGTTATTAAACTGGCACCACTAATAATGAAAAAATAGACAAACAGGGCCAGTGGTAGCCTATGGCGGATATAAATGATAAAATTATGCAGACATAGTTCACAATGGCATGACATATTGTGTCCTCGTGAGTGGACCAATAGTCTCTGGAAAACAAATTGATGGCCGTTGTCACTATAATGCATATATATGTGACAACCTAGAGCATTGTACGTACCTATTCTGTTAGACCTAAATGCTTTTTGGACATGTAACTAGTTGTAAAAGAGGGCTTTTGAACAATACTTTGCACATTGTGCCTCTAAGCAGGGGAAGAGGTACATTTGAGATTGACTCACACACACTCAACCCCAATCATCTCTAACCTAGCAGCAGTGCTTTCGAAGGCTGGAGAGATAATTATGAGGATTTATGGATCTATAGATGCGTCGTACTTGCATGGAGGCTATTGGGAAACTATTATTCCATGTACAATAGAAACTGAAATCATCATATGATTGTGAGTACTGGAGAAATGAGGTGACTATTGTCATTATGTCAATACATATGCTTTGTTTTGTAAGAAGAATAGATACATCTTATGATTACTAGGAGTGTAGTAATTACCCTTTTTAATTTCAAACTGTTCTACAGAACTAGTGACTACAATATTAACTTTATCACAATTATTAATTTTGATCATGAAACAGCATGAAATACAAATTTACCACCACAGTTGATCCTGTTGGCTGTACTTTTGATTTCCCGAGGCAGCAACCCATGTTGACTTGTTAATACATGTACCAGGTCTATGAAACAATATGTAATCAAAAGACAATAAATATAAGCAATTATGTTCATGTATATCAAAGTTAAAATGGTAGGCTGAATAGGCTGCTTCTATTTCCTCCTCATGCACACAGTACATAGCTTGGTTGTACTCGGCCTTAAAGTCAATGTCGTGGGTTTTTAGTTTGCTTCTACTACCACATCAATGATGGGTAAATGGTAATGATTCTGATGGCATATAGTGTCATGGATATATTGTGGTTGATCTGTAATCGTGCGATCAAACTGCGGTCACTTTTTCTTATGGCAATGCGGTCGCGGTGCGGATGCAGTCAAATCTTGCAGTCAAGGTGCGGATGCTGACACAGAAGTGTAATTTGATGTGATCGCGGGGCGGATGTGGTTGGAATCATGCGGTAGCAGGGCAGATAAACTATGCTAAAAGCTGGCCGCGCAGAACGCTGCCAGGTTATGCACATAGAGATCTTGTCATTTGTGAATTGGCGCAATGCTAACACCATTAAAGGGGCTCAAGCGCAAATGTTTCTAAAATTGTTATAGATAACATTCTACGTTAGAATTATTTAAAAGATGTTAGCGTCACTGTGCTTATTAATCAAATCAAAATTACGAAACATGGCTTCTGTCGTATTTCAAGTGAAGTTTGTAGATCCTTCAAACTGAACTCTTCACAAATCTTATCAAATATCATAATTAAGTCTCCAAAGTACTTTGAAATAGATTTACTAACATCAATCATATGAAATAATATTTTTCTTGGTAAAACATTGCATGCTTTATGGCAAAATATATGGCTATATGAATAAATGCAAGATGTTTTTCCATTTTTTTTTAATAATTTCGCACATTTGGAATTCTATCAAACTTCCATACAATATGACACCAACACTTGTTCCTCGGCTTGTACATCCACATTGACGGTGATCGGGTTCTTGACTGGAACAGCTAGGTCCACAACCAACACTGCGTTGACCATGGCTTCGACCTCGGCAGCTTTTTAGCCGATGCTTGGAAAACTTGGCTCGCCTTATCTGTCGTCCTACTCCACTTGCTCGCCTTGTCAACCAACGTGCTTGTTTTCCTTTTCCCCCGGCATATTAGAGGGCTTTTAATGCTCTCTAAACACAAAAATTGAAGTCTCCTCGACCTTGGCTGGCCTTGCATGTTTGAAATCACAGGTGAAAAATGGTGCCAGCTGAAGCTCGGCTGCTTATATAGTGCACTGTGCGAGCGCAATTCAATTCGCAGGCATGGTGCAGATGCAAAGTTGGTGCCTAACTATCTATATGTGATCTTTATGCCAACAATCTGCCTCCATTATGCTAGGCGTCTCCTTTTATACGCTGTCTGTGCGTAGCTGTCTGCTGACTTGTTGTTTGCATTAGTGCAAAAAGGTCATATTTGTCTATTGATGGTGGCCGTGCATATTTAAATTTCAAGAAAATCTTCAAACTATGCACTGAGTATCTGCTTTGGGTCAAAAGTCTTGGTGAGACACGGGCTTCAGCGTAAACAAAAAATTTGTTTGGTTGGACATGGCCTATAACACAGTGTATGTGTTATGTCTTTCACCAGACTTTATAATAATTATTTGTCTAAGTTGCATTTTTTTAAATTTAAATTTCATTGTTTTAAACGTTTTGATTTCGATTTTATAATTTGCATTTAAAATATATTCATATCATGATATAATGTATTTTATCTTTATAACGATAACATGCCACTTACAAGGTTATTTAATAGCGTTAACCCCTCTCTTACTCTTACTGGCTAGTAAGTAGGCCTCCTGTGTTTACACCTGATCTTACCACGACAAGTAGTCAAGGCCAGTCAAGTGTCATCACCTATGATGTTCAATAGTAGGATCCTGTAAACCGGTCACCAATACAGGTCACCGTTGGTGACAATGTTCAATAATTTAGTAAACTTTAGTAAACTCTGATAAGGCGCAATGTGTGTACTGTATATTGGTTTGGTTTAAACACTTTTCATTGGTATTTGTTTTAAAGGGATTTTATAATTTGTATTTAAAATATATTCATATCATGATATAATGTATTTTATTTCTATAACGAGATGCCACTCTGGAGGGTGGGGCAAACACGGGAAAGTAAGCATTGCTTACTAGCATGTGTCTTCAAGTAGTCCTGTCATGTTATGATAGAGGCCTACACTGCCTAGCCTGTCACATGCATTATATCTAGACACGGACAATAAAAGTAGCAAACATAATAAAAATTGCTATAAAATAAAAATGTTTTTTACATAGTATTGCATAAATCTTTCAAAACGAAGTGTTTTTTTAAACGATTCATGACTTAATGGATTTGGGTATATTTTATTATATGAAATTAAGTCATTAGATTTATGACTTATGAGTCATAAGTCCTGACTTAATTACATATAATGAAAAGTTTTTTGTCTTTAAAAAGTTTTACAACAAACATGTCTCGCCATCAATGCTAAACAATGTTTTTAATTTAAAAAATGTATTGTCTAACAGTATTTGCTAAAATACATTGTACTAGTCTGTGGTTTTTAGAAAAAACAAAAACAAACAAACAAACAAACATGATTTAGATATATATTAAAGCGTAGACTTACAATCTCTATACAGTAATACTGCTGTCCTATTCACTAAGAAACATTTCCATTACCTTTGTATTTAAACATTCAACATTCAGATTCACTTTACATTTGACTTTTCATAGATATGGAAGAGATGCGAGTGAACTAACACTGGGCTTACAACACCAGTAATGATAATAAGCCATTGATATTGAAGTATTGATAAACCTAGTATTGACATGTTTATGGGTGAAGGGCCTCTTACTCTCCATAGACAACCATCACCCTATGTATAATGGTTTACTAAAATAATCTCCTTTTCCGATTATATATTTCAGAGAAGAGTTGAAATTGGCTTATTGATGATCCGTGTCTGTACAATAAAACAAACCAATCCTCTACTTGTGTGGTACACCTGAATATCAGTGATATTCACACTATGTGCACACACAGATATTTAAGTATTTGACGAGTGTACAAATTGGGATTAAGATCAGCGACACTATACACTATACACTTACCTGTACTTTGGTTATACAATACATTAGCTCACATGCTTAATGGGTGAACTGCAAGTGTTGAAAGAAATTGCTTACATGACTTGGACCAATCCAATCATTACAAACTTTATTGAGACATGCGTCATGGCTGGGACCATAAGAAAATTATTTTGATAACACGATTCTGAAAAAAAACCCAAAACCTACTGATCGCATTTCAATGTAATTTAGCAACTATATGTTTGATGAAAAGCTTCCTCTTGACCTTCAAGGTCAACAAAATTCATACATACATCACAATTGCAAATAAAGTCATTAGATAAAAACAGACATACTCACATAGAATATCACAGATAAAATACAGTGACAGAGAGCAGAAGATTATAGAATCATATGCAGCTGCACAAGATGAATATGTTTGGTAATTATTGACAGTCTGAGGAAGCCTAAAGTATGGGTGAAAGCTTACAAAATATCTTGTATATATTATCCTTTGGTAAAAATTAATAAACTGTATATTCATGTATATATACCAGGATTGATGAATTTACACTATAATATTGATCATATCATTTTAACAATATATGTTTAGAGTTAATTACCCTCATAGATAGTTAAAATATATAAAGTTACATTAATGGTAAATTTTCATTTACTTTTCAAAACGGATCACTGATGTTGTATTAATTATCTCAATAGAAATCACAAAAAAGTTTGCACCTTGATAAAATAACCATTTCATAACACTATGTTTGTTTCAAGATATACAAAAATATATAACCATAAATATTTTATTATATCATTCTTTTTTCTAAGTAATGTCTTTGAATAATTATTAGGATCTTTCAAAACAATTCAAAAATACATTTGTTGACAGTGACTTCCATCCCATTCCAGTAAATTGCATGCTTCATCAAGACATCCAGATTAAATTGTTGTGTAATGAACTGTAATGATCTAACGTCGCCTGTGTTTATTTTGATCGATAGTTTCTACTTCTTTTATGCATCCCAATGCCTGGCAAAATAAAAAATCAGTTAATTTGATAGGAGTAGACATATATAATTAAGACAATGTCATGATCAACATTCAATCTATTGTAGAGCTATTGTGTAACTCAAAGAAATTTACCAAATGATATTTATGTTATTTACTACGCCACCGATGTTGATAAACATGGTTGCTGCACCCACTGTACTCAATTATGGATAATAGCGTGAAGATTAGACACCCATATGTGTATGTATAATATTTAGTCTATACAACTGGATATACATACTATGAAATGGCCTACATATTGTAGATCATAGTATAATGAAAGACTTCTCATTCACAGGGTATACAATTTGAGACACTACTACTCACTTTAAAGGTAAACTTTTGTTTGTTTGTTTTTGTTTTGTTTTTGATGTTTTTGTGTGACATTGTCTTGTCTTTTAAAATTTCTGTACATGAACCAGACATAACACGAGGGGTTTTGGAGTCTTAAGCATATGCTTATATATAACGTAATTATTTAATTATAAAGATGCAATGTTTAACAAAATTTAAAAAAAAAATGAAGTCAGTTATGTTCGACTGGCAATTGCTAGTCCTGGGAGGGGCCAACTTGGGGTACTCACTTGAAAATTTTAATAATGTGGGCCAAAGTTTCTCAAATTGAATAAATCAATTTTTAAGTTGTCCAAAACGTCCAAAATATATGAATATTTCAAAAGAGTATATGCCCCATTTTTAGGCAGAAATTAAAAAAATAAAGGACTCTCCAGTTCAGCTGAATATGTGTGAAACTACAAAATATTACATAAAGGAATCGGATTATTTCTCATAATGTATAGCCCAACTTTAGGTAATGAATTAAAATAATGAAGCTTTCTGGTGGCATTTCGCATATGTTCTCTTGGTATTGGTATTAGTGTTTGTACAGTCTATATTTGTGTGAGCTCAATAACAAAAAAATACTTTTAAATACAACTCATAGCCTCTGTGATATTAGAATAAGATTTCATTTAGTTACACATAAGTATAGAGAATATTTACCCATTTATAGAATGTAGCTGCACATGGACTGACCAACTGAACCTCTTCATATGAAAACTTCTTTAGAATATCTTTGGAATTGGAGGCAGTCTTTGGGTCAACATTGTGCACATCGAAGGCCTTGACGTGCTTGGAAAGTGTACTAGTCTCGCACAGAGTTTGACATGTGGCCCAGTTCTGCAACAGTTTTGTTTATACTATAATTTTATGTATCACCAGTAATATAATATTTTACAGGCAGTGTTTTCAGATCAGGCATTGCTTAGAGGATGAAGAATAATCATATATTACATGTAAATTAAAAATAATCAAGTCAAAATTTCACTGGGGTATGGGTAATAATGATATGGATATAAAAAAGTGGTATTTCTTTATTCCAGATGAGATAATTTAAATGCAGACAATACAAAGTAAAATTTAGGTAATGGTGAATATAATACAGACCACTGTGATTCCAGGTTTTATATAAATATAGCTAGACAATACAATTAACCTCTCAACATGTTGTAGGCATTGCACCATGGCTGACAATTGCCATTCCCGATTTCCTGTAAGAAATTCTGCTTTAAAATGCTCATTGTTGGTATAGTCCCTGGGTTATAGTCATTATACATGCCAGATATAATACAACTTAGATAAATTGCCCTCCAACTTTGGAGATACATGTATGTACATGAAACTAAACTGGTTTACCTCGGTTTTCTTTTCTTTATCGCCAAGCAGTAGAAAAGCCCCTTGCAATACTCTGTGCACAGGATGTGGTGGATTCTTGTAACTACGGAGCTCACTCATCGTTCCCCTGTCCATCTTCATTACCATCATAGAGAGTCTGTTCACCCTCTGTAAAGCAATATTTTATATTATATTTAAGGATACACACTATAGACTTTATCAAAAATCAAACATATATATAGTGTAAAATGTTATTAAAACAATACCAGTTAACAAGTAGTTGTATGTACATACAAATTCTGGAAATGTTTAGTTGGCCATGTTCGGGCTGTCACGCTTGGTATACAGCATTTCATTTGATTGAATGACATAATTTTTTATAGACAGACAAATATTTTCTAAGACCTAAAAACATTCTATATACCATTTCCATCAGCTGTTCAGCTTTGTAGGCTGTCAATTCAAAAATTGCTGGAAGCATTTTTTGACATACTGGGGCGCAGGCTATCACCGCTCTGTCTTGCCTTCTATTCATGTGGGATGAAGGGTAACATACATGTAATTTGTAAAAATACGCATAGACAAAGAAATGCATAGAATTTGGTGAAAAATGTTCTGACCTGGAGTATTTCCATCATTTGTTCAGCTTCAGCAATGTCTTGCTTCATATAACGTTGAAGGTCTCTTCTTCTAACATATTGCATTGCAGACTGCAAGGCACGCAGCTGGCAAATCCCTTCTATTGATGCCCGCAACCCTGACAAAACACACACAGTTTATTATGACCTACACTGCATAATGAAACTCTAATAAATATGATGTTACCAAATGTATAGAAATATGAAAATGAAAGGATGACATTTCGTAAGTTTGTGTTCAATCTCTAGTTTTCTTAATTTCCTATCTTGCATTATAATGCCTACATCTATGTGCCAGTTAACTATGGTTGCCTATATATTTTCAAAAAATGTACAGCTCTAATTATCTTATCTTGAACAGCTTCATCCATATTATACATGTTACAAGACTCAACATCTACAGCAACATTATACCTAGTACATGTAGTTCGAATCTCCTGATAAATGATTAGTTCTTCAATAATATATTAATTATCATTTTAGTCTCTCTTTATCCTGTTATATTTTGTGAAACTATTCATACTTTGCCTTGCTTGAAGTATTTGAAGTCTATGTTTAGCGTACAGCAGATCTTTGTCAGTGTCAGGAATTTTTCCACTTTTCTTTGCCGCTTTAATTGCAGCTTCTATAGCTAATTTGTTTTTAGAAGAAGCTGCCTTCCTCAGTTTTTCCTTCAGGCTTCTCACAGCTTTGTCTGATATAAAGCAGCATAATTAATAGCTAGTGATTACTTAGTAAATTCAAGACGAAAATACTAATTTAGATTTGCTTTTTCTTCCAGATTCATACAGTATTGTCTAATATAAATATACAGGTTGAAAGTATTGTAATAAATGTGTATGAACACATTTGAATTTAAATAAATCACATCCCAAAATGTCAACAAATAAGATTTCATAACAATTTGTAAATTTGTCAATTTGTAGACACGATTCTATACAAATCAAAAGTTGTATATATATTAACAGATTGCATATATTCAACAATGTTATATTCTAAAAAGTCAACAAATATTTGGATGTAAAATTACTTGAAATATGTTTAGTTTTTTTTGTCATATTGCAGTTGCCAAACATTTTATAACAAGTATTTACCTTCTTCCCTTGCAGCCTTTTCTTGAGCTTCTCTGTTGTCATTCTGTAAAATAAAATAAAATTAGTTGCGCCCATGTTTGTTTATGTCAATGGATGTTCACCATGGCAGATATATATTGCATATTGTGATTCAATAGATAAACCATGTCTGCCTATAACTGAATTGTTTATTAATGTATTAACGTATTAAATAAATTTGATTTGAAATTACTATGAAGTATTTATTATTCATGCGAACAATAACATTACATAGGCATTTACCTTTTGCATGTTGTCTATCTCCTCTTGTATGCGGCGTTTTGCCTCTTCACTCTCCTCCTTCTGAACCTCCTCAGCAGCCAGCTTTTCTCGCTCCAATCTCAGCGCCTCATCTTGCTCAGCCATACGAAGCAGCTTGGCTGCCTTTTATTTAATGAGTGTTAAAATAAAATTGTTTTGCGTTTACCCAAATAAAGACAATAAAGAAAAAATCTATAGGCTAGTACATGTATATATTTCAGTGTTGCATCTTATTGAACTGGTGTGAAAAATATTTCAGGCAGGGAAAAGTGACTACTCATATGAGTTCTCAAATGTACTAATATAAAAGACTTAACTCTAACAAAAAAATGAATATTTCATCCAAAATTGCATGCCAATGTTTGTTATTGAACGCAATTCTTACTCAACTCTTCAAATTCTAAAAATACGGAAGCAAACATTATTTTAATTCATAAGAAACCAATAATACGTACATGTCTAATTCAAATTTGTTCTTACCTCCTCTTCATGTTTGCGTTTTGCTTCTTCTCTCTCCAGCTGCTCTTTCCTCTTCTCGTCATCTTCAGTTTGATTTCCTTTAGAATGAAACTGTTGTTTCTTTTTCTCAACTAGTTTCGCCCGCTCTTTCTTTCTCCTCTCTGCTCCATCCTGCTCTTCTTGCTTTCTTTTTTTCAGCTTTTCTAACCTTGTGTGGAATACCTCCTGAATATCATTTTGCTTCTTTTGCATATCTTCTGCAGAAATAACCTACAAATAAAGGAATATAAACTGTTGTGTTACGTTTTGCAAAGTCTAACATAGTGCCAAATATAGACAAGGATGCCTAATCAAAGCACATGAACAAAAAAGGTATTCGTGAATGATAGTCGATGATACATGTATGGATGATACGAATTAATGGGTGCCGTGGCAGCACAGGATTTGTGGGCTCTTTCTCTGATTTATGATGGGGACACATAATTATGAATTACGATTAAATAACCTGA
>CM032660.1:20001158-20016375 GCA_019095985.1 Streblospio benedicti | reverse complement strand
AATAAATGGGTATGAACAAATTTGAATTTGAATAAAATACACTAGAAATGTCAACATGATGTCATAGCAATTTGTTTGTTTGTTCATATACAAATTAAATTAAAAGTGGTATATAGAATAATTGGGTGTATATAATCAGCTATTCAATTTTTAATTCTGCAAATTCAATAAATATTTGGATGGAAATTTATTTGAAACATATTTAGTTATTTTCTCATATTGCAGCTGCCAAAATGTCAAACATTTTATGGCAAGTATTTACCTTCTACCCTGGCAGCCGCTTCTTGAGTTTCTCTGTTGTCATTCTGTGAAATAAATTATTTTTGTTGTTCTTATGTGCGTTTATGTCAATCAAAGTTCACCATGGTAGATATATATTGCATATTTTGATTCGATATATAAACAATGTCTGCCAATGAAGAAATTAATTATTAATGTATTATCATATTATATAAAGTACATATGCAATTACTATAATGCATTTATTATTCACATAAACAATAACATTACATATAGGCATTAATTAACCTTTTGCATATTGTCTATTTCATCCTGTATGCGACATTTTGCCCTTTCACTCTCCTGCTGTACCTCCTCAGCAGCAGCCAGCTTTTCTCTCTCCAATCTCAGCGCCTCATCTTGTTCAGCCATAAGAAGCAGCTTTACTGCCTTTTAATTAATGAATGAAAGAATAAAGTCAATTTGCACTAACCAAATAAAGACAAAAAAGAAAGAAAAGTAATAAAGTAAATATTCCAGTGTTGCAACTTATTTAAAATGGCTGATTTAAATTTATTATGATTTTTGCACTGGCGTGAAATTTGTTTCAGGCAGAAAGAAGTGATAACTCTATCAGTTCTCCAATGAATTAATATTTAAGACTTACTCTAACAATAAAAGGAATATTTCTGGTTTCATCTAAAATATCATGCCGCACATGCACTTTTTAAGAAATTTCTGGACAAAAACGTTTTTTACACCTGGGTCACATGCACATGACTTTATAATGTCTAATGTTTTTATGGAACGTAATTCTCAACTGAACTCTTGAAATCTTTACTTACCTCCTCTTCATACTTGCGTCTTGCTTCTTCTCTCTCCAGCTGCTCTTTTTTCTTCTCCTCGTCATCGTCAGTGTGTCTTCCATTAGAATGAAACTGTTGTTTCTTTTTCTCAACTAGTTTCTCGTGCTCTGTTTTTCTCCTCTCGGCTTCATCTTGCTGTTCCTGCTTTCTTTTTTTCAGCTTTTCTACCCTTGTGTGAAATGCCTCCTGAATATCATCTTGCTTCTTTTGCATATCGTTTGCAGAAATAACCTACAAAGCAATGCATATAAAATGGTATGTTACGTTTTGCAAAGTCATATAGTGCTAAATCTAGAATTGTATTCTTCTCTCTCTCTTCTATGGCAAGCAAGCTCCTGCCACTATATGGACATAGCTTGAAGACACATCTTTCATTTGACTACATCAAGTGGCCCAGACGTGACTCGAACTCACGACCCCAAGGTTGTGAGACCAGAATGATACCATCATCCCAAGCAGCGGGCTGTTAAAGGCTACTCGGACGAACCGGTGTCTCTGTAGCCCCCAGCCTACATACTTGGTCAATTATCATCTCAACCCGGAGGTTGTGGGTTCAAATCCAACCTATGGACAGAAATTTTGGGAGTTCTAATTTCTTCGCATTTTACTGCTAGTGGAGTTTTCTAATGTGTTTTTCCCAAGTTTGCTTGTGGATACAATTATATTCTTCTCTCTCTCTTCTATGGCAAGCAAGCTCCTACCCACTATAATGACATATCCGGTAGCTTGAAGACACATCCCGTCTGGGCCACTTGATGTAGTCAAATGGAAGATGTGTCTTCAAGCTATGTCAATATAGTGGGTAGGAGCTTGCTTGCCATAGAACAGAGAGAGAAGAATATAATTGTATCCACAAGCAAACTTGGGAAAAACACATTAGAGCTAAATCTAGACAAGGATGCTTACTCAAAGCACATAAACAAAGTCACTATTCATGAAGGATAGTCCATGATATAGATGACACAAATGAATTCTTCTGTACTTTTGCTTAGAACCCCATTTCACATGGCCGATGCTAGCTCCAGATCCTCCAAAAGACACCCGATTTGTCATTTCTGGGTGGATTTTGTGTGATCTGGCCTCAAATGTGGAGTGATTTGGTTGATTTGGCAGGGAATGGGCCACTTTTCGTCGGTTCTTGGCTGATTTTTCTTTTTTCGATTTATGTCCTCCATCGCCAAGCTTTTCTGGGCTGTCAGGCTTTTCTGGGCTGTCAGGGGGCTTTCTCTAGCATTTGCAACATCCTAATGTCTCTTTACTAAACTATGGCCTCGTCTGCTGCTTTGAGAAGATGTATTGTGACAGATGACACCGTAGGTGCAGCCGCTACCATTACAATCTGAAGCAATGGAAGTATGAAACGGAAGTATCTTTTTCAACAGCACGATGCTCCAATACAAATGGTGTCCAGCTGGGGAAAATGACACACTTCTGCCGGGTAATTTTGACTTTTTTTTGGTCTGTGGGCTCCCTTTATGGATTATTGAGATGTTGATCTGGATGGTTTTCTGGTTCGTCTGGAAGACAAACTTGTCCATCGTTAGATCTCTCTGCTAACGGTGGGTTTGCTGACAATTTCCACAAAGATGTTCCCGTTTTATGGTGTGCTAGTTCTGAATGGTCCCATTAGCTTGCCTTTTCCTCCAGTCCACCTGAAAGGTCACGGGGGGATGGGTGGTCATTGTTGATTGTGTCTGAAGGGTTAAACTCAAAGACGTATTTACAATGATTAGGCAACGAATAATTTTAATACTGACCGCTGTTGTACTTAATCGCGTTGTAGCTCAACAACAACACCAGACGTAGGAGAGAAGAGAATAATACAAGAGGCTGTAGAAGATGAAGATGATGAAGCTTCAGAATGTGGCCTTGAAGATGTTCAAATTGATGCTCACCAGCAGAGACGGCCATATACTCAGACGAGATTTTGGGTACGGCCCTAGGTCAGTCATGCTGCTGTTTTGAAGAGAAACACGTGTTGAAAGACCAAAGCTGATGGTATTTCATGGTTTATTGGCCACAAAGCTGCTATTTGTGGCAGCCGACCATCACACCTCTTCATCATGCTTCGTCTGTCTCGGCCCTTTCCCGTCACCTACAACGTCTCTGACGGCTTGTACTGCTCGGTGACTTTGGCAAGCTTGGTCTTCAGACGGTTACATAATAAATATTGACACAAATCTGCCAATCTGGCCCGAAATGACAAATCGGGCGTCTTTTGGAGGATCTGGAGCTAGGATCGGCCATGTATAATGCGGGTCTTACATAAGTCTCAGACACTTGGAGGCCATATAGCCAATGCTGCTGTGTCAGCTCTTGATCGAGGAAGTCTTGTTTGCCTTATGAGAGACACTTAATAATGAATTAACATGAAATGACTTGCTGGTCGGGTCAATTAAAGGAGCCCAATTTTTTAACACTAGGTAGTGCATCTGCCTTTGTCACTGTGTTATTGCTCACTTAAACCCCATCCCATATTACAGAAAATATTGTACATATTCCACATTATTTCACAAAGGAATTAATGACTTCATATAGTTAGCATTTATGTATGTATTGTAAACATCAATACCAATTAGTTATTTAATTATCTTATACATCCTTTCCACCTGTGCATGAAGTGTGTACGGCCCTGCCTACCACTGCATGGGCCAATTGGCATAGAAACATGCATAAAATTTGACCATCTCTGCAGTTGTCATCATGGACCCTTGCAGAGGCGAACGAAAAAAAACTATTTACAGACACAAAAATCAACTAATCCGGCTCCAAAAGCGAGGTCTGCATGTCTCTCAATGCATCCAGTCTGGGATGTGTCGTACATTGCCTTGAGGTGGTGTTAGGCGTGTCTGCATTCTTGTGATGGGTCTTTTGAATGGTGGCAGATGGAAGGTTCTGCGTAGGCATTCTAATGAGTGCGTATCCTTAAATAGCTATGCATGGCTCTTTGCACTTTGCTTGCCCTCCTGCTTAAATATTCTTTGATAAGCAGTGTTACCAACCTAAAACCCATATAATAGTGGAGAAACTGAAGATCTCTCATCAAATTCCATTCTTTGTATATTTTGTATTGTATGATGTTCCTGACTTAGTGTCCGGTAGGCAGTGTCATTCTAATTAGCAATATAATATATTTGAAAATACTGTACTCACACTGTAGGCAAGAAAATTAGTGTAGTTGGTTTTTGAAGGATCAGTCTTTCCCCAAACTGTAACCTCGGTTCCACTAGCACCCATCTCCACTTGGCCTTGCCACTGACCTGTTTAAAATGGTTGTTCTTCGTGTTAGGTAAATTTCAGTGTTATCATAATCTTGTAATTCACATTTTATTAGCTAATATCATACTTAAATACTTCCACACTCTAAAATACTAGTGTTAGGCAATGACCTAAAAAGTGTGCATTTTTATCATCCTTTACAGAGAGAGAATACGATGTTCTCAAGTAAATAAAACTAAATATAATAAGGTAAATATAATAACCTGTGTTTAATTCTAATCATTAATTACATGTAACAAAGAAACAACAATGTATGCTATAAAAGACATGATTAAAACAACAAACCATTTTCATTCCGCTCCAGATGATTCCATTTTCCATCAACAAGGACAGCAACATCCTCAGCTGATGGTAATGTCAGGTCAAATTGGTGTTTTGAGCTCTCTGCTAGAAGTCCATCCATCGGACCATAAAGGATGTTGCCAGTTTTATTGTTCCAATTGTTGTATCGTTTTGGATATGGTAGTACATTCATACTAGGAGATTCAACATCCAAAAAGTAGTTGAAAGCTGCTGAAAATGACCCAGAATCATCCTTGTTTTTTGCAAAAAATTTGATGACATAATAACCAGCCTGCTTAAAGCGTGGGGATAAGGCCATCTGGTCTTCAGATGTTTCTATCCAGATATAGTCAGTGACGTCCTCTTCACCATCTTCTGAAATGTATTTCATCTTTACAGAGTATTCAGCATCTGGGTGTGTTTCCATTGACAGTTTAAAGCTATCCACATCGTCTTTGCCTACTTTAATGTGTGGGTGTTGGTGAGATATTGGAATTGGTGCCAAGTCATCTGAACGTTCAATTTCACCCAACTGACCAACTGATGGAAAAGGAGTTAGGTCAACACAGCCCATATCAGAAGTCACCAGGTATCTGCAAACCATTGAATCGGACCAATCTTTTTCACCTTTCTCCTTGGAAAAGAGCTCAAATATGTATTGGCCATGTTCCGGGACTTTTAAATGGTAGATTGCCTCGTCTCCTTCCGTCCAGCAATGTGCATATTGTTTAAGTTTATCCCCTTCATATTTGTCGCTAATTAGATTGTGGGTGAACACTCTTTCACCATAAATCATGTGGAACCTCAGAACAGCTTCTCCACACTGGGCGTGCACTGTTCCACCCTCATGACCGATCGCTTCCAATCCCATTGCTTGTGCATCTGCACCTGGTCCAAATTCATTTGCTTGTGTCATCGGCAAAGGTTCACACCCAAAATCTGGTTCATCACACTCAATTACGTATACAGCAATGCATTGGTGGCTGTTGCCTCTGCCTGAAATTTGAAGTGGATATTATTTTAAATTACTGTTGTTCAAACTATATTTATAGTTAGAATGACAATAAAAAACAAACATTTATCAAAATGGACATTCATGAAAACAGATTTGAAAATATGTATGGTTTGAAATGTATTTGGTAACATTGAACTATTTAATATTCAATCAGTTACAAGTAAACAAACTAGATCAAAAAGTGTTCAAAGAACACTGCATCGCTAAACGACGTTGACTTAGGGGCAATTAAGATATATACTGAAATAATGTATACTTTACAATCAAGAAATTTAAGAATTTGGGAGAAAACATCAGAATGAATCAGAATTACATCCAGCAAAAAGATATTTGTGTTGCCATACAATAGTACTGAATAACAAGATGATAATCATTATGTAGACTATTACTAGTAATTTCATCTAAACTAATTATCTATAACTACACTACACTACTACTCATTTTCCATTTGCGTGACCATCGCGGTGCCTTCAACAGAGTGACTGTTTTGGGCGTCACAATGGCGCGAAACCCAGGTGGAAAGCAGATGGAGGAGGTTCCCAGTTCGCGCCATTGTGACGTCATCGTACCAAAACAGTCACTCTGTTGAAGGCACCCCGCGATGGTCGCCGCAACGTTAGTGTGTTGAAAATGTGAGTAGTAGTGTAGTGTAGTTATAGATAATTAGTTTAGAAGATGATAATCAATATCAGTTTCAAATCCAATAATCAATTTTGGTGCTTGGTTGAATATTGATTTTTGTCTTGCTGGCTAAGTGCATTGAATATCATTAAAAAATGTCATAAAAAGCGCTTCTAGAAAGCAAAATTTAATTGGCAGAGTGCCCAAAAATCGAATCACTTTGGTGTCGCCTCAAACCTCATAGTTGTGTAAAAGTTTGAACGAAATCGGTTCATCGGTAATGCCTCTAGCTTGTCCAGAGACATACATACATACAAACATAGTTAGTTAGTTACAAACGAACAAAAACACAATGCTTGCTTCAGCAGCTGAGCTGAAGCGACGCAATAATAAACTTCAGAGGTTATATTCACCTGCAAATACTTCTAGCTTGTAAATGCCCTGTTTTTGGAATTTAACATTTATAATTTTCTTGTCACCCCTGGTTTCTGTGTAGACAAACCTCTTCAAGTGTGTACCGGTCATATCAGAGGATTTATAAAACTTGTTGCTGAATTTTAAGTAGCTTCTCTTGGGCATATCGAATGAAATGTTTATTTGACCTTTATGCGATCTAAGTAGGCATTTTCGTTGGCTCAAATCTTCAAACTTGCAATCGAAGTAACCAGCTCGAAGATCCGCCATTTCCTTGTATTCATTGTACTTCACTGGCCTTGCCAGTAGCTGCCATTCTTCATCTTGAGCCAGATGGTTGTAGACGAAAGCTTCGGGGTCAGTGAAAAAATAAAAGTCATCCATTTGGTAGGCAGTATAAGAAGGGCCCAGATTTGTGGCAGATTCTTCGCCTTCGTCCGTCACCAACACCCATTGGTCGTCTCCACTATTTTCTAAATGACTGGATCCCCAATGGGCATCCACAAACCGCCAGTTGTTGTCCACATACACTGCTGCCCATGAGTTGGAACCAGTTACATCATGTCCAATTTTGTAGGTGTGTGCTTTGCACATGCCACGAAGTTTCTTGGTTGGGATACCAGCATACCTATAAAACAGTAAGTTTATGACTTCATAAGACCTGAACAGAACCGTAATAAATGTATCACACAAAATAAAAATAACAAAACTATAGCAAAAAGAGAATCGTCAAAACTGGATTCTAAACGTGTGTTTACTAATCAAATAATTCACATCACCTCCTCCAAATGAGTTTCTGTTCTGGACATCAAGGACCACAGAAATTTTTCTGTGTAAATCTTAAAACAGTGTGTTTATATTATCTGCTACACCGTTGTTTTGAATGTATACATGTGAACACATCTTAGACATTATTGGTTGATTATATCATGTTGCCAATCTCATCTCTCACCTACACATATCTATAAACAAATCTGTATAGTCGCCCATCTCGGCCTTAATTTGAAGCAGCCTATACAGAGCTGAGGTTTGGTCAGGAACATTGTGTATCTCATAAGCATTCAAGTCCTGGGAAGCGATCCAGACAAAAATAGCTCTTGCTCGCTCAATGTCATCTTTGGCTGGTTTCAGTAGCTCTAAAACAAACTTTTGCAGAGGCAGGGAGCTCAGATTTCTGGGCATCTGAAATCGTACAAAACCTGCTGCAATATGTTACATTTATATTTTGATGATACATGTGTTTAAATTACAAAATTTGTACCTAATGTTTCCACAATACTGTTCACTAAAGCAGTCCATAATAAAATTGTCGAGTTTTAGTCCTGTAAATAGGCCTTTGTGAAACTTGCACCGACAGAAAAAACTAGGCATATGTTGGTATCAAAAGAAACAAACTATTTTAGCTTAAACAAATATTTATATGGTGTATTATTTCTAAAGCGCTTCCACCATCGGGCACATTAATCATTTTCATACAGAATATATGTATTTTTCTTTTTAGGAGAATATATGTATTTTTCTTTTTAGGCACAATACTCAGTGTCAATAGCAAGTAAAATGAAAACGAAACATAAATTTGCATTTTAATATTCAAATAGCAGTCTTTCAGCAACTGAACATGAAAAAAATGTTAAAATAAAAAGAATCCAATGTAAATATCTGCATTAGTTGTAGTGTACCTGTTGAGCATACAGATCTATCTGTGCCAGGTCCCTGTTTTCTAGCAATTCTTCTTTGGTACATCTAGGAGGAAAAGGTCCAGGGAGGTTGTCATGAGCACCCGGTATGGGAGAACCTGCAGCATGGAACCATCTCTGGGCCTGTGCCAACAACGCTGGTGACGGGAATTCAGAGAAAGGTACAAATGGGCCGGCAGTGGGCACGTTTGGACGGACAACAGGTGTCTGGTTTTCGACTACTGGTGCCTTGCATTCGCCGCCGGTGTATCCTTGGGCTGCTGGGGTCAGTAGCTCGTTGTCACTGAGGTTTTTGGAAGAATCATATGATGTGACCTGATGCATTACAAAAACAATTTATTTGACAATGTATAATATGTTTAAATTATGTAACTGCAATGCATTATTCTTAAATTGTATCAATTCTACTTAAAAACTATTACACCCTATCGTAGCAATTTAAATTCATTATATTGTATCAATCCAGGTAAATTGTTAACATTATGATGTTTTAACTATAAATCGCCATACGCTTAATAACTTAGTTGCAAGTAAATTCACTGATTGAATTTACATTATATATATATTTTAAAGTAAATAAACAATAGAATGCATTGTAAAACCCGTGAAGATTAAGACTTTAGGCTTCTAGTTATATCAGTAAAATGTAAAAATAAAACGTGTAGCAGACGACATTTACAGCCAATCGAGTCAAACCAATTTGATGATACGGTGACTTGGCGTAGCAGCCGACATTAAATATAGCCAATCAGATTGTAATACACTTTCACAGAATCTTCTAATAGGCTAATTTAAGATCAAATCATGTTTTAAAGTAGTTATCTATTAGCCTCATGAATTTTACTATGTTTAGAAGTTTAGTTAATTGACTATCGTTAGAAGTAGTTTTAATTAATCAGATTAATGTGCTTAGAATTGATGATATATAAACATTACATTGTTATGTGTCATATAGTCTGGATGTTAAAAGATAGTGTTTTTTAAAAAATAGTTAGGAAAATCATTATTTGGTAGTTTAAAAAAAAATCATTTAAGGTTGTAGTATAAATATATAATATTAAGGTTCGATATACAAAATGATTAGAGTAGCATTTATGCAAATGTGAATTAACGACAGAAGAAAAAGGAGGAAACAACAATAGCAGCAACAACAACAATAACAACAATAGCAGCAACAAAACAACGACAACAGCAGGACCAACAACGACAACAATAACATCAACAACAACAACACAACAGCAGCAGCAGCACAACAACAATGACAACAGGAAGCAACATCAACAACGACAACAAAAGCAGCAACAACAACAACAAAAAGCAGCAGCAACACACAGAAGACAAATTCCCACAACGACATGCGACATGCGAACACTAACCAGGAAATCTACAAAAATGTAGCTTCTCAACAAATATTTACGTGCAGAAAACGTGGGCATCACCATATATTCCCACTTTTAAAAATAGTTTTGGCGTCCACGCTCATTGTCGAAGCTAAACTGTATACGTCGAGTCAATCATGAACAGGGAGGCAAACCCGTGCTCTAGTCTTGATGTGGAAGGGCGCCGCCGTAAAGTGAATTGTCTTCTCACCGTGTGCCCGTTGCGACGAAGAGAACTGAGGGTGTCTACTCGCCGCAATAGTTGCCAACTAGGTTTCAAATCCTGCGCGTGTGCCAAGCTAAACAAGCGAGCTAGTGCGACCGCACTTCCACCTATCAAATCTTATCTCAATACTTCACGGTGACCACATGAGTAAGCCGCAAAAACGCCGCCCCGCCCTAGTCAAAATGAAGATTCCTAACCTCGTTCCCCACAAATGCCCTACACGAATCTGACACCAAACTTCACTCGTCACACAAAATCAATCATCAAATTCAACAGAATAAGAAATGCAACCATTTCAACCTTCAACTAGGATGAAAGCTGCGGTTTAAAGTTAGATCTTCTACTCAGAATTGTGGACTAAGGGTGCCACATTTCCAAGAAAGCAACTCCGACTGGTACCAGCCGCACTATGGAAGCAGATTATTACTATAAATTACCACGCAATTCAACACAATCATTACATCACCGATATATTCCACACTCATCTCAATTGGCTACAACAGAATTACAATCCACATCCCCGAGACTTCATCTAGCTGCGATTACAAAGACTGCACTACATGTCCGATTGACTAGATTTATTGATACATTGTTTATAAATTAATGTCAAAATCAATCAACGTATTTGAACGTGCCAGATCTGAATTACTGTACGTATTCAACTAACCTTTGGATGATGACTGTTTCCCCTTAACTACAAGTAGAGTCATGGCACAATTTAAAATGATAATAACATGATTTCATTAAATTCATTGTAAATAATGATATAAGGCGCTATCATCATAAAATTGGTTATCTATGAAAACCTTGACTAAGATTGTAATAATATTTGTCAATGTTCCCTTACATTGAGTTATGGGATTGCCTAGACTCATGCACTATTCCATATAATTGCCATAATTAACCTTTTGTAGCGTTATAAAAATATGTCAAAACTATTATCAATCAGAACTGGTACACTCAAATATCATGCCATGAAATTGTTTCATTATTAATATTTTGCCAATGTTCTCTACCGTTACAGTTATAGTCATGACTGTCGTTGTCACATATGATATAACATTTAATTATAATTTTAAGATAATATCCGTGAAATGTATAATGGTTAACGCACAATGTGTCAAATATTGTACCAATATTTATATGTATGTATATGCACAGACCTTAGAATTGTAAGGTCTGTGCTATATGTATGTATTATTATATAACCGTATGGTTTTCCTTGATAATAAATCATGTATATTTGGGGGAAGGATGTGGCTGTGAGTCTTTGTCAAGGGACAATCACCACGACGGGCAGAGATGTAAACTGGTCAAACTGTGCGGTACTGTTTAAAATCAAATTTGCTGTAGTACTGTGCTTTGTCTCACTGGGTACTAGGTACCAAAAAAAGTAAAGTTTGCTGTAAATTTTTTCCGTTCCCATTTTCCGACCAAAACCATGAAAAAATCATGGAATCTAAAATTATATCTGAAATTTTAGTGTACCAACTAACCTTATGTCTATGGTTGTGACTCTAAACTAGATTTTTCCTGCCACAAGTAATGTTTGTTCTACAGTATATATCTTAAAGCAATGGTAGTAAAGAATGGTGATCGTGCAAATATTACATACTTTACTTGTTTCTTAGTGACTGTGATCAGTTTATGGCGACTGTTGCAGATTCACAGGCTTTATTTTGACCTTGAATCTTACACTGCGCAGGAATGCAATGCTACCATCGGGAATAGAGTTCCACTGGTCTAAACTGTGCGCTGCTAACATAAGGTCTATGGGCATTTCCTTTACTTCAACATTGACTTTTACCTATTTAGCTGAGACAACATGAAGATATGTGCATTTGCTGTAGTACCTGTTGAGCAGACAGATCGCTCTGTGCCAGATCCCTGTTTTCTGGCAGTTCTTCCTTCGTACATCTAGGAGGGAAAGGTCCAGCGGGTTTGTTATCAGCACCAGGTATGGGAGAGAAAGGTACACATGGAGCAGCAGTAGGCACTTTTCGACTGACAACAGGTTTCTCATCTTCGACTGTTGGTGCCTTGCATTCCCTGCCAGGGTGTCCTTCGACAGCTGGGGTTGATAGCGGGTTGTCACTGAGTTTTTTTCGAAGAATTATTTGATGTGACCTGTTGCGTTTCAAAAACAAGTTATTAGACAATGTGTTATACGTTGACGATACTGTGTTATTTTTACTGTGTTTGTAATAATCACTGGGTACTTAGTACTGTTTAAATCAAATACTGTAGACCAGGAAATGTAAGTTTGCTGTAAACTTTTCCTGTTCCCATTTTCCAAACAAAACCATGAAAACATTGTGCAACCTAAAATTAAATCTACATGCCTTAACATACTGACTAAAATTATGTCCATGACTATGATTCTAAACTGGATTTTTCCTGCAACAACTTTTGTTGTTGTACAGTATATATCTAAAAGCACTGGTAGTGAACAATGATGATTGTGCAAATATTACATACTTAACTTGTTTCTTAGTTATTGTGACCAGTTAATGGTGACTATTGCAGTTCACCAACATTTATTTAGACCTTGAAGCCTTACACTGTTAGGGCATATAATGCTGCCATAGCAAATAGAGAGGTCCATTGGTCTAAACTGTGCACCGACCACTAACATGAGGTCTATGCGCATTTCCTATACTTCAACACTGACTTTTATCTATTTAGCCAATATAATACCAGTATCACATTATCATCTTACAAGCAATGCTGGATAATTGATGTAGAGAAAGATTGTCATCGAAGAAATTACTTTGATTCCTAAAATTTTGCAAGACCTCTTAGACGTGCATACATGAAAAGGCTGCATTTCACATTTCTGTGCAGCGGACCAATAGTCTCTGGAAATCAAATTGATGGCATTTGTCACTAAAATGCAGGTATGTGACTCATCAGAACATTGTGTGGACGTCACCTATTTTAGTAGACCTAAATGCTTTTTAAACCTGGGCTTTTGAACTGTACTTTGCATATTTCGCTTCCCCCTTTGTGAAGGCGTGTGCTTTAGTCTGGCTCACGCACCCCCTCCCCCTTCTCCTCTAACCTAGCGAAGATCTATGTCGGTAATTGGCTGTCCAAATTTGAATATGGGGTAGGGTTGGGGGTGTTTCAACACTAGAGAATATTGTGCGGTGGAGGTTTGAGGGTTTGTGAACCCATTGATGCATCATACTTGCACGGAGGCTGTTCAGGAACTATCATGCCATGTTTAATAGAAAATTCTAATCATGAGTACCGGAAAACAGTTACTATAGTCATTATGTTGCACTAAGACTATACTGTATACTGAATATAACGATTTTATGTATCTTTGATAGATACACCAACCATTAATTGGGGCATAGGCAGATCCAGGGGAGCGGGCGCGGGGGCCACAATACTTCATTTTCATAGGGTTTTCATGAAATCCCAAAGTGCACCCCCCCCCTTTTCCTTAAGTGTGCCCCCCTTTTCCAAAAACCTGGATCTGCCTATGTTGCGGTCTAGTAAGGGAACAATCATAAATAACCATACCGGGAGGTCGTCCATTTTTGGGGGCTAGAAGAAAAAGCTAAGCAATCCCCCCCATCAAAATTTTAAAAAGTTGAGTGACCCCCCCTCTAAATAAAAAGAGCTTTTTATAGTCATTGCATTACTAAAAGAAAATATTTGAAAAAATAAACTGTAGCATGATAAAAAGTTCAGCGACCTCTCCATAATGAGTCAGAAAAGTTGGACGACCCCCCACCTTTTTGGACGACCCCCCCCCCCGGTATCATTATTCATGATCGTTCCCTAAGTAGGTTTTTATTTTACACTGTTCCTGCAGGACTAGTGACTAATATAAGCTTTACTATAATTAATGATTTTAAATATGAAACATAAAAATAAAATAGAAATAAAATACAAACTTACCACAGCATTTGATTCTGGTGGCTGTACTTTTGATTTCCCGATGCTGGAACCCATGTTGAGTTGTTAATACCAGGTCTATGAAACAATATGTAATTAAAAAGCAATAAATACAATCAATGAAGTACACACAATCTTATAGTTAAGTGGTAGATTGATTAGTATGCTTCTATTTTCTCATCATGCTATACAGAACCAGTATTGTACTCGGCCCTAAAGTGAAGTATGTTGATTTATTTACAGATTGAGGTTATTTTTTTATGTGAAGGTCATTGAGTGCAGTTCTCTCAATCAGTATGCCTGGTCTCTTTTATTGTATACACCTTGGGTCAGGCCCGTAACGAGGCTGTGGGAGAGGAGGCCTGGAATAATAATATCCGCATGAACTTAATAACATCTGCATAAAAAAAACCAAAGCGTTTCATATGTGCATATTTAAATGTTAACAGCATAAGATACAAAATATGCCATATAAAGGAAGCATTACAAAAATGTATTGTAGATATGTTAGTTCTGGCTGAGACTAAACTAGACCAATCTTTGTTGACTGTCAATTTAAAGTCGATTTAAACTACAGTCTGTGGACAGCAGATCGAACGGCAAATGGTGGAGGGCTGATGGTATATCTGAGATTGATATTCCCGAGAACGCAAGAAACAATTTGAAAATATTGAATCAATCGGTATTGAAACTATTATAAATGATCGTAAATGGTTTATTTCAGGTGTATACAAACCCCTGAGATGTTAGGGCAGTGTTTTTGAACAAGATTTTTATAAACATGCTGATAAAATTACCTGTAAATATGACAATTTTATTTTTTGGGAGATTTAAATTTTGATTGTATGGTAGAGGAGAAAAGTAACACTCTTAGAAATTTATATGATGTTTTTGATCTGACAAACTTGGTAAAAAATAGCCTACATGTTTTGCTAAGGGATTTAAAAACCCAGCTTGGTAGATGTAATCTTTAACAAATAAACCCAATTTTGTGCAAACATTTGCAATTTTGACTGTGGTGTTAGTGATATATATATAATGTAGTAGCGGTTTTTGAAGAGGAAAAGCTAAGAAAACATATAGAAGCACAAGAATTTTAAATTATGAAAAGTTTTTTAAAGATCTATGCACACCTTGGTAATATAGATGATAATATAGATGTAAATAAAGCTTATTATGAGTTTAATAAGAAATTTCTTGATATATATAATAAACATGTTCCTGTAAAGCAAAGAAAACTGGTGCGAAATCCTGCCCTTTTATGAATAGTAAACTCAAGAAAGCAGTGTAATAAAACATATGTTGCATAA
>CM032660.1:19985662-19997067 GCA_019095985.1 Streblospio benedicti | reverse complement strand
CGTCAGTTTTCTTTTCTTTCTCTCCGAGCAGTAGCAGAACCCCTTGCAATACTCTGTGCACAGGATGAGGTGGACTCTTGTAACTACGGAGCTCACTCATCGTTCTCCTGTCCATGTTCATTACCATCATAGAGAGTTTCTTCACCCTCTGTTAAGCAAAAAAAAGAAATCATATTTTGTTTGTTTGTTTGTACTCTGCAGTCATCAATTTTGATGATTAAAACAGATGGAGGCCACGTGGTGTATGTACATGGACCTCCAGAAGCACGTTAGTTGGCCATGTTTAAGGATACACGCTATACAGCAATATGTGATTATTATTTTTATATACAGCAATATTTTCTAAGACCTAAAAATATATATATACCAGTTGATTAGTAGCTGTAGGCTGTCAATTACAAATTGCTGGAAGCGTTTTGATAGGGGTGCAGGCTATCACGCTCTGTCTTGCCTAAACTTCGTGTGGGATGAAGGGTGACATACATGTAATTTGTAAAATACGCATAGACAAGAAATGCATAGAATTTGGTGAAAAATGTTCTGACCTGGAGTATTTCCATCAGTTGTTCAGCTTCAGCAATGTCTTGCTTCATATAACCTTGAAGGTCCCTTCTTCTAACAAACTGCATTGCAGACTGCAAGGCACGCAGCTGGCGTCCTTCTATTGCTGCCCGCAAACCTGGCAAAACACACACAGTTTAGTATAACCTACACTGCATAATGAAACATCTATTAAATATGACGTTACCAAATGTATATTTAAACTATATAAAAATGAAACCTATTTCGTAAGTTTGTGTTCAATCTCTAGTTTTCTTAATTTCCTATCTTGCATTATAATGCCTACATCTATGTGCCAGTTAACTATGGTTGCCTATATATTTTCAAAAAATGTACAGCTCTAATTATCTTATCTTGAACAGCTTCATCCATATTATACATGTTACAAGACTCAACATCTACAGCAACATTATACCTAGTACATGTAGTTCGAATCTCCTGATAAATGATTAGTTCTTCAATAATATATTAATTATCATTTTAGTCTCTCTTTATCCTGTTATATTTTGTGAAACTATTCATACTTTGCCTTGCTTGAAGTATTTCAAGTCTATGTTTAGCGTACAGCAGATCTTTGTCAGTGTCAGGAATGTTTCCACTTTTCTCTGCCGCTTTAATTGCTGCTTCTATGGCTGATTGGTTTTCAGAAGAAGCCTCCTTCCTCAGTTTTTCCTTCAAGCTTCTCACAGCTTTGTCTGATATAAAGCAGCGTAATTAATAACTCGTGACACTTTAGTAGATTAAATACAAAAATACTAATTTAGAATTGCTTTTCCTTCCAGATTCATAAAGTATTGTCTAATATAAATACACAGGATGAAAGTATTGTAATAAATGTGTATGAACACATTTGAATTTAAATAAATCACAACCCAAAATGTCAACAAATAAGATTTCATAACAATTTGTAAATTTGTCAATTTGTAGACACGATTTATATACAAATCAAAAGTTGTATATATATTAACGGATTGTATATATTCAGCTATTCAATGTTATATTCTAAAAAGCCAACAAATATATGGATGTAAAAATTACTTGAAATATGTTTAGTCTTTTTCTCATATTGCAGCTGCCAAAATATCGAACATCTTATAGCAAGTATTTACCTTCTTCCCTGGCAGCCTTTTCTTGAGCTTCTCTGTTGTCATTCTGTAAAATAAAATAAAATTAGTTGCGCCCATGTTTGTTTATGTCAATGGATGTTCACCATGGCAGATATATATTGCATATTGTGATTCAATAGATAAACCATGTCTGCCTATAACTGAATTGTTTATTAATGTATTAACATATTATATAAATTACATTTGCAATTACTATGAAGTATTTATTATTCATGCGAACAATAACATTACATAGGCATTTACCTTTTGCATGTTGTCTATCTCCTCCTGTATGCGGCGTTTTGCCTCTTCACTCTCCTCCTTCTGAACCTCCTCAGCAGCCAGCTTTTCACGCTCCAATCTCAGCGCCTCGTCTTGCTCAGCCATAAGAAGCAGCTTAGCTGCCTTTTATTTAATGAGTGTTACAATAAAATTGTTTTGCATTTTCCCAAATAAAGAAAAAAGAAGAAGAAAAACTTAATCTATAGGCTAGAACATGTATATATTTCAGTGTTGCATCTTATTGAACTGGTGTGAAAAATATTTAGGCAGAAAAAAGTGACTACTCATATGAGTTCTCAAATGTACTAATATAAAAAGACTTAACTCTAACAAAAAATGAATATTTCATCAAAATTGCATGCCAATGTTTGTTATGGAACGTAATTCAGACTCAACTCTTCAAATTCTAAAAATACAAAGCAAACATTATTTTAATTCATAAGAAACCAATAATACGTACATGTCTAATTCAAATTTGTTCTTACCTCCTCTTCATGTTTGCGTTTTGCTTCTTCTCTCTCCAGCTGCTCTTTCCTCTTCTCGTCATCTTCAGTTTGATTTCCTTTAGAATGGAACTGTTGTTTCTTTTTCTCAACTAGTTTCGCCCGCTCTTTCTTTCTCCTCTCTGCTCCATCCTGCTCTTCTTGCTTTCTTTTTTTCAGCTTTTCTAACCTTGTGTGGAATACCTCCTGAATATCATTTTGCTTCTTTTGCATATCTTCTGCAGAAATAACCTACAAATAAAGGAATATAAACTGTTGTGTTACGTTTTGCAAAGTCTAACATAGTGCCAAATATAGACAAGGATGCCTAATCAAAGCACATGAACAAAAAAGGTATTCGTGAATGATAGTCGATGATACATGTATGGATGATACGAATTAATGGAAGACAGTCTATACTTCTGTACCTTTGCTTTATAAGTCTTTGATCACTGAGAACATATAACCAATGGAGCCGTGGCAGCACAGGATTGTGGGGCTCTTTCTCTCCTTATGAGGGACACATAATCATGAATTACGATTAAATATTCTGATTGGGGCAATTGAAGGGACCTACTCGTCACACACAGGGTGGTGAGTCTGTCTTTGTCACTGTTTTATTGCTCACTCAAACGCCATTCCACATGAAGTGATTGTATTCCACATTGATTTTATTGTCCAGTTTTAACTGACCGGGTCTCTGGCTAAGCCAAGGTGACACCTTTTTACTTTGCACTAATTATATAGTGATTCAAACCGACACGATTGGCACAGACTTGACTTGACGTTAAGACAATTAACGTCTTAAGTTAGACCAATCAGCCATTCACCCTTAATGTAGAATTGAAAATAACAATAAAATTATTTTAAATCAATGTAAAATGATGACTACTTGGATTAAAATTAATAAAGTAAGCAACATAATACTATATCAAGTGTTGCCTCTATATGAAAACTTATCTATCATGTTGCCTCTTTATATAAAACACATCATATAAAACATCAACAATACAAGTTTGTTTTCTAGTGATACATATATACCATTATTCTGCAATGGTTTTACTTGATTTAAAATTTACAATATATTAGTGATCCTAGCAAAACTACCAGAATGAAATAAATACAACATAAAGGCATGAAAATGTCACCTATATACGTTTAATGTATGAACGTTGGTGGTACCCTTATACTGACTCTACTCACGCTGTAGCCAAGAAAATAGCTGCCGTTATCATTTGAAAGATCTGTCTGCGCCACAACTGCAACCTCAGTTCCAGCAGCCCCCACCTCGACTTCGCCTTGCCACTGACCTGTGTGAAATCGATATGCCAGCAGAGTCATTTCGTGAAAAAGACAGACACATAACATAATCATAATTGTGGAAGGGAAACACAAAGGTGTCAAATAAATAAATCTAAATATGAAATATGTTTTGTAATAAACCTATGTCTGAATCTAACTACTTGTAATGGAACAGATATTCTATACACTAGGACTGATAACGGCATAGTTAATTACAAACCATTTTCATTCTTCTCCAGATGATTCAAGTTGTTATCTACAAACACAAAAACCTTCTCAGCTGATGGTATTGACAAGTCAAACTGGTGTTTCGAGTTTTCAACTAGAAGTCGAACCTTAGGACTGTAAAGGATGTTTCCAGTTTTACTCTGCCAAATGGTGTATTGTTTCGGATATGGAAGTGCATTCGTGCTAGGACATTCAACATCCAAAAAGTAGGTAAAAGCTTGTGAAAATGACCCAGATTCATTCTTGTTCTTTGCAAAAAATTTGATGACATGATAACCAGCTTGCCTAAAGCGCGCTGATAAGGTCATCTGCTCTTCAGACCTTTCTATCCAGGTATAGTCAGTCAGGTCTTCTTCACCATCCTCTTTAATGTATGTCATTTTTACAAGGTATTCTGCATCTGGCGGTGTTTCCATTGAAAGTTTAAAACTATCTACATCGTCTTTCCTTACTTTAATGATTGGATTTTGATGAGATATTGGAATTGGTGCCATGTCATCTGATCGCATCACCTCACCCATCTCGCCGACTGAAGGAAAGGGTGTGAGATCGACACACCCCATATCAGAAGTTACCAGGTATCTGCAAACCATTGGATAGGCCCCTTCTTCACACTTCTCCTTGGAAAAGAGCTCAAATATGTATTGGCCATGTTCCGGGACTTTTAAATGGTAGATTGCCTCATCTCCTTCCGTCCAGCAAAGTGCATATTGTTCAAGTTTATCTCCTTCATATTTGTTGCTAATTAGATTGTGGGTGAACAATCTCTCTCCATAATTCATGCGGAATCTTAGAACAGCTTCTCCAAACTGTGCTTGCACTGTCCCACCCTCATGACCGATCGCTTCCAATCCCATTGCTTGTGCATCTGCACCTGGTCCAAATTCGTTAGCTTCTGTCATTGGTAAAGGTTCACACCCAAAATCTGGTTCATCACACTCAATTACATACTCAGCAACGCATTGGTGCCTGGTGCCTTTGCCTGAAATTCGAAGTGTGATATTATTCTCGATTAATGTTGACAAAACTATTTTATGATTAGATTGACAACACAAAAACTAGCTGTGATTAATTTGCAGAATAATCCAAACAGACGTGAGATTATTTATAGTTTAAAATGTATTTTTTATTCAATAGTAGTCAAAACAAAACAGTGGCACTTCTTTATACCTACTTTTATGTTCCAAAATGTTCAAAAATATTCCAAAATGCTCCAAAATATCAGTTTAAAGTTTCGACTTTTAATGTCCACCTCAGAAACCAAATTATTTACAAACTCTGACATTTGTACAGAAAAATATGATGATAAATTAGCTTTGATTACATATCATGGACATATAGTTGATATGAATGTGTACAAATTATTACAGTAAATCATTTGGATGCTTAGTGTTATAAATATTTACAGATTATTAAAATGTACATGGCTTCAACACGATTTACATGAAACATTAAAGCAGGTGCGACTATTTTGTTTAGAGTTCTATTAAATGAATAGGATAGGACCTGCTATGTCTCAAACCATGAATCTAGGAAACTTCAACTATATCTATTAACATTTAAACAGTTTAATATTTAATCAGTAGCACATAAACAAATAATAAACTACGGAGTTTTATTCACCTGCATATACTTCTAGTTTGTATCTGCCCTCTTTTTGGAATTTGACATTTATAATTTTCTTGTCACCTCTGGTTTCCGTGTAGACGAATTTCTTCAAGTTTGTACCCGTCATATCAGAGGATTTATAAAACTTATTGCTGAATTTTAAGTAGCTTTTCTTGGGCATATCAAAGGCAATGCTTATTTGCCCTTTATGTGATCTAAGTAGGCATTTTCGTTGGCTCAAATCTTCTAACTGGCAATCGAAGTAACCAGCTCTAAGATAGGCCATTTCCTTGTATTCATGGTACTCTACTGGCCTTGCCAGTAGCTGCCATTCTTTGTCTTGAGCCAGATGGTTGTAAACAAACGCTTCGGGGTCAGTAAAAAAATAAAAGTCATTCATTTGATAGGCAGTATAAGAAGGACCAAGGTTTTTTGCAGATTCTTCACCTTCGTCAGTCACCAACACCCATGCGTCATCTTCACTATTTGCCAAATGACTGGATCCCCAATGAGCATCCACAAAACGCCAGCTGTTTTCCACATACACTGCTGCCCATGTAGTGGAACCAGTTACATCGTATCCAAATTTGTATGTGTGTGCTTTAGCCAGACCACGGAGTTTCTTGGTTGGGATGCCAGCATACCTATAAAACAACAAGTTCATGTCTTCATAAGACTTGAACAGAGCTGTGATAAATGTGTCACACAAGAGAAAAAAATACACGCCAAGTGGGAAAATTCTCAAAACTGTGTTTACTTTATCAAATAATTCATATAATGTCGTATATTACTAAATCAATTGAAGGTTCTGAATGGAACAGATTCATTGGGTTTCTTTTGTACTATGACAATGACATTGCTATTTTGATAAACCCATACTTTTTTACCTTAGCAAACATTTTCAACCTTGTCTGCTAGACGGTCTTTTCCAAGTTGACGTCACGCAAGATGACAGAATGTGACGTCAGGAAGTAGGTGCACCCAAAGGACAAAATCAAACCAAAAGAGACATGTGGTTGTGTATACCGGATTGGGTGTAGAAACTGTGACAATGTGTACATTGGCAAAACAGGGAGGAAATTAGGTCGTGTATGTAGCAGAATATCAAAATGATATTGAAGAACATATCAACAGTAGAGTACGCACGAGAGCCCCCAGTTTGTCATTTGTGAGTGATATATTACATATCACGTGGCCAATTTCAATCATATCCCTGACTAGAATAATATGAAGCCCATCAGTCCTGATGATTCCTATACAAGAGACAGACAGATCCGGGTAACAATCGCAATAAGAAAAACAAAAAAGACAATGAACCGAGATGAAGGTGCACACACCCTAGCTATCGCGCACAAACAACAGTCTACTGAAGCCGAGGCTGCTCGCCGTAAGGCCCCCCCACCCACCCCCGCCCCCCGTCACTAACCTAATTTTTGACATCACATCCTGAAAAAGACCATATGACAGACAAGGTTGGAAATATTTGCCAAGGTAAAAAAAAGTTCTATTCTGAATGTCTAAGACCACAGAAATCCTTCCGTGTAACTTTAAAAGCAATGTTTTTATATAATCTGCTACACTGTTATTTTATAAAGGAATATATGTGAACACATCTTAGATATTGTATTATCTAGGTCGTATATAGTATGTTGCCAGTCTCATTTCTCACCTGCACATATCTATAAACAAATCTGTATGGTTGCCCATCCCTGCCTTTATTTGAAGCAGCCTATACAGAGCTGAGGTTTGATCAGGAATATTGTGTATGACATAAGCATTCAAGTCCTGAGAAGCAATCCAGACAAAAATAGCTCTTACTCGCTCAATGTCATCTTTGGCTGGTTTCAGAAGCTCTAGAACAAACTTTTGGAGATGCAGGTTGCTCAGACTTCTGGGCATCTGAAATTATACAAATTTTAATAAACCTGCTGCAGGATGTTACATTTTTCGTTTTATGATACATGTGTTTTAATCACAAAATTTGGCCCTAATGGTTCCTCAAGATTATACTACTGTCCATTAAAAGAATTAAACAAGAAATTAAACAATGATAACATTGTCGAGTTTTAGCCCTGAAACTCACACGGAAAAATAAACTTTAGTTCAAGCACGTTAGTATTAAAATAAATCCAAAATTTTAGCTTTAAAATATATTGGCACCGGGTATTAATTCCAAAAGCTCTTCCACAATTTTCTACAATCTTAATTTCAAACAGAATATATGCATTTCAGGCACAAATACTCAGTGTCAATAGCAAGTAAAATGAAAACTAAAACATAAATTAGAATTTCAATTCAGCCATCTTTCACTGAGCTAACATTTTTTTAAAATCTCATGTTAATGTATGTGTTTCTTGTAGTACCTGTTGAGCATATAGATCTATCTGTGCCAGATCCCTGGTTTTCTAGCAATTCTTCCTTGGTACATCTAGGAGGGAAAGGTCAGGAGTTTTGTTATCAGCACCAGGTATGGGAGAGGCCTGCAGCATGAAACCATCTTTGGGCCTGTGCCAACAACGCTGGTGACGGGAATTCAGAGAAAGGTACAAATGGGCCGGCAGTGGGCACTTGTGGATAACAACAGATTTGTTGTCTTGGATTGCTGGTGCCTTCCATTCGCCGCTAGTGTGTCCTTGGGCTGGTGGGGTCGTTTGGTTGCCACTGAGTTTTGAGGAAGAATCATGATGATGTGACCTGGTGCATTACAAAATACAATTTATTAGATAATGTGCAATATGTTGATGATAATCGTGTAATTTGCTGTGATTTGTCTCAATCACTCGGTACTAGGTATTGTCAAAATCAAATACTGTACGAAATTTTAGCTTCCATCAAAGTTTTGTCATTTCCATCTTCGGACCAAAACCATGGAAAAAGTGTGGAATCTAAAATTAAATCTACATACTTTAAGGGAACAACGAATTCTTTTCTTAGGATTTTATTAAACTTTGATTTTCTCACTCATTATTGCTTCAATTTTTACAAACTACACCTTATTTTGTAGATAATTATCTAATCTAATGACACAACATGTTTTGAATTGTTTATAAAGCAATTAGTGAAAAAATTACAGCTTTGCCTGCAAAGCATATAACTGATAGTGAAACATCGAAATGACCAAAATCACTATTCAGTTACAGAATTTGTATGTTTATCTAGAAAAACTTGCCTCGAAATTTTTATATTTTTCCTCTTTATCATTTTACATGCATTTTAAGTTTAAAAATCACTTATTTTCCGAATTTTCTTTCTTTCAAATCAATATAAAAGCGTTCATAATTCATCGACGAAATAAAAAATCAAAATCCCTAGTAAGGTTTTATTCAGAATGCATATATCTTCAAATATATACACATTTGTGAAAATTTGATTTCACGTTTATTAGTTTTGAGAAAATGGGCTCGAAACATGGCCAATCAATATACATTGATAGTAGCGGTCTATAAAATGTATCAAATAAGAAAAACTATTGATGATAAAAGGTTCATTTTAACTTCGGGTTGGTCTTCATAAAAATGGTTGTAATGGGAAAACTATTTAAGATAAAAGGTTCATTTCAAAACATTTTGTTCTTCATAGTTTACCGTATAATAAATATTAAAAAGCTGAAAATAGAATATTTTTCCCTTAAAGACTTCATAGTACCCTTAACACACTAACTAAAATTATGGCCATGACTATGACATTAAACCTGATTTATCTTGCCAAAATACTATGTTTGTCCTACATTATTTTGTATTGTATCAGTTTATTTCGCATAAAATGCATAGTAAAATATCACAGTCCATATCAAAGTTTAGTAAAAAAAAATTAGTTGTAAAGCATATTTTAAAATAGATGTTTTCGCCAATTTACAGAGTGACTAGAATAAAACTTAAAAAATACACTTTGAACTATATCACGTGTAATAAAATTGTCACAACTAAGTATCCTACATCTAAAGTTTCCAATAGCTTTTCTATATAGTACTTTAAAGTGGTCTACACCATCAAACATATAATATTGGGACATGCTAACACCCTTAGGAATAGCAAGGAGATGTCTAATATTTTAACACTTTCAGAACAATATCTAAATTCACTAATCAAAATATTGCCTTGTGTATAGATACATTTTGTGTGACGTGCTATATCATCGTTACTATCTAGTTGTGAAGTAATAATCACCCCAAGATACTTAACTTTTTCTATAATAGGTACAATCTCACATCCAAGTGACATATTGGGAACATGCATTTTTTACAACTTTTTGTTTTAAAGTAAATGTGCTTAGATTTATTACCATTAAACTTGACAGAGTGTTGCTCAGCAAACACACAACAGATATCCAGTAAATTTTTCAGTGCACTTGGGCACGGAGCGACAATACACGTATGTCACGTATCATCAGCATACATAAGATGATTGCACATTCGGCCATAAATTTTACAACCAATTTGTGACTCATTTAAATAATAGACAGGTCATTCATGTATAAGTTGAACACAATTGGGGACAAAATTCCCCCTTGGCGGACACCATTGGTTACAATAAAAGGATTACATAAGGATGAGCCCCATCGAACACAACACTCTTGCTTAGTATACAGAAAACAATTAGGCGTACTATTAAAATGGGAATTACATATTTAAAAGCAATGGTAGTGAACAATGATGATTGGGCAAATATTACATACTTTACTTGTTTCTTAGTGACTGTGACAAGTTTACGGGCATGCAATGCTACCGTTGCAATTAGAGTTCCACTTGTCTAAGCTGGGCATTGGTAACATGAGGTCTATGGGCATTTCCTATTGCTTGGGTTAAACAAAAAGAATTGGTACATGTGGATTAGGCAGCAGCTAAAAATGTGATATAAGCCTTTCCCGTACTTCAATATTCACCTATGTAGCCAACGACTATATCGCATTCTTATTGATCAAAGGCAATGTTGGCTAATTTCTGTAGATAAGGATTGTCAGCTTAGAAATTAATCCAATTCCTGAAGTTTTGCAAGACATCTGTGACGTATATAACATGTATGCATAAAAATGCTAGATTGTTTTATAGACAGTCGCAAACTACAAAGTGAAAAAAAAACATGAATGCACAATGCACTCTACTGAAAAGGAGTGAGGAGTCAGATAGAAATTATGAATCACTGCCACTGCGGGGAATGGCTTGTGGCAGAAAATGTAAACTGTGAACTTTAGCCACAGTTGATATACAGTGTCGAAATAACAATAATTCCAAATAACACCCCCCACCCCCGGTGTACATGAAGTGCGTTTAGTCATTTTTGCTTTTAAATGGTAAACGTATATAACAACAGTTGATAAAATTAATTAAATTAAAATCAACATAAAGAACTATTTGTGTTTGTGTGTGTACGTGTGGAGGGGGCGGGTGTTGTACACTAAGCATTGTACAATGTATTTCAAACCCTATAGACGGTTTGGCAGATACTAGTCAAGCAGTTAATGTTAAACATGTATGTGTCTTTCTAACATGGCTGTAATGCATTATTGTCAACTATACACTTAAGTACAAGTGTCCATGTACTTGATTTTATAAGTACCACCCAAAGTTTTTTCTTGCTTTATATATTGCAACATACATACAGCATTGATTACAATAATTTAAAAAGTATATTGTGCATCGGCATACAAATAGTAAAGCTTACTAATTCAAGTGTTAACAAAATAGACGAGGTTCAATTATGTACTTTAGCTGAGCAAGACATTGCTCTACACTTTACATTTTATCATTCTTTTTTCATGTAATGTCATTGGTTATCATCACCCAGAAGTACACGATAACCCGGAGAGGCTATCACCCTTCGAAGTGGGGTGATCCATG
>CM032660.1:19951386-19985562 GCA_019095985.1 Streblospio benedicti | reverse complement strand
TCGGGGCAATTGAAGGGACCTACTCGTTACACACAGGGTGGTGAGTCTGTCTTTGTCACTGTTTTATTGCTCACTCAAACGCCATTCCACATGAAGTGATTGTATTCCACATTGATTGTATTGTCCAGTTTTAACTGACCGGGTCTCTGGCTAAGCCAAGGTGACACCTTTTTACTTTGCACTAATTATATAGTGATTCAAACCGACACTATTGGCACAGACTTGACTTGACGTTAAGACAATTAACGTCTTAAGTTAGACCAATCAGCCATTCACCCTTAATGTAGAATTGAAAATAACAATAAAATTATTTTAAATCAATGTAAAATGATGACTACTTGGATTAAAATTAATAAAGTAAGCAACATAATACTATATCAAGTGTTGCCTCTATATGAAAACTTATCTATCAATTGTGCCAATACAAGTTTGTTTTCTAGTGATACATATATACCATTATTCTGCAATGGTTTTACTTGATTTAAAATTTACAATATATTAGTGATCCTAGCAAAACTACCAGAATGAAATAAATACAACATAAAGGCACGAAAATGTCACCTATATACGTTTAATGTCTGAACGTTGGTGGTACCCTTATACAGACTCTACTCACGCTGTAGCCAAGAAAATAGCTGCCGTTATCATTTGAAAGATCTGTCTGCGCCACAACTGCAACCTCAGTTCCAGCAGCCCCCACCTCGACTTCGCCTTGCCACTGACCTATGTGAAATCGATATGCCAGCAGAGTCATTTCGTGGAAAAGACAGACACATAACATAATCATAATTGTGGAAGGGAAACACAAAGGTGTCAAATAAATAAATCTAAATATGAAATATGTTTGTAATAAACCTATGTCTGAATCTAACTACTTGTAATGGAACAGATATTCTATACACTAGGACTGATAACGGCATAGTTAATTACAAACCATTTTCATTCTTCTCCAGATGATTCAAGTTGTTATCTACAAACACAAAAACCTTCTCAGCTGATGGTATTGACAAGTCAAACTGGTGTTTCGACCTTGCAACTAGAAGTCGAACCTTAGGACTGTAAAGGATGTTTCCAGTTTTACTCTGCCAAATGGTGTATTGTTTCGGATATGGAAGTGCATTCGTGCTAGGACATTCAACATCCAAAAAGTAGGTAAAAGCTTGTGAAAATGACCCAGATTCATTCTTGTTCTTTGCAAAAAATTTGATGACATGATAACCAGCTTGCCTAAAGCGCGCTGATAAGGTCATCTGCTCTTCAGACCTTTCTATCCAGGTATAGTCAGTCAGGTCTTCTTCACCATCCTCTTTAATGTATGTCATTTTTACAAGGTATTCTGCATCTGGCGGTGTTTCCATTGAAAGTTTAAAACTATCTACATCGTCTTTCCTTACTTTAATGATTGGATTTTGATGAGATATTGGAATTGGTGCCATGTCATCTGATCGCATCACCTCACCCATCTCGCCGACTGAAGGAAAGGGTGTGAGATCGACACACCCCATATCAGAAGTTACCAGGTATCTGCAAACCATTGGATAGGACCCCTCGTCACCCTTCTCCTTGGAAAAGAGCTCAAATATGTATTGTCCATGTTCTGGGACTTTTAGTTGATAGATTGCCTGGTCTCCTTCCGTCCAGCAAAGTGCATATTGTTTAAGTTGATCCCCTTCATAATTGTCGCTAATTAGATTGTGGGTGAACAATCTCTCTCCATAATTCATGCGGAATCTCAGAACAGCTTCTCCAAACTGGGCTTGCACTCTTCCACCCTCATGACTGATCGCTTCCAAACCCATTGCTTGTGCATCTGCACCAGGTCCAAATTCGTTAGCTTCTGTCATTGGTAAAGGTTCACACCCAAAATCTGGTTCATCACACTCAATTACATACTCAGCAACGCATTGGTGTCTGTTGCCTCTGCCTGAAATTCGAAGTGTGATATTATTCTCGATTAACGTTGACAAAACTATTTTATGATTGGATTGACAACACAAAAACTAGCTGTGATTAATTTGCAGAATAATCCAAACAGACGTGAGATTATTTATTGTTTAAAATGTATTTTTATTCAATAGTAGTCCAAACAAAACAGTGGCACTTCTTTATACCTACATTTATGTTCCAAAATGTTCAAAAATATTCCAAAATGCTCCAAAATATCAGTTTAAAGTTTCGACTTTTAATGTCCACCTCAGAAACCAAATTATTTACAAACTCTGACATTTGTACACAAAAATATGATGATAAATTAGCTTTGATTACATATCATGGAAATATAGTTGATATGAACGTGTACAAATTATTACAGTAAATCATTTAGATGCTTAGTGTTATAAATATTTACAGATTATTAAAATGTACATGGCTTCAACACGATTTACATGAAACATTAAAGCAGGTGCCAGTATTTTGTTTAGACTTCTATTAAATGAATAGGATAGGACCTGCTATGTCTCAAACCATGAATCTAGGAAACTTAAACTATATCTATTAACATTTAAACAGTTTAATATTTAATCAGTAGCACATAAACAAATAATAAACTACGGAGTTTTATTCACCTGCATATACTTCTAGTTTGTATCTGCCCTCTTTTTGGAATTTGACATTTATAATTTTCTTGTCACCTCTGGTTTCCGTGTAGACGAATTTCTTCAAGTTTGTACCCGTCATATCAGAGGATTTATAAAACTTGTTGCTGAATTTTAAGTAGCTTCTCTTGGGCATATCAAAGGCAATGCTTATTTGCCCTTTATGCGATCTAAGTAGGCATTTTCGTTGGCTCAAATCTTCTAACTGGCAATCGAAGTAACCAGCTCTAAGATAGGCCATTTCCTTGTATTCATGGTACTCTACTGGCCTTGCCAGTAGCTGCCATTCTTTGTCTTGAGCCAGATGGTTGTAAACAAACGCTTCGGGGTCAGTGAAAAAATAAAAGTCATTCATTTGATAGGCAGTATAAGAAGGACCAAGGTTTTTTGCAGATTCTTCACCTTCGTCAGTCACCAACACCCATGCGTCATCTTCACTATTTGCCAAATGACTGGATCCCCAATGAGCATCCACAAAACGCCAGCTGTTTTCCACATACACTGCTGCCCATGTAGTGGAACCAGTTACATCGTATCCAAATTTGTATGTGTGTGCTTTAGCTAGACCACGGAGTTTCTTGGTTGGGATGCCAGCATACCTATAAAACAACAAGTTCATGTCTTCATAAGACTTGAACAGAGCTGTGATAAATGTGTCACACAAGAGAAAAAAATACACGCAAGTAGGAAAATTCTCAAAACTGTGTTTACTTTATCAAATAATTCATATAATGTCGTATATTACTAAATCAATTGAAGGTTCTGAATGGAATAGATTCATTGGTTTTCTTTTGTACTATGACAATGACATTGATATTTTGATAAACCCATACTTTTTTACCTTAGCAAACATTTTCAACCTTGTCTGCTAGACGGTCTTTTCCAAGTTGACGTCACGCAAGATGACAGAATGTGACGTCAGGAAGTAGGTGCACCCAAAGGACAAAATCAAACCAAAAGAGACATGTGGTTGTGTATACCGGATTGGGTGTAGAAACTGTGACAATGTGTACATTGGCAAAACAGGGAGGAAATTAGGTACTCGTGTATCAGAATATCAAAATGATATTGAAGAACATATCAACAGTAGAGTACGCACGAGAGCCCCCAGTTTGTCATTTGTGAGTGATATATTACATATCACGTGGCCAATTTCAATCATATCCCTGACTAGAATAATATGAAGCCCATCAGTCCTGATGATTCCTATACAAGAGACAGACAGATCCGGGTAACAATCGCAATAAGAAAAACAAAAAAGACAATGAACCGAGATGAAGGTGCACACACCCTAGCTATCGCGCACAAACAACAGTCTACTGAAGCCGAGGCTGCTCGCCGTAAGGCCCCCAACCCCCCCCGTCACTAACCTAATTTTTGACATCACATCCTGAAAAAGACCATATGACAGACAAGGTTGGAAATATTTGCCAATGGGTTTATCGAAATATCAATGCCGTTGTCAAAATTGAAGATTCTATTCTGAATGTCTAAGACCACAGAAATCCTTCCGTGTAACTTTAAAAAAGCAATGTGTTTATATAATCTGCTACACTGTTATTTTATAAAGGAATATATGTGAACACATCTTAGATATTGTATTATCTGGGTTGTATATAGTATGTTGCCAGTCTCATTTCTCACCTGCACATATCTATAAACAAATCTGTATGGTTGCCCATCCCTGCCTTTATTTGAAGCAGCCTATACAGAGCTGAGGTTTGATCAGGAATATTGTGTATGACATAAGCATTCAAGTCCTGAGAAGCAATCCAGACAAAAATAGCTCTTACTCGCTCAATGTCATCTTTGGCTGGTTTCAGAAGCTCTAGAACAAACTTTTGGAGATGCAGGTTGCTCAGACTTCTGGGCATCTGAAATTATACAAATTTTAATAAACCTGCTGCAGGATGTTACATTTTTCGTTTTATGATACATGTGTTTTAATCACAAAATTTGGCCCTAATGGTTCCTCAAGATTATACTACTGTCCATTAAAAGAATTAAACAAGAAATTAAACAATGATAACATTGTCGAGTTTTAGCCCTGAAACTCACACGGAAAAATAAACTTTAGTTCAAGCACGTTAGTATTAAAATAAATCCAAAATGTTAGCTTTAAAATATATTGGCACCGGGTATTAATTCCAAAGCTCTTCCACAATTGTGCACAATCTTAATTTCCAAACAGAATATATGCATTTCAGGCACAAATACTCAGTGTCAATAGCAAGTAAAATGAAGACTAAAACATAAATTAGAATTTCAATTCAGCCATCTTTCACTGAGCTAACATTTTTTTAAAATCTCATATTAATGTATGTGTTTCTTGTAGTACCTGTTGAGCATATAGATCTATCTGTGCCAGATCCCTGTTTTCTAGCAATTCTTCCTTGGTACATCTAGGAGGGAAAGGTCCAGGGAGTTTGTTATCAGCACCAGGTATGGGAGAGCCTGCAGCATGAAACCATCTCTGGGCCTGTGCCAACAACGCTGGTGACGGGAATTCAGAGAAAGGTACAAATGGGCCGGCAGTGGGCACTTGTGGACTAACAACAGATTTGTTGTCTTGGGTTGCTGGTGCCTTCCATTGGCCGCTAGTGTGTCCTTGGGCTGGTGGGGTCGTTAGCTGGTTGCCACTGAGTTTTTGGGAAGAATCATATGATGTGACCTGCTGCATTACAAAATACAATTTATTAGATAATGTGCAATATGTTGATGATAATCGTGTAATTTGCTGTGGTTTGTCTCAATCACTCGGTACTAGGTACTGTCAAAATCAAATACTGTAGGAAATTTTTAGCTTCCATCAAAGTTTTGTCATTTCCATCTTCGGACCAAAACCATGGAAAAAGTGTGGAATCTAAAATTAAATCTACATACTTTAACACACTAACTAAAATTATGCCCATGACTATATGACACTAAACCTGATTTATCTTGCCACAAATATGTTTGTCTTACATTATATATTTAAAAGCATTGGTAGTGAACAATGATGATTGGGCAAATATTACATACTCTACTTGTTTCATAGTGACTGTGACAAGTTTACGGCGACGGGCATGAATCCTTACACTGTGAGGGCATGCAATAGTGCTATCGTTGCAATTAGAGTTCCGCTTGTCTAAGCTGTGCATTGGTAACATGAGGTCTATGGGCATTTCCTATTGCTTGGGTTAAACAAAAATAATTGGTACATGTGGATTAGGCAGTAGCAAAAAATGTGATATAAGTCTTTCCCGTACTTCAATATTCACCTATTTAGCCAATGACTGTATATCATTCTTATTTCAAAGTCAATGTTGTAATTGCTGTAGATAAGGATTGTCAGCTTAGTACAGAAATTAATCCAATTCCTGAAGTTTTGCAAGACATCTGTGACGTATATAACATGTATGCATAAAAATGCTAGATTGTTTTATAGACAGTCGCAAACTACAAAGTGAAAAAAAAACATGAATGCAGAATGCACTCCACTGAAAAGAAGTGAGGAGTTAGATACAAATTCTGAATCACTGCCACTGCGGGGAATTGCTTGTGGCAGAAAATGTAAAATGTGAACTTTAGCCACAGTTGATAGACAGTGTCGAAATAACAATAATTCCAAATCACCCTCCCCCCCTGGTGTACATGTAGTGCGTTTAGTCATTTTTGCTTTTAAATGGTAAACGTAACAACAGTTGATAAAATTAATTAAATTAAAATCAACATGAAGAACTATTTGTGTTTGTGTGTGTACGTGTGGAGGGGGCGGGTGTTGTACACTAAGCATTGTACAATGTATTTCAAACCCTAGTCAAGCAGTTAATGTTAAAACATGTATGTGTCTTTCTAACATGGCTGTAATGCATTATTGTCAACTATACACTTAAGTACAAGTGTCCATGTACTTGTTTTTACAAGTACCACCCAAAGTTGTCTATCTTTATCTCTCTTATATATGCAAGCCGAAAATCAACATAGAAACTTATGTTTGTAAATCTATGCACGGATGTATACTTAATACTCTTAAACGTAGCCAATAATCAATCATGGAGTGTAGTCCAGGATATTTCTGATATAAATTAATGATGGGCAAATTAATTCTTTTTCCAGTTGTCAAAGCGACTTTAGGACTCCTGTATTTCTTCCTTAAAATTAAAAACGTTATCTTTATATCTAAATCAACTATTATAACACAACATTTTTTCTTGCTATATATTGTAGCATACATACAGCATTGATTACAATGAATTTGAAAAGTATATTGTGCATCGGCATACAAATAGTAAAGCACTAATTCAAGTGTTAACAAATAGACGAGGTTCAATTATGTACTTTGCTTCAGGCAAGACATTGCCCTGCGCTTTACATTTTATCATTCTTTTTTCACGTAATTTCATTGGTTATCATGATCCAGAAGTACACGATAATCCGGAGAGGGCTATCACCCCTTTTCGAAGTGGGGTGATACCATGGTTATCATGCTTGTTCTCAGCCGGACTATTTTTTCACATCTCTTAAAACAGTGTTGTAATTGTTTAGAAAAGAATGATAAATACAAAACCGGGTTCGTTATGTAACATGAATTATTTTATCATGATTCGTTCTTGTGGCGCACCAGGCTCGCACTTCGGGCTCGCCGTGATATGCCCCAAGAACTCACCTGATAAAGTAATTCATATTACCAACTCGCCCAGTTTTGTCTATAACCCATGCTGCTGTTATAAGCACGTGGTTACAAAATAAACTCTATGCGCCTTGTGCGTGACTTGTACATACAATAAGGAGTAATAATAAATTGTTCATGTATAACATATGAAAGTGGCATCACTTCTGAAAAATTGGCAAACAGGGCCAATGGAAGCCTATGTTAGATTTTAAACATAAAATTGGTAGGTCGGACACAGACACAGTTCACAAGGGTGAGGGGGTGGGGGCTGGGGGGGGGGGGGCGATGTAAGCTGCATTACACATTTTTGTGGATTGAACCAATAGTCTCTGAAGAACAAATTTGATGACCGTTGTCACTAATGCGTATTTCTAACTTTTCACAGCATTGGATCGACCCATTTTTTTAGATCTAAGTGGGGTTTTATTTACCTCTAACTAGTCAGAAGAGCTTTTGAACTGCATATTTTGCCTCTATGCGGGAAGTGGTGCGTCCAAGCCTGGATAACACCTAACTGGATCTACAGATATGTCGTTCCTTCATGGAGGCTGTTCAAGAATTATTATTCCATGTATAACAGAAACTTCTATTTATTATATGAGTATGAGTAGAATTAGTACAAGGGAACAGTTACTATAGTCGTTATATAGTCAAAGGCAGGAGAATATGGTGCAGGGGAAGGATGAGGATTTGTGAATCTACAGTTGTCGTAATCATTGCATGGATGCTGTTCAGGAATTATTCAAAGTATAATAGAAACTTCTATTCATTATTAAATTATGAGTACAAGGGAACGGATAATAAAGTCATTATGTCAAAACACATTGTACTAAGACTATAATGTGTACTTTAAACTTTTATTTTATTTATTTTTTGTGTCCAGTTGATTGTTGTTATGTTGTTTAAAGCATAGTCTTACGATTCAATCATTTTAATGTATTTACATGCTTTTCTTTAAAAAAATAACCCTAAAATTCAAATTTCAAATATGATTTTTATTGATTTCGATTTTTGTTTTGTTTTTGACTGGTGTGCTCTAAACCAGTAATGGAATGGAATGGGACAGTGTGGGACGGTGTGGGACCACTATATTTGGCAGAATTGTATCCTTTGTTTGCACTACTACCCTTTTATTAATTTAGTGATGAAATATAAAATAAAATACAAATTTACCACAGTTGATACTATTGGCTGGACTTTTGATTTCCCGAGGCAGCAACCCATGGTGAGGTGTTAACATCAGTTCTATGAAACAAATATACAATTAAAAACCAATAAATACAATCAATTATATACACACATATCAAAGTGATACAAACAACGACAGCATGTGTCCAATACCATTGAATAAAGCATATCGTCAACTCGGTACCCATCATGCATAGCACTCCACGATACAGTCGCTATAGCTACATGTATGATATGGTCGTAGTGAACGTCACCAATGTTTCCATTAGGCAGTTGTTGAATTACAATAATCAATGTCAGTGCAAAAAATAGTTTTATAAAGAACATCTGTACTGGAAAACACTCCTGTAAGTCACATATGTCACACCTGGCCCGACGCCAGGGTATTTGAAACCATGAAATGTGAAGAACAATGAAAATGAAAAACGCACATGTTTCTTTAATCAAATCTAAAAACCGCCACATTAAGCATTTAAGCACATACTTTCTTGAGGCCAACATGGCCAACCTGTTACATTTGCCCCGCCCCCCCCCCCACCACTAAAATAAATGTCTCCTGAAATTTCCTATGGAGCAAATGATTAACTCAATCATAGACAATATAAAACACGAATAATATTTGAGAGAAAATTCCTACAAATGAATCTGATAATTCTAATAACAGAATCTAGTAATACATGTAATCAATTAAATCGCCTTAGTTAACTGTGAAACGTTTCCATAATCAAAAGTAAAAAATCGTTGATGTCTAATTAAGAACTAAAATCATTAAACACAAGTTCCCATATGCCATTGAATTCAAATGTCACACAAATGAATAACCATAATCCAAAAATGCATTTCAATTACAGTTATTATATAATGAAACAATCATATTCAAAACAAAATCTTTACAAAAATTCCAGTGCAGTATGTAATGGCCACAAGCAGAAGACCTAGCAAAGGCGAAACTTTGAACTGTCATTCTACATCATGCAATTCATACAGTAGAAAACAATCATCACACTGCAGCTGTCAATGAATAGGTCGCTTTTCTTCTGTATATCCTAAGCACCAGAAATAAGTCCACTTGGTTTGTTTTCCTTTGCTGTAATTTTTTTCAACTTTCACACCCCAGTTCTGTGGCAATATAATGTATAATGCCCCAGTCCAAATCCCTATAATTACTTGTGTTTACAGCCAGCCAATAAGAGTAAAGCTCATTTGCATACATATCATGGCCCAAAGAGGTCGCTACTGTACCGGATGTAAGCTTGACACCATTTTGACCAATCAGAAGCCTTGTTTACTAGTAGCACATGTTCAAAGATGGCAGAAAAACTTGAAAATATCTAGCTTATTGCAGAAAGTTGTTTGTAATTTCATCAATCAAAGGCTGTTCATGGGTGTTAATACTGGTGTGATCTATCCATGACCATAAGGATAGTAGTACCAGTACTATCTCAATTTGGTTTGAATAATTATGTGCCAGGATATGAAACTTAAATCTACTGTTTTCTATTAATGAATAGAACGGAGGTGTTGTTTTCATATTCTTGGCACATGATCACCTAAACAAAACATGTTGGAAGTTAAAACAATAGTCTTGTAGTTGCTACAGCTATGTACGATACGGCCTTAAGGAATATTAGACTGGGGCTAAGAACTAAGTGGTGTGCCCTTAATTTTGCTGGGGGAACTTTCTCTCATCCTATAAAAAATCCTTCTCTCTTCAACACCAATAGTTCTATGGAGCAACTTAAAATCAAAAGGTCTCTCTTCCATTTTACAACACAACAGCAGAACCAAAGATTCATCATTGCATCCAAGAAAAAAAAACGATTTATCAAAATGAAATCCATATCTATTTTTCTAACAATTTTGTCTTTCCTATATACAAGTCCACAGTATTCATCCAATAATCTACTCAAAATTCTGATGCTAATTCCCCTTCATTTTGAAATAATTGTTCCCCACCTGTAAACACTTTTCACTAAAAGTCTACGCACAACCTATATCATTTAAATAGCACACACTTCTACAAAATAGAACATGCAATAAGACAAGCAAGCACAAACTGAATATACAAACATCACAAAATATTTATTTAAAATCCTGTAGACTGGGTTCACAGCACTTGGTCTCATCATCATTTTATTTTATAGAACACTATAAAACAAAACACAAAATATTTATTATATGTGCACTAGATCTGATTGACAAACAGTAAATAGTCACAAAATGCTTCCAGGACAGGGACATGTTCACGAAACTTCACAGACAACTTTTACAACTACTGCCGGTAAACGACACAAAAGACGTAATCATACAAGTGTGCACTGGAAATCATTGTACAAAAATTCCAAACAGTTCTCCTCAAATTTTCTATGCCTTTAGCTTGAATTCTTGCTCCTCGCGGGACAACACAAACACAGTTGATATAAATGCAGAGATGATCCATATAAAGTCGATCTTAGTCGATCGAAAAAATATAGCAATTAGATATCTTCATTTGTCAAATCTGGCCCGAGGCCAGGGTGATTTGAAACCATGAAATTTGAAACGACGATGAAAATGAAGAACACGCACATATTTTTTTTAAATCAAATCTAAAAACCAACTCCCACAAAAACTTCTACAATCTCACTAGAAAAAGTACTTCAATCTATATCTCCCAATAAGCTATCTAAAATCCGTCACAGTATAATAAGCACATGCACATACATTCATGAGGCTACCAACCCGGCCAACCTTTTACACATAATCAACAATATTGATTCATCGTGAAAATATATCGCTGTCGTTCTCGTAAAATTCTCTATGCACCATCACAGACGAGACACGGCGCTATTATCGTATGGATTTCTACATTAACGACAAGAAAATGGTTGTATGCAATAGGACCAAAGAATACAACGTCACCCACAATGCTTTGCGCCCATGACTGATCAGGTATTCATTTTATGTCGAGTAAGGCAATATAATCTGGAATAAGTACTTTACGAAAAAGTGGAAACACATTAGCATAACCAAGAGTCAAAACCCATAATCCTCAGTTTGTAGATTATGCTCTAACATATTGATATATCCTGTAAAATAAAATAAAAACTAAAATATTTTGCGACTATTAAATTTATTAAAATCATATTGTTCCTGGAAAAAATATAGCAATTAGATATCTTCATTGTCTATATAGGCAGGAAAGCTCTCTAGATTTTTTAAAAGACGCGAAAACTTATCAGTTAAAAATATTTTGTCTCCACAAGTTGCCCTGTCAAGTTATCATGATAGAGCCCTACACTACCTGCCATATGCACTATATCTAGACACAGAAGAAGAAATAGCAAACATTATAAAAAAAATGCAATGTATATTTTTTCTACTTTTACTTAATAGTATAGCATAAATCTTTCAAATTGAAACACTTTTTTGCGTTTGAAAGTTAAAAAACAAATATGTCCATGGTAATAGATATGTTCTTTATTAAAAATGCATTGTCTAATAGCTTTTGCTAAAACACATTGTACTATGTTTTTTTTTCTAAAAACGACCCACATGTTTAGAATATATATTGAAAGAGTAGACTTACGATCTCTATGTAATAATACTATTGTCCTATTCACTCAGCAATACTTCTTTTACCTTTGTATTTAAACGCTCATATTCGCTTTACATTTGACATTTAGATATGTAAGAGGTGCGAGTCACCACACATTGGGTTACAACTCGAGTAATCATAATAAAAATTGCTATTAAAGTTAAGATTTACGCAATTTTGAAGAGTTACTACCATGCATCTGATCTCATGTGATAACGTAAGTGGTCGATAAAACCTTCATTAAACTAATTCACACAGTAGCCTATGCAGTGCCCCCACTTTGGTGTCTGTGTGCTATGTTTAGAAATCCCTGTAGTAGACATTTTTCATAAAGGATTAGAAAAGTTGTACACTTTTGCACATTTGGTATTCAACCAATCAGGACCCTACAAAAGTAACACATGTTCATGAACTGTGTCTAATTGAGATATAATAAGTACCAGCATTTGAATAAGCCCCACACCACCCCCACCCACCATTTTACGCACTGTATGCTATGAATAAACTGTTCACCATAACATATATGCAACTAACTCTATTCTGGATTATATGAAAACTGCAACATATTGGATACTCATCTGCACAAGTTGTATAACATTATATACATGGTTAAACTGTACTCTTTTGTGCTTGTTTTACGAGCTTACTTAGATAGCCTTTCGAACCTTCACGGTTCTTCAGTCTGCCAACTGCCTATACGTGATGGTGGTGTGACGGTGGTGGACGGAAGAGACGAAGAAGACGATGGTGGGAATACCCTGTGTGAAGGACTTGTCGGAGGCCGTAAGAAGAATTATGAGTGATTATGGATGCAGTGCCTACTTTAAACATGTGAACACTCTTAAACGGTTACTAGTAGCACCCAAGGATCCAGCCAAGAAAGAAGACGTTTGTGGTATGGTGTGGTATGGTTTACCAAATAAACTGTGGTGGCTCAGGTTCTGAAGGATGTAGTAGCTCTTATGTGGGTGAAACATCATCGACACTTGGGACCAGATTTGACCGGCATAGACGTCCTAGCATCACCTCGTCACATGTCTCCTTACATCTTCATCAACCGGACAGAGAGAGCCATCACATATCGCTGATTATAGACCCTGACCAGAACACTTTTGAAAGAAAGATCAGGGAGGCCATACACATCAGGCGCCTCAAGCCCGACCTCAATAAGAACGTAGGGACCGCCGACCTGCCAACCATCTACACCAACATCCTACCAGCCGCTGCCGATGACGTCACACCACCATCACGTGACGCATAGGCAGTTGGCAGACTGAAGAAGAACCGGGAAGTTTAGAAAAGCTATGTAAGTAAGCTCGTAAAAAACAAGCACAAATGTACAGTTTAACCATGTATATAATGAAAACTGCATTGTTAGGAATTTTGACTTGGATAATTGCATCAACAATAAATCCCACTTTATACGGATAATTTTCTTGTCTTACAAGATTATGATGATATGATGAATGCACAGATTAAGACTTAAAATGCTAAAAGAAACATGGGAGAAAAGGTTAATTATATGAGAAGGGCTGGGAGATCAGACAATATTTCACTTTGTATAAACAGAACTCCACACTCCATACCACAATTTATGATCTTTCAACCCCGCTGGTATAATAACCCATTACTATTATATCCCCCATTGCAGGATATATCCAAAGAGCGTATTCAAGATGTGTTGTCATCATTTAAAAGGAAGGCGATATAGCAAGATGGGTCAAAATACCCACCTAGCACCCTCTATGAACGTGCTTCCAAAAATAGCTAGCACAAGATGTGACCATCTTAAATTGTAATCACTCCTAGGAATCTCACACGTGATATTCTCTGGCGTAGGACAATGGGACTGCCATTGATACAAAGAACTTGAAGAATTTGAAAGCTCACTGGTAGCACCACACGCCTATGATGACGAGACACTGGTTTGAGGGCGTGAGAGCGGGTGCCAGTGGTCTAAATCATCGGTCTGATCACTATTTATGTTGATAGTAGTACCCAGCCCATTATTACTTTACATCATAATAGGTGGTACTAAAATGTACCCCATGCATCATTTATGTTCACTTTAATTCTAACCATTACACCATTAATGTGAAAATATTAGAACACTTATACGATTTAGAGGCAGTAGTTGCGCAGGTTCATTGTTCAGGTACATGAGGTCTATCCTTTCACTTTACACCGAACGCTTTTAAAAGCTTTATGTTAGAGACTTTCGGTGCCAGGCCCTTCTGAATGACAAAACATGATAGGATCTGTAAGAAACTTAAGAAGAGAGATCCAACCACAAAATATCAGGATAAATCACTCCACAAGAAAAACATCTTTAGACATTACCAAAGAGAAAAGTGTATCCCACCACATACGCACGTACAAGATGTCTCAAGTGGAAGCTTTCACTCTTGTCACCGTGCTGCCTATAAATAAAATTAAACCACACATTCGCTACACCTTCATCTCACTATATAATATCTTAAAAAGATAGATACTTAGTATAATTCTTGTTCATCTGTACATATAAGTAATAACAAAGTACTAAGATTTAACTGCCTTTATCAGTTTTTTCTTGTGACAAGTGCCAATGCTCTCAACTGAAGACAAAAATATGTGTTTGATCAAAGTATATAATGATGGATTTTGACGTATGCCCTTGCGGCGCGCCGCTTGCTATTAATGAGGCACATGAATACGTGTACATGATCTAACAATCTGCATAGAAATAGTGATCTTACCACACACACTTCTACAGTCACTGGCACGGTCTGTCATCACAGTGTTCCATCCTGAAGACCTTGTTTGCTCTCCTTGTACTGGGTAGGCCGGATAGCGGCAGTTTACTCTTAGACGCTGGTACAGCAGCAGGTTTGGCTGGAATCCTGTTTCCGATGGGAATATGATCTCTTTAATAACTGTTCTTATCGAGGTTGGCCCTCCTCCCTCACCATCGTGGACTTGGTACCGCGTGGCCGCAAATAACTCATCTTGTTTGAAAACAATCGCTGGGGTGATGCCCCCTACTCTGAGGCTCAGTCGGTTACCTATCCTGCCCCTGGAGGCTCGTGCACAAACACAACCTAGCCTCCATCTGCGACAATCATACAAAATGATGGCTGCAGAGTTTTCACAAACAAAGAGACAAGAGAACAATATACCTGGACAGTCAAAGTCATAATGCAAACGAACTCACAATGGCCAATAACGCAATTTTTCAGGGCGTCGGACATACTACGGGACAGTCACGGTTTCACAACATCCCACAAACCCATACAAAACAAAACAAATAAATAAAAGTGAGGCAAACGTACTGCAACAAGTATCTTTCCGAATTTCCTCATATAGTTTTCAATCTATACGTTAGTGAATATTATAGATTTTTGATATTATATTGCCATTTGATTATTATACAGCGAGTGACTAGTCATATAGAGATAATATTTAGAATCTTGGTTTAATACCATTTTGTACATGACATCACAAGTTTATTTTCCACATAATGAGCGGAAATGTTGTAATTACTCGGCTTGGGGGGGGGGGCAGAAAATGGGTACGGACGTGTTGATAATTATAACACACGCCTATTTCTGAAGAAAAAAAACTTGGCCGACAATATACCAATATCTGAGAAAAATGTGACATGATATACCAATATATCATGTATTCAGATTTTCTTTTTAATGTGTTATGTATTTGATATTCCATATAAACTCTGCAATTGTCTTTGACTCAAATATTTACTTTCATTGATCAACTTAATTTTGATATCAAGTGGCAGCTCTACGTTTGGGTTTAGACATTTTGATTATTGCTTTATATAAACTGGAATAGATTTATCTACTAGGCATGAGGTACAGACAAAGAATGAAAAAAGAAATCTATTTCTGGGCTTTTTATAACACATTTTCTCTTTGTTCTTCTATCATCAATAAAATTTAGTAAAGCATCCCACAAAGTTCCTAATACGTATCGGAGTCTTTGATACACTAAAACTAGATAAAACTTCAATCACAAAATACACAGAAATCAAACATAAATTAGTCATCTAAGATCGTCGATTAAATATTCAACCCCCTGGCGATAAAACTTCTTACTATCAGCTATCAAACGTGTCGCTAACTAAAAGCAAACACAATCTTAAGTATAGCTCTTTAACTACAATGGGAGTCTACAGAAAATGTTACGTAATCAACTCTGTCTGACCTTTAATGGAGATGTGTAGAGTGAGCAGCCGCAGAAAAGCCTGTGTGGTCCTAATTGGAGGTGATTATGGTACTTGGGACCGCATAAAGTGGTCTTAATTGAGAGGCTGGTCTTAATATAGAGGTTTGCATTACTAATGATATATAGGGGGAAATTCGGGTCCGAAGAAAGTGGACCTAATAGAGAGGCGGTCCTAATTAGAGGTTCGACTTTAACTTTGCTAATACCGTCCGTTCGACCTCGTGACCATATTTAGGTTCCTTGAGCGATATGCATTATGCACTGTGTACAAGCGAGGCGGGTGGCGACCGTTACCCTATTAAGCCGCGTTTTTGCAACCGGCTGCATTTCGCGTTGACGCGTTTTGCAACCTCTAACGCGTTTTGGAACCAGAAAGGGGTCTGGAGCCACGTTTTGCAACCGCAACGCGTTTTGTAACCGCCAATGCAAAATGTAACCTGCAGATATTTTTTTAGTTATTTTCTTCATTACTAACACTCACGCATATGCATTTGAGGGATGTTGTGTATATTTCTTAAACTTATCACATTGTTTAACATAATTAAATAATGCATTGATTTAGCATTAGAAGATGCATTTCACATGCTATATGAGACCACATTATAGCCACTTTTCACTATCAGCATAGATATATTTAGCAGTGCCATTTGCATAAAAATTAGGCTAATCGCCCTCACATGTGATTGTGTTCTTTATTTTAAATGAATGCATATCATTTACAATACAATATTTCTTTTCACATTCAAAGTGATTCTCGGTTACGGCAATTTAATTTTGAATATTATTGTTTTAAGAATGTTTATTCAAAATGACTTTATATTGAAAATCATATGCATTCATAAAGTTTGAAGAACGCTATTGCATGCATGGAAGAATAATCAGCCCAATTGTTATGCCAATCGCATCTTTAAACATAATTTTTGCTGATAGTAAAAACTACTGTGAGGTGCATGTGAAATGCATCATCAAATACTAAATCAAAGCATTCTCTATTGTAGTTAAGTGTTCATACAATGTGATAATGTTAAGAAACATACACAAAATCCCTCAAATGCATATGCGTTAGTGTTATAATGTGGAAAATAACTAAAACGAAATCTCCAGATTACATTTTGCATTGGCAGTTGCAAAACGCGTTGTGGTTGTAAAACGCGCCTCCAGACCCCTTTCTGGTTGCAAATTGCGTTAGCAGTTGCAAAACGCGTCAACACGATATGCAACCGGTTGCAAAAACGCGGCTGGTTGCAAAACACGGCTCAACAACCCCCGCCCCACCCATGTCCTCTGTATTTCATGACTACTCCCTTACACACCGCCTCGGGTGAGTGTTTAATATAGCAAACCACAGCAGACAATAGAAAAACATAACTCCCATGCATTAATATGGTATAATACACGACACCTATTGCTAGTACACGAATTTCCACTTCGCACAGTAAGCCTGTTCATATTCTGTGGGGAAAAAAACTTGCAACATCATTAGGTTTGCTTACACTCGTTTTATCATCCACTTTTTTTCTATCCTACTTATCACCAAACACTGAGTGAATTATTGGTGTATCCGAACTGGGAGTCGACCCCGACGCAATTGTGACAGCTAAATAAGAGATGGCAACAACAATACCGTAATATTATGCAACATTCAATACGCATTACGGAAATAACATGGGATCGGCATTTCATACGAATTTGATGTCCAGCGGAGGGCAGACCCACATTACACTAGCGGGCAGCTTGAAGAATACAAACATTCAATTTTGACACATTTACTCGCAACTATTGACCGGCGGTAGCAATATAGAGATGGTATCTATACAGGAGTTTATTCTGGTAGCTTTCTCAATAGGCGGTCTCAATAGATAGTTGATCTTAATTGGAGGTCTTACCGTATAGTATATATCACCTCCCTTCTCACGATGCTGGGGTCCATGGCTCTGTTCTACACTCACTATGGAATTCGGGAGAAGATCTGCTACCTGCGAATGGCAGTTTGCAGCTGACAAACAGGAAAAGAGTTTCTAAAATGTCAAAAGATACAAAAATTATTTTATTGCGCCCTCTTACCGGAGATCACATACTCCCCTTTTATTTTGTTCTCTGTCAACATATCACCCACCTCCAACAACAAACAACGACCATACCTCTTCAATAGTGATACAATGACGCAAAATTTTGAGCATGCTTAAAATGTTGCCGGCGATTGTAACGACCAAAAATCTACTCGAAGATAACAGCATCCAAGCAGTCCCCAACGTCAGCATAACTAAGTTGACATAGATCTCAAACATTCTCAAAAGTTATTTGATCGTTTTACCACTATCCGGAGGCGCGGGACAGAACTTATAAGGCAACGTCATATTCATACCAGGTCATGAAGATCCTTGGCACACTAAACTGCCTTTCTCAACTATCTGGTGGACCACTTGTTTCTGAAGCGCACTGTGTTCATCACTCACATTAGTGATCTATCTTATTGTGTACATTTGATATGTAGGTACCACTGCGCAGGATACAACCTGCTAGGGCTAGGTTTGCTCAACACCCACTGCCAGACCCGACTAGGTTCCTTGCTCACTAACTACAATTGCACTTCCTATCCATTTGGCCACGGAAGCACCACGTAGTACCTACATTAACAGTGGTAGGATGTTGTATATTCTGCGTCCATAGTCCAGTGTAGACTACCATAAAATATTTGCGGCCCAAAGGTATACAATCATAAGCAATGCAAAATCTTTGATAGCTCATAATCCGGCTGTCTGACAAGATGGTTCCGTAAACATTACACCATCGTAAAGTACTATATTCAGGGTGTGTGTGGCGAGCTGGGTCCTGTGGGTGGCGTGGGTTTGGGAGACGTCTTGGTATATTGTGAAAAAAACAAACAAAAACAAAAAGAAGAACTTTGCCACTGATAGCATGTTTGTAAATTATGATGGTTGAAAACATGTTTGTAAAGCAACCAGTCTATATAGTTTATGTTTTGAATTTTGCAATATATGCGTCAGTTCAGATATTTAGGAAAAAATATTACTCTAGGTGATAAAACGAGGCCTCTCCCCTAAATATCTGATGGCTAGTGGCGAAAGAAGCCTAAATTACATTAATTGTGCATGCAAAATGAACGATAGCCCATTAATCGCAAAATCCCATTCAGGTCGACTTTACCCTAACTTATAAAGTGAGTATTTATTTATTTCGGTAAAATATACACCATAGTAAAATGTTCTTTTCACCCGTCACACCATCAATTGTCGAAGCTACACTTAAACTACGACCAGAGTTGGTGTTCTTTATCTCCTTCCAGAAAGTGACATTATCTTTTGACATAGATTTCTTATCTAATGAATCTGCTTTTGCCTTATTGGCAACAGATTTACATATACATATAGACCAAAACAATGGTCGAGGGTTGGAGAAGACGTGACCCTACACTGACATAATACCTTTAATGGTAATACTAATTGGACATTTCGTTTAAATCTTAGCAGAATAGAAAACCAAGAAGTACTAAAGGGACTGGGTGAACATTTCCTCGGTTGACATTCATGTTTTTTGTAGCATATTAGTGATAGTTTTTTCTATACAAATATATGCTTATTTAAAAAAAATAATGATCAAATAACAAAAAAAGTATTCAAAATAGTTGTTAAGCATTTGCGACATATGTCCTCTTCTGAAGCTAGCTAACTGAAGAGGACACAGATGTCGAAAACATTTGACAAATATTTTGGATACTTCTTTTATTTATCATATAAACTTTGGAAAATAAGCATATATTTGTAAAGAAATAAAAATTTACTCATATGATACACACAATATGCAATGAGCCTTACACGTGAAATCTTAAGTAATTGATGGACGTTTCTGAGACGGTTGTCAGCTGGTAATTAGAGGGTTAAAGGTGTACAAAGCATTGAGGTTAATGAGGGATTCTCATCTGGGTAGGAAAATATTTCTTTTCAAAATGTGTTTGAAATAAAGAGAACACAAACGTATTTCTAAAAAGTAAAAATGTAAAACGCACCTACAAAATGACCATTTATTCAATAAAGTACTTACAAATACATTATACAGAATATCACATTAAAGTTTATGATTTGTGTCAAGTTGAGTAAAGTCACTATGAGGATGAAAACGTGTCATTTCCAGGTATGCGCCTGCCAATGTGGTTATATTGGCAATGTTCTATGTTTCAACCATTGAGATACAATGCACCAATATTGAATACACATCTGCCATGGACAGTACTACAGGAAATCTATGGGATCGTCTGTTGCAGTAACAGTTCACAATGCCTCAATACAGGATATTATAGAATGGCCATAGCCATAGCGCGCCGCACCCTCCATAACTGTGATATCGATATGTGCAGGATGCATGATTGATGACATACACAAAACGTTCGTCTCACTACATGGTTAACATCGAAGTCCGAAGCTAACAATTTATCACTGTTTGATGAATAATAACTTGTACCTACACCAGATCGACCAACCGTCCAGTTGAGCACAAAATTATTAGTGTGTTCTACGCTCCCAACAGAATGCCAGTTCTTCTATGACAGAGGATGATGCTCAAAATTGATGTAATCACTGACAAATTATGGATATCCAAGTTGTGTGTTCACTAGGGAGTCCATTATAAAAGAACGAGATGACACCAGGACGAAGATATACAAAACTGACGCTGCAAAAAGACCATGGTGGGAATCCCATGTCAAGAACTCATCAGAAAGTGCAACATGAATCATGAGAGACTACTATGGATGCAGGGCTCTTTTTAAAACTATATTTACTAGGAATGTTCTCCTACAAGTACTAAGTGCTCACAAATTCCCGGTAAGGCACAGTCAGTGCAACATCGCATCCAGTCGCTTTGGGCACAGTGGTAACAGTGTGGACGGGGCTTTACAACTACATTTAGGCGGGGTTTCTTCTTTTTCTTGCATTTTACCAGTGCATTATAAATGAGAAGATCAAATACTTCAAGGACAGTCAATGCACTGCAACCGAGAAGTAACCCTATATAGCCACCAAAATCACTGAAAAATGACGCCATGTCGTAGGCAGGCTCGTGGACAACATACTGGTACTTAAGCTCCCCATAAAACACGTCGAGCACAACTAGGTTGGATTGTATAAATTCATGTCCCGTGTTAGCTGTGTTTTCCGCCCTATTCATGTGCACCCGTAGGTGATCTTGATAAGCACGAACTGCCTGCTGGAAGTCTACGTGCTTGGTTTTCAATTTCTTCTTTAGGTCATCAACTATTGACATCAGTGTGTCGTAGTACTCATTGATGACTTCTCTTGCCTCTGTTGAGCTGAAATCTTCAACTCGTAAACACGGTCTAAGATCTTTTGAGTAAAACGAGCTACCAATATCTTTGCTAGCATGTGGAACGCAATTTATATACAACCAAGTATTGTTGCGCAAGTTCTCTCTTTCCCATCCAAAGTCATCATAAGCACGAGGTAGTTCCTGTTTTTCAGACCCAATGAGATTCTGCAAAGGCTGTAAAACATTAGTGTTAATTTCTTCTATTAAAACTTCTATGTTATCTACTAAAGAGGACAATTCATCCATGCTGTTTGCCAGGTCATTTTTTGTTAGTTTCCCACCAAGATGCTTATCAAAAAGATTAGCAATAAACAGTTGCTGTTTTTCTAGATTCTCATCAACTATTTCTGTGGTTATAGAATCAGAATAATCCAATTTTAGGTTTTTGTTTACGTCCATGGATGTCACACCGAGACGCTCCATGTCTAAGATAAGCACATGTCTGAAGTCCTCCAGGCATCTTTCAATTCGTTCACTTGTCTTGTAGTTTTGTAGAAATGATTCTCTGATGAATATCATGAGCACAGAGTGCGTGTCAATGTTGTTCTTGAGCAATTTCATTGTTGTTATGAAGCCATTGGACTCGATTCTGTGTCTAACTTCAGCACTGGCCAATATGTTTTTCTTGATAAAGCTGTTGTGCTTACTTAGGAGACTGTCAGAATGAGATGCTGCAATCTGTGAATAAGACACATCAGCTGAATATCTTTGAGAATGGCATGGTTCTGGACAGCTACAGTTTGTGTTTTGTGGTTGCCGCTTTCCCTTCACACACTCAAGGTAAGTTGACACATCGCACATCTCACCTGGGCCTTGCATGTAGACATCCCTGCACCCACATGACTTGAGCATAGCTTTGGTTTCACAAGCCCGCAAGCAACGGTACCGAGTGTAGGGTTCATTTTCATAGTACAATGATGGCTTGTCTGAGCAGTTTCCCCACGGTGCCACAGTACTTACGAGTTCAGAGTATTTGACAGAAAGCAGCCCTCGCACCCCTGATGGGACTGCTATTCCCAGATCCCTAACCATTGGAAGCTCGTTTTGGTCATGGAGGAACACTTTAACACCTGCAAAGTTTGTGAAGCCCTTCATGTAGCCGTATTGCTCTATATTGACAAGCAAGGACAGCCCAATACCAGTGGAAGATGTGGACAAGACAGACTCCCCATTAGCATTGAATGTGTAACACACTCCAAGATCTGTGTTGACGGGCTCTACTAAACCACAATCTTTATCTTTCACACCATTCCAGCGGCATTCCAACAGAAAGTTGTCAAATTTATGTGAAGTAGATGTGACAAATTCAAGAGATTCATTGGAATTTAGATGATAAGTAGTTATATCAAAATCTCCCAAATATCGGATCGTCCTGTCTTGAACGGTAATGTTGGTAAAGTTTGTAGTTGTCAAGTCCAAAACAGTTGAGTGATCTTCGATAATACTATTATCGTGACAAGTCACCCCACATCCAGCTTCGGTAGTAATGTCACCTGCATTGCCCTTTTCAACAGATAGCGGTACTTTGATATCGATATTATCAACAATGTTGCAAGGATTTGCTGTTATAGATATCTCATCAATGTACATGTAAAACTCCCTATTAAAGTCATCAAATTCAGAATAAAAGTCATTCATTTCACTTATATGATAATAGGAGTAGTCATGTACTAAGTCAGTATCTAATCGGAACACTATGGTAGTGACAACAAGCGAGTCATAACTTGGGGCAGGAACATCGATCTCAATCAATCTGTTACCCAGCAAGTCCGTCTCCACATGCAAGATAGAATCAAGACCACCTGTAATGTAATTTATACTAACTGTTACCCCAGAAAACTCAATCAGGTCGCTGGAGTTCACGTGTACATTAAAACTTAAACAACTATCTCGAGTTATCTCTATTGCAGGGAGAGTAAGAATGTACCGATTGTAATGGTAACTGTGGTATAATCCCGTGTAATACACCCTGCGAAGTTCTAAACTGATTGATTTTCCATTGGGTACCCAATCATATATATGTACATCAGGACGAATCTGTGTTTGCAAGGGATAGCAATATGTGTTCTGCAAATCACAGCCATGGTCATGCGGTGTCGCAGCCCATGGGGAGCACCCTCCTTCTTCGAGGATCACATTATCCACACCAGGTAATTGGTGTTCGTTATAGAAGTTAACATCAGCAAAAAATACCAGTCTAAATACTACAGAATATGTGCCAGGTGGGACACACTTCTGAATGTAATTCCAATAAGCATAGCTCACCGCCCCATACTGATTGGAACTTGGCAACTCAAAGGCATCCACATACCCATTTTTATATATTAGGAAAACTTCTAGCCTTTCATAGATTTTAGATCCACGGATTTTAGCTCTGTATTTTAAAAGGCTTGCTGTTGTAATCGTCCTCTGGGGCGAAGATAAATAGGCAACATTACCTCTTTTAATATTCTTGTAAGATGGGGCCATGTAATGACCTAGTTTGGAATGATTTCCGTCCGTTTTAATATGTTCATAAAAGTACAGTGTATTGACCTTATTCCTTACCCATCCGTCTACTGTGTAACCACATAAAAAGGCATCTTCAAAATCACAGGTGATTTGTATTTTTTCACTACAAGGTGCACCCTCATCTGAGCCATCAAGACAGTCCTTGTGACCGTTACACGTGAGGCGTACCGGGATACAGAGACCATCCAAATGACAACGAAACCAGCCAGGCTCACACGGACAGTAAGGCAAGTTCTGAGTAATCTCTGGTAAAGCAGCATACCTACGACACTGCTGGTTTGAAAACATGCTGCACCTCCCAAGAGACAGGTTGTCGATGGCTAATCCTGTTGGTGATGCATAAACAGTCTCGTCAAAGTTTACATAGTTATCTAAGCTACATTCTACTTTAAACTGAATTCTGAATATTCCACTTGGTAACTGAAAGAACATGTGATGCCATGACTTTTGCGTGAGATGAGATGACGTTAATGCACCTCTATGTAATCTTATAGTGTTTAAATCTTCCCCAATAAGATGTATGGTAAACGTTGTCGAATACATATATGTTCTACCAAATATGGTGACGAACAATTCAAGACACATTTCTGTCACATTTAAAAATGGTGTTAATACCTTTCCTTTGCATAAATCATTGTATGGAACATTTAAAAATGCTAACACTTGTCCCGAAAATGAATTCAAAGTAACATCTTTCACACTCCTATAATAAAACCTATTTTCATAATGCGATGATATGATGGTAGAGAATATAGTAAATTTATTTGGAAATTCTGCACTTGTGCTATCCACAAGATATTCACAATTGTTATTTTCAAATGTACATAAAAACTCATATTGTTCTACAACTCTTTTCTTTCTATAGAACTCCCACGTGTACTGCTGATCACAAACCGTTGTATTGGTCGTATTGGGTGTATTGACAGATTTTTCCACATATGAAGATATGATGCACTGCCTTAAGTCTCTGTTGTAGAAAATACCTATGCATTGTGGATCATAGAAATCAAGGCATACATCTCTGCAAACGTATCTTGGGATATTGTTTATGTGTGATAGTTTATATTTTAAATGATTTTGGGGCAGACTGCAAATGTTTGTGTCAAGCTTAAAGAGTCTGTTTTTCATCTGTTCCTCCTCGATTTCCACGTTGTTGTTTTCAAGCCTCATTCTGACGCCTCGGATGGTGTCCACCATAGACAGGTCATTGAGTGAGGTTAGTTCAAAGGGGTTCTCATTACATATGGTCACTGCGGGAAACTTCATCGAGGTGTTGTACACAACTGCCACATTCACCACCTTGTTGTATTCAAAGTAGAACATGAGCTTGGTGATCATGAGGTACATGAATGCCGCTGTGGCGAGTAACAGAAAAATTGTCCACGTTACTCTGCGAAGAAAGAAGCGGGATGATTCGGTGAGAAAGCGGACACCATGACATGTCGTCGTCTTGGAAAAGTCTACACATAGCTCTACCCACGGCTTGGAAGCATCTTCTTCAGACTGGTCCGCAGCCTCTATATCTGAAGCATCAAGATTATGCCTGTTTGGTTGCCAGTTGTGCTATTAAAGTTTGATATCAAATTACACATGTAAGAATTTTGAAATGATCAATTATTTGTAATTTGCGATTTGTAGGTAGCATAGGAAAACTATTAATAGTAATTCTAAGAAATTCCTATTTATATCGATCATAGATGTTAGACGGTAAAATGTAACCAACATAAATTCTAATTAGTTACAATATAACAATATAACAGGAAGGTGATGGGGGGGTTGCCTCTTGGGTAAGATGGATGTAGTTTGGGTAATATATCGTCCTAAATACACCTAAAAATTTGAGAATTTAATTCTATCTTTACGAATCACAGGTTTAACCAGGTTTTATGGAAATGTGGTTGGTGGCAACAATGGGTTTTATATGCATGTCCAATAGCGAACATACAAAAATCCCTATAATAATGAAATCTTGTTTGGAGAGGGTAAACTAGTAGGGGAGTGGGGGCCCAAAAGAGTCGCCCTCGTCCGGAATCTGCCCATGCACTCTCTCACGATGATCATACAACACGTACACACCATAACTCAATTTACAAGTTTATACAATGTAATCATTTATTGAATATAAATGACAACGATGACGACAACGAAGACAGTGGTCATATAGATAGAAACAATTTATTGCTAACTCATATATTGAAATATATTGAGGAATATGTGTTTTGTTCAAAAACACATCAATAAGAATTGATAAGCAGTGTTTAATCTAGGATTATCACTTGTTGGCTGTATGCTGATGTATAGATGTGCTGTGGGCGCAGCGACGCACATATTAGGGTTAGCAACGGCAAACAGTATAACGATGTCGCAACCCCTACATTAGACCAAAATGCGTCAGGAGGATGGTAAAAATATAAGAAATTTCGGTGTACCAGGAAAAAGTCATGCCGCAGCGTACGGCGTCTGGCTTCTGACGGCACCTACAACGGCATGGCAAAAAGCGATTGGTCCAAGAGTGTATCATGGGCGGCATGGGACTGCATGTGGTACCGTTTTACATCATGCCCGGTGCCTTCTTGTGCCTTCTGGTGCCGCCTGGTGCCGTTTTGTATGAAGCCTGGTGTCACATGGTGCCGTTTTGCATCACGCCTACCATACCCCCCTCAAAATTTATATCAATGTTGATTAATAATCGCTTTGGTGCACGGCACTGGTTTGGGCGGCATATGCCCACTTCTCCTACGAAGTCGCAGATGTCGAGCAAATTTTCGGCTTGCAGCATGGCCGCGCCACCAAACAGCACCAAATAGAACCAGTTTTATTACGTAGGTATAATCGTTTCATACCGTTCTGCACGGTATCATGCTACGTCGGGGTTCCTAGAAATGCATTTTTTCGGGCCAGACTAATGTAAGGGTAAAGGCCTTTATAACGCCTACATTACACCAAAATGCGTTATCACGTGGGAAGATGGTAGAATATAAGAAATTTTGGTGTATCAGGAAAAAGTCATGCCGCGGATTACGGCGCCTGCCTTCCGACAGCACCTACAATGGCATAGCAAAAAGTGATTAGCCCAAGAGTACATCTTGAGCCGCATGGGATGGCATGTGGTACCATTTTGCATCACACCTGGTGACACCTGGTGACGCCTTGTGTCGTATGGTGCCGTTTTACATCACGCCGACCATACCCCGGATCAATACCGATCAATAATCCCCGTGCCGTGCGTCTAGTTGCACGTTTCTCGGCAAATTGAGTTGTGCGTCAAGCATCTGCTGATAGATCACCCATTTTGGCATTGAATGATTTTTTCCAGCGCATATTCGACGTACAGTCACCACAAAACCAGGGACTATTAGTGGATAGTCAGCAGACAGTTAACTCAAAGTCCCATCGCACAAAAAAGCCTCGGCGGAAAGCCAACGGCAACCAGACGTCTCCGTGGCGTTCGTACCGCGCCTGAACGGCGTTCATCCGCAGTTATGTGCCGAATGGACGCTGCTTAAGGCCGCCCTACGCTGAACCCCATACGCGGCGTTTGAACATACGTTGACGAGACGTGTATTCCTTATCCATCGTACGCTGAAAAGTTCAAAGTTGTCCGCACTAGTGATAGATCACCCATCATTGGCGCTGGGCGGGCGCCAGACGGCGCAAGGGTAGCATTGAATGATTTTTGATGAACATCACAGCCCAAAGTATTGGACGACTGTGATGACCATGCCATCAGGGACCTGGTGGATAGTCATACAAGGCCGATGTTTTATTTCCGTATCGCACAAAATGGTCGACGTAGAAAAAAAAAAAAAACATCGGCAATCAACGTTTGTCGCGGAGTTTACGCCAACGTATGATGAGAATAGCCCATCATCTGAGGCGGATGTTTGATGCAGTATGGTCATACAAAAACCAAAGGATTATCAATATTTGTACGCCCCGTATGCTGAGGAAGTTTTGAGCAGCATAATGCCTCGGGAGCGTACAAGAGCAAACAGATCGATAATGTTCCTAGAAATATTTTGGGAGCAGACTCTCAGCGACAGTTCGGCCTTTGTAAAACGTGGGGTCGGCGCAGCAGGCAGACAGTTGGAATACATGGCCCATGTTTAGATTTCCCACCATTTTTCATCAGCTGAGCGTAAGTGTCCAGTGCACCGGCCCAACTGGGTAGCTGCTTTAATGTAGGGGTAAGCCCGACCCCTGGGATGCATAAAATCGCACATTTTGCATCCCCGTTGTGCGCGGTGCATAAATGTGATCGCAAGCGCAATCTTTGCTAGATATAAATGCGTTACTACCACCTCTCTAAAACGGCCACCTATACTACAAGAAGGCCATTTTGCGCGACCAAAAAGATACCAAAGCAAGCATCCATAAAGAGACCGCCTCCTTACTGAGACCACTTATGCGGAAGTAACTCTTGGCTGTTGCCTGCCGAGTTCCTTAATCGGCGATAGAGCTCGGTGCCTTGAACGGGTTCCGTCCAAAGCCCACCAGCCGATGTCCGCACAATGTCTGTTTCAAAGGGGGAAATTGTTTCCTCCGACTACCAGCATTCGTGGGACATCCGCCAAATGCCCGTTTATATGTATTTGTTGCCGCCGATTCTGAGGTTGATTGAGCAGTAAAATCAGCGCCATCGTCAAACACCACTTATAAACAGTTCTTATAATGCAATTTTTGCGTGGAAAAGTACTGAAACCGTAAAAGTTTTCTAATCAATTAATTTTTTGGTGTGTGGTGACAATTTGCGACGAGTCACAATTTACTCCTCCAAAGTGCTACTTGCAAACTCTTTTCAACTAGTATTTCCTACTGAAAAAGTTACACAAAGCACACACTCACCTTCCATCTTCAACAAAACAGATTATTCCTAAAGAGTTGCAGTGGTCATATCCTTATCGGGAGACACTTTGGCTTAGGTCCACTAATGTCCAAGGGATATAGGGTTCGCAGTAATGCTAATAACATGTACTGCCAAACAATGGCCCGCCGGTAATCAGTTATTTTGCTGTCTCTGTTTATCCTGCTCACTGTATCTGCTTTTCTCTCTCAAACACAATGCACCCATAGAATTTGTGGGGCGCTATATTCGCAAGACATTTGTACGCAATTCGCTAGAACACAGACAGCCAGCTCATACTTAATACGCATATTATTGACGTACATGTACTTTAGATGTCCACATCACATAATGATAATGTTATTTGATCGGTTTCAATAGCTGCCAAAAGTGCCGTATACTAGCCCGTAGTTTTTTCTAATTATTTACAATTTATTTAAATTTATACAAATAACAACACATTGGGAAAATACATGAAAATAGACTGCAATAAGTACAAAAGTATAGATCTTAGTACACAAGTTAATATGATATCAATTTTGCGCTCAATGCAGTGTCCAGCTAGCCTCATTCGTCTCTGCCTGATGGTGTCCGACAGTCGTGGAAGATAACCATATAGGTCAGGGCTTCTCACATGGTCTACCCATGAAACATTGAGGGCGGCTCTCAGCATACGGGTGTATACCCCATCCAGTGCTTTCTCATCTTTGGCAGTGAGGGTCCAGGCTTCACATCCATAAAGCAGCACACTTTCCACAGTGGTGACAAACAGTCTTCGCTTGAGATTGTCATTCATCCCTGACTACCACACTCTGTTCATGTTGTGCAGTGAAGACCATGCATGGGCTCTCCTGATCCTGATATCGTTCTGAGTTGAGGCTATCCAGGCTCCCAGGTAGTTGAAGTCTTTGACAACTTCTAGAACAGTTCCGTCAAGGGTTCTGATCTCTGGGTTCTCCACATTTTCAGCCATGACCTTAGTCTTCCTGGTGTTCATGCCAAGACCAATTTTCAGACACTGGCGTTCAACTTCTACCAGCAGTTCACAGGCTTTCTGGACAGAGCCTGAGATAAGTGAGATATCATCAGCAAAGTCCAGGTCTGTAAGAGTCTTGGCTGGAACCCTGCGACTGGCTCTTTTAGTGAGTGTGAAGCCTACTTTTTTCTCTGCCATTGATTGCGCATCGGAGGGCATAGTCAAGGGCTACAATAAACAGGAATGGAGCTAGTGTGTCGCCCTGCAGCACGCCAGCCAGGATCTGGAATTGTTCTGTGTCCCCATCTGGTGTTCTGACTTTGGCCCACGTTTCAGAGTAGGTGGCGGCAATGGCTGACACAATCTTCCCAGGTACTCCATAGGCTCGTAGAATCTCCATAAGTTTCCCACGGTGAATTGTATCGAAGGCCTTCCGGAAGTCAATGAATGTCAGGACACAGCTGAGGTTTTCAGCCCGGGCACCCTCGAGTAGACGCCTCAGTGCCACTATCTGTCCAACCGTTGTTCTTTTCGGCCTGAACCCATTCTGTGAGTTTCTGAGTAGGGGATCAACTGCAGGTCTCAGTCTGTTCATGATCAGGCGGTTGTACAGCTTCATGACTAGAGAGATGAGGCTGATTCCTCTGTAGTTGTCAGGAATAGTGAGGTCACCTTTCTTGGGGACTGTGACGATGACTAGCGTCTTCCACTTCTCCGGTATGTTACCTTCCTCGTATGCCTGGTTTACAAACCCTAGCACAATATCATCCAGGCCTCCATACTTGAGCAGCTCGGGCGTGATGCCATCTTCACCACAGGCCTTGCCGCAGCGAATCGACTTCTTAGCAGATTGAAACTCCTCAGGTGTAAATGGGTCTTCAGAGATCCTGAGTGAGTCGAATACAGTGAGAACAGGGGTGTCTATGTCGCTGATTTCTGGGGGCCTTCCAAGTAGCTGGCTGAAATGGTTGAACCACAGTTGAACCCTTTCTTCTGACTGTTCGCCAGCTTGCTGGACTGAGCAACCATGACGGCCTGAAATCTCGTTGATGAGTTTCCACGCCACTCCGTGTTGCGAGTTTGCATGTGCTTGCTCAGCCTCAGTCACCATATTAGTCAGCTCCTCCACGTCTACAATGGCGTAGACGTTGTACAGCTCCTCCTTTTTCTTCCTGTACCGCCACGAGAAGCTTCATTCTTCTGTCAGCCAGGTATGCTGCATAGGCTTCCTCTACTTCATCTCTCAGTGCTTTCACTCTAGATCTAGGCTTTTCACCTTCTTCTTGCTTCTTTGGGACAGGTCCTCAAACACTCCTTAGCTGCTTTGCTGTGGCTTGGACAAACTTGTTATAGTCTCTCTAACTGGTTCATCACACTCGCTCAGCAACAAGTGGTACCGATTTCTAACTTCTACAGCATACTTTTCTTGATTTCCTTGTTGGTTGCCAGATCACTCCATATGTACTTAGTGATTTTATTGTTGGCGCTTTTTGTGGAGCGCAGGCGCAGCGACACTGTGGCAGTCACACCTCTGTGGTCAGAGAAGAGTGAGCCAAGGGTGCTGTAGGCTTCACAGTTAGTGACACTGTTCTTCCACTTGATCGCACAAAATGTAGTCCAGCTGGTGATGGGTGTTATAAGGTGAAGTCCACGTCCATAGTTTACCTGAGCGCTTCTGGAAAGGGTATTTGCTGCCACTAGGAGATGTTCTTCCATGACTTCCAGGTGACTGACAACCATTGTCATTGGTTGTCTGTGTGTGTGAACAGCGCGTCATCTCTCCCTATCCTGGCATTGGCGTCCGTGAGTATGGCTAGGAAGTTGTGAGGGGGCACAGCTTCTAGGGTTGTGCGGAGCTGGCTGAAATAGGTGTCTTTGACTGATTCCTCAGCAGCTTCTGTAGGGGCGTAGGCTACCAGTATTGTCATGGCAGGGTTGCCCCTGAAGTCAGCTCTCATAATGCGTCCGAGATGCGCTTACTCCTATGAGAAGCTCAGGCGGTATTTTTCCCAAGCACTAAGCCGATCCACCAGTAGCTGCTTGCTGATCATTTTCCCATGCAGAGACCGTGTACAGAGTGTACCTGAATGCTGCTGGATAGCTGTTAACCATCTTCCTCCTGTCTTTCTCATGCTTGATCTTGGTCTCCTGGATTCCAGTAATCCTCCCCCAATCTGATTCAGCTGGTAGCAGAGCTCATCAGTCTTGAGCACTTCCGCATTGCTGGTGGCACTCCTTGCCCGCAGGGTACGGACATTGAAGGTGCTGAGAAGAAGAGGTTTCTTGCACGCAGGATCTTTCTCTTGGGTCTTGGTGCCCTCGTTGTTCACTGTGATTATCAGGCACCCCTCTCAATTGAGTTTAAGGGAGGACTGTCATACCGCCGCGGACTACTGAGGGACTTGAGTAACGCTCCTGGGGACTTCCGCCCCTGGAAGTATAGGGATTTGATGTTTGACTGCAATTCATAATTCCTTTCTTGGCAAAAAATCAAGGCATTGGTTTGCTTGGCCCCTCAGTGCCGAAAAGTTTGTATGGAGTACTATTTCTCTTAGCCTTTCCCAACCCAATGGGACTCTGCAAGGCAGCAGATTGGTTTGTTTAGAGTTTCCTTCTCAAAGCCTTTGCCTCAAGAGGCACAACCTACAAGACAACAGGTACTATTTAAGCCATAGCTGAATGTTATAATATGATTTATTTTAAAATAAAATGGATTTTAGTCATGATAGAATAGTGATTGACCACTCGATTGTCGTGTCAATCGCAAAATTGAGCATGCTGACGTTTGATTTACCCTCACTTCGTTCGGGTAAATCAGTCGTCAGCATGCTCAATTTTGCGATTGACACGACAATCTCGTGGTCAATTCCTACACTGGATAACATAAGAACATCACCTTCATTTAAAATAATGAATATAAAAATTACTAAGGGGTCCAACATATATCGTGTGATTCTTGCTTACGTTTCATCCATCAAAGACCAAATGTTTTCTCTCTTTTTTTTTTTTTTTTTTAAATTTTATTTTGACCAAGGGTTCTCGGTTTAACTTTTCAACATTTTTAGATGATTTTTCTAATTGCATGGAACATAATGTGTTATCAAGTGGCAAGTGGTAAACCTTTAATTACGGTTGATTTTAATATCCACATGGTCATAAGTGATTATGCTAAGGTTAATGTTTTAACACACTTTTGAACACATTGAGCATCATGTTCTTGAACCAACCCATACAGTGGCCATACTTTAGACCTTCTAATCACCGGAGATAATGAACCCTTATTCTTAAATCTATCAGTATCCAAACCAAGATTTCTGACCATGGCATCCTTTCTTTTGATCTAAACGACACAAAAATCCACTCCCCCAAAAAGAAATACTGTATAAGAATATCAAAAATATAAATCTTCCTCTTTTTCACTCTGATCTCAAATCTTCCATTGTTAGCCTTGATATAAATTCAAACTCCGTATCTGGAGGATCTTAAGGCAAACTCCGATAAAAGCTTTGAGGAGCCTGAATCTGAAACTTTTCTATCTGTTTTTAATTGTGCTTCAACGAAGAAATAAAAGATCATAATGTCATCATTATCTACGATATGTGCAGTAGATCCCATACCCACCGTTCTGCTAAAACAAAATCTAGACACTGTTTTACCTGTCATGACTCATGTACGTAATCATTCACTAGCTGAGCCAGAAGTACCTGAAAGTTTAGAAATGGCTATAATATTTCCATTACTGAAAAAAGAAAACCCTAGATCAACAAATACTGAAATTTCTATAAACATATATCCAACCTCTCCTTTATTTCTAAGATATTATAAAGAGTTAGTTGTACCTGCTAGACTAGATGAGCATTGTCAAAATCACACCAATAAAGAAAAATGCATTTTCCTATTTAAAATACCATTCGACAGAAACATCACTTTTGAAAATTCAAAATGATATTCGAATTTCTATTGACCAACAAAACTCCGTGACACTCTTATTACTAGACCGTTCAGCTGCTTTGACACAGTAGACCATGGTATATTAAACGATGCATGCCAAAGAAGTTTGGTATTACACGGTCGTGACGGTCTTCACAGGATTTTTAAAGAAAAACCGTAAGACCCTCTTGTCCTTTTTAAAGAGTGTTTCTAATATATAAATACTTGAACCGGGTTAGCCTACCTCAAGCCCTTTAAATGATCTAACATGAAGGCCTGTTCCAAAAGCCTCTGTATGACGTCAATTTTGCAAAGAGTCTTGCAAAATTGACGTCATTT
>CM032660.1:19940643-19951286 GCA_019095985.1 Streblospio benedicti | reverse complement strand
TTTTTTCCCCCGGGGTTAAAAATTTGGAGGGTGGAGCGCCAATTCCTTTCCCAGATCATTACATGTGTTTTAAAGATGATTTTTTTATAAATACCATAAAATTGATGTATACGGTGCAACATGTACTTCACATACAAAGAATCTTATGTTTCATACAGATGGTGGCAGCCATCTTGGATTTTGAAGGTCAAAATGATGTCAAATTATTATGAAAATTATTATGAAAGCACAGAAGTTGGATTCCTTGCACCTGAAAAAACCATAAATTGAGGTACTATACATGCTTGTAAGTCAAATACACAAAAAGTTAGATTTTCATAATAGCGCTGGCGGCCATTTTGGATTTTCGCATGTGGAGGGAGTTCCCCAAGGTTGAATGTGGTTGAATTTTTTTTGGAGCTTCAGGGGACCATATAGAAGGTTTCTGTGCAAAAATTTGTTTGTTAGGTAAAATGTCCGGGTCCATCGTAATTTTTACTCTACTATAAGGGACCATTCAGTATTTATGACAGGGTGGGGTAGGAGGATTTTAGGGCGGGCCACGAACTTTCGTCACAATGTTTAGAGAGGGGGGATGGGGGCAATTTTTTCACACACTTTTGAGTGGGGGGGGCTATAAATGTTTTCACAGAAAATTTACCCCTATTTTTGAGATTCTGTACTAAAATTTATTGTTTTTTATTATGGATATCAATCAAATATGATTTGAGCTAACTTACATTGAATGCGTAAATTGTAAGGGAGGTCATCAATTTTTATCACATGAAATCGAGGGAGGTTACAATTATTTTCACAGAGATTTGAGGGGGAGGGGGGCTATTATTATTTTCACAGAATTTTTGGAATATCCTCCTACGAGTCCTACCCCACCCTGTCATAAATACTGAATGGTCCCTAAAACCTAGAATATTTGGTACTTACATGTGTTATAATTGGTATACAATTGTTTGATATTATTTAAGTAAGATAACTGAATGAGTCTGATTTTTCCCAACTTCGATCAATGAGATAGAAATTGTAATTAATTATAAAATATTCACAAATGGTTCAAATAGGAAGTGCCTAACAACACCTGACGTTTGTTACACTATAAAGATCTAGTTCCAAATAATATTGCATTAATGTGTTATTTCACCTGTTAGTTAAGGAATATGTTATTTTCTACTTATATTGCGATATTTGAGTATTATTCAAACGTTTAAAGTATTTTTCTAGCGTTAGTTTATTGTGAGTAGGAAACCGTTGTAGATCTAGATCTAGCAGGTTCTTGGAAGTAGTTCGGGTTTCACAGAAAATTATTTGTGTAAATATTTATGATAGTGTAAAATTAATTGGTTTGAAAGTGTCTTGTGACCTATGGATGGCTAAAGGTTGATATGTACATTATTCTAATTTTGTGCCTGTATTATTAATGAATGTTAATGGTTGTAACATACATAATTCAAGTAGAACAATGTTAAGTCAGGCTACACCTTTGAAATGCCAGATGTAGATTGTTGGCTGTATTGTTAGAGTTCTTACATCATTGTAAACGATGTGGATCTCCGTTATATACTGATAAATGAAAGCAACATGTCCGTGTATTTGTACCTATTGAAATATTGTCTCCTGCGTGTTTCAGTTGACGGCTTGAGAATAGAACCGATGTCTGCGAAGTACAAATAAACATATCCAAACAAAGCCTGTTCTTCTTTCATTAGCTAGTATATATATAGCTCACAACACACATAACATTGTGAAATCTTTTGGGAGGTGGGGAAAAGGGGCAAACAAAGTATAGGGAGGTGGGAAAAAAGGCAAAAATAGGGTGGGGGATATCTGTTTTACCCAAGTTGGCTTAATATGTACTGGTTAGGAGATTATAGGCTTTGCAAGCACTTCTTCGGGTTGCGGGTGTGATGCATAGTGTTGACAAAACATGATAATGTACATAGTTACATGTATATATTTACCAAATCATCTGAACATAAACATCTTTTTAATATACAAACACTCACCATCAATAGAATCCATAATAAATATAATCCTAAAATCTACACTGATCCTAACATTATAATATACTTTATATGACATTAACCATGACAAAAATGCCCACTAGTGCAATCAATTTCGACCAAAATCGCTCGATGTAATTAAAGCTGGCTTCACAATGGTAGCTAGAGAGCTACGAGTTCTATATTACAATGGGAAAAGATGACCCACATTTCATCAACGGGGATTGGCTGTAGTAAGTTACATGATGACCTGTGTGCAATAGGATGTTCCAAAATAATTTTTGTAGCACTTTTTACGGCACATCTTTTGCACTCGTTTAAACCGCTTTTTTAAAATTGAATTTTCAACCTTGGGATCCTTTGAATGTCCTATATGTAAGAATTTAAAGTTGAAATGAAATACTATTTAAAAAAATAGTAGTTATTTTATAAACATTGATCTGTGAATCATTATCTATCATTTGAACCAAAAATAAACACTGTAGATCAATTTTAACTTTTTACTTTTTTGCCAATAAATTATCTGTGAACAACAGCCCTACGGGGCACTTCACAGTTCATAGTTCACACTTCACAGTGCACAGTTCACACTTCACAGTTCTTACTACACAGTTCATATTTCACACTTCATACTTCTTCACAGTTCACACTTCACACTTAATGCATCACACTATGCACTATGCAACCTGCTTCAATGCAGATTTAGGCCATATCGTCTTTCATCATAAGTGATGAAAGCTGATTTACATTAACCATTCAATGCAAGTTATTTTATATCAGCTGAGTTGTCCCAAGTATTACTATTATGATACTGTACTTTACAATGTCTTTGATATACCTTATTTTTATGATGCTCCTATTCTGTAAAAATGGAGCTATTGACTGTTATAAAGGTTTTATATTGGAGATCAAAGAAAATTACCAGCTTTCCTTATTGTTAGGTATTTTTAAATAGAAAAGACTTCTTCTACGGACTTGAAATGCATGAATTATAATAATCTTGAAGTTATATGATGATTGGTGGATGTTGATCAAAATTACTAAGTATTACATTATATAATTGGAGAATGATATACTCTTGAGGGTGGTGTGCTTCCCTCGCACTACCTGGGTGCAGATGATGCTTATCATCATTGTCAGTTATGTCTGTCATATCGAACATGTTATTTTTGTGTTATCTAACACTGAAGAAAATAATTTTTATTGGTCTCCAATTTGGCACCTTGATTAGTCAAAAGTTTCAGTTTTACCGTATAAGAGTATCATAATAAAGTAAATTAAGGTAAAGCAAAGAAATTATAAAGCAAATAATTGGGACAACTCAATGATTATAAAATAACTTACCTTGAATGATTAACAGCCCATTCTATCATTCCGTGCAAAAATCACCGCCAATAACCCACGCTGATTGGTCAATCTCCGTGCTCAATTATACGATTGACTGCACGCTGCGAAAAAAAAACACAGCGCTAGTCTAACCTCCTCACAATATCAATACAGCCGTTGACGTAGTAAAGGCCATGAAGGCGTGTTAATGCTGTGCGGAGTACAACAGATTAGACTAACTCCACCGCGCGCTCAAAAACTGCGGGAATTGACGTCTCCGCGCGATCAAAATGACTTGAATGTTGAATGTTATATGGCAATGAGAACGTTATGATATGATTTATTTTAAAATAAAAACGAATCATACACTCATTTGGTGTGGATTTTAGTCATTTTAGTCATGATAGAATGGTTTTTGAGCACTCGATTGTCGGGTCTATCGTAGAATTTTGCACGGTGATGTGTGATTGACACTCACTGCGTTCGTGTCAATCACACATCACCGTGCAAAATTCTACGATAGACCCTCCAATCTCGTGCTCAAATCCTACAATAGAAATCAGCTGTCATCACTTTGAAGGTGTAGCTGAAATCTGCATTGAAACAGTGTGAGGTATGAACAGTGAAGTGTGAACTGTGAAGTATGAAGTATGAATTGTGAAATATGAACTGTGAAGTGTGAACTATGAACTGTGAAGTGTGAATTATGAACTGTGAAATGTCCCTTAGGGCTTTTGTTCACAGGTAATTCATTGACAAAAAGTAAATGTGAAGAGTCAAGTGTGATGTCCCCGTGGGGCTTTCGTGGTCTTCAACTAAAGATCATGCAAAATGGATTAGAATTATTTCAGGTATTGATCATTGATGTGCTTATCAATTGCCACTTTATTGACCTACCTATTTTAATTTTAGGATTAATATTGCACACATGTTTTTGCCATTTTGGCGTATGGGTTATGATTAAATGGAAGAGTCCATTTGCATGAGATGTTATCCATTTTAAAACTTTTATAAAATTGACATTTTTGCACTGGTTGCATCATGATGCATTTTAACAGATTAATGTTTACAACATGGTGCTCTCTGGTACATAATCAGACAAATTGGTACATTCTGGCATGCATGGGCATGATGACCCGAGATAATTTATTAATTATACAAATAGTTGAAGATTTTGCATTTGGAATAGGAACACCGCCTGTAAAAATCATTTTAGAAATTACATTATGTGCCTTTTAATGGACGTTTTATTTATAAAAGAGAGAGATGGAGAAAGAGAGTTCAATACACTTAGAATTATCAATGTGGAGACATAATGTTCGGCGGAGTTTTGACTATTTATTTTTCGAAAAACACAGGACAAAATCATAAGATGCTATGAAAAGAATACTTTATAAAATATCTACAATTTCAAACATATATCATTAATTGAAACTTTAAAATTTACTTTTGTTTGCTCTCGAAGACTTGGTAGAAAATGACAGAACGTTTATTAAAATTCACAGCAGTCATAACATAATGTTACAAATTTCAGAACATACAGATTATAATATGTAAACCTATAAGTAAATGCTTGCTAAAAAAAGACGTGAGAGAGAGAGAGAGAGAGAGAGAGAGAGAGAGAGAGAGAGAGAGGGGAGGGAGAAGTTTGAAAATATGAGTAAATGAAATCTAGATTATATAATCAATCACATCTTAAATGAACATCGTTATGAATCAGAAATTAGAGGAAATGGGCATTATAGCGGACTATGACCAGGAACATACATCGTTGGTTTTCACGGCTTGATCACTCACACTGCCTTTACAAGTCTATGTTAATTTCAACTATCTACTGAGTAAATAACCATGAGAAATGACGATGAGAAATATAATGTTCTCTTGAATGTTGTACACCTAAATATATACATTGCTGTATTCTGTCAGCTCTAGTTCTCTTTGAAGCATCCTAGGTAAATCTAAATCCTTTGTTTCACTATCGTCTGTGCAACTTGAATAAAATGCTTTTAACTGCAATTCAGCGTACATTTGGCTTGACTGCATGTTCTTGGGACAAGTCTGACTGTTATATTCCACCAAAATGGATTAACAATCGGCATATACAGAGCCTTCATGAAGATTAGATTGTTCATGATCTACCTGATCATCTCTAGACAGTCCCGAAGCATCAATCTGTGGATTGCAACTATCAAGGTGATTGCTATCGCCATGACATCCAGGCTGCTGTAAGTTAAAAGCTCGTGGACACGGTTTAAGCAGCTCAAGACTGGTGATCTGGTTGTACATGATGAACTCAATATGGCGAGGGAGCTCATCGGCGTGTACGTCCACACTCTTGAAATGGCTTAGGAAAGTGCGCACATCGCCGTCGATGGGGTCTGTAATGAGCAGTGCATCATGGGAGTCTAGCAGCACAGGCACCAGGCAGATGGACCCATAGTAGCGGAGGAAGAGGTCCATACCAAGGCGGAAGAGATACACATAGTAGTTGTTGGCCAGATAGTTCTTCGATAGCAAGTAGATAAGTGTGCGTGATTGCTCAATGTCGGGTAGGTTCTGGAAGTGAGTCTGCCCAAAGAGTGTGGCGTACGTGTGGATTTTGAATGCCGGAAAAGCAGATTTCATGATAGTGGTGAATTGATTCACAGTTATGCTGTCTTCATCCTCATCGCACACGACGATGATGAAATCATGACGAATTGGTCTTTCCCTCTCGGTTTTGCCAAGGCGAAAGTTGTGGTTGAAAAGTTTTAGCAAACGAAGACGTATTCGTCTTTTATATTCCGATAGGATGTAACACAGAAATGCAATAAGTACGATTGCCAGGGAGGTCACTGAGAAAACGACGAGGGTTCCAAACCCACAGATAAATAGATTATCGGGCACATTGATCACTGGTGTGTTATGAAATGGGAAGCTGTTACAGCGAATATTTTGTACATCAGAAATGACTGCTCTTTGCTGTAGAATCCAATTCTTAAAGTCAATACTAAGGCAGTCGCATATGAATGGGTTTTCAGTAATGTCGATGGAGGACAGGCGGGGAAAGGAGGATGTTTGCAAAAATGAATATGGAAGTCTCTGGACTGCATTGTTTTTAAGATTGAGAGTCTCTATCCCGGTTAACAATCTGACTGCTTCATTTTCAATAACCTCAATCCTAGAATTCTGCATTACTAACTGCGTGACGTTCATCAGGTAGTCCATCTGCTCTATTCTGTTAATGTTACTATTTTCATAATATAATTGTATATGCTTTTCACGAGGTACTACATCTGGCAGAGCACTGGCACTGTGATTGTGATTCACCACTGTTATTGTACTGTTGCCGGGTGTATGGACACAGACAGCACCGTCAGGGCAGTCCTCCTTGACATCACAGAGAAACATATACTCGGGAAGCTCGTAGATGAGAGTGCCTCGAGCCTCTGGTGGACTATGGCACGGGATCTGGATCAAAGAAAGATCCTGGAATGCTGTGAAAAGGGGAATCGCTGGACGGAGGATCTTCATGAACCAGTACATGTCACAGTCGCACGCCAGTGGGTTGTTGTGCAGCAGAACGCTGCAGTTCCAGGCGCCGAGCGCATCCAGGAAGCTGGTCACGTTTAACAGGGCCACCATGTTGAAATCAGCAATGTGGGAGATATTGTTGTGGGACAGGTTCCACACTGAAAGCCACATTTGTAATGAGTGTGAGAAAGTCTAGATAATATGATTAATCAAATGGCAAGAAAAATTCTTTGGATATATGAAATATTTTACAGCAGTAATGGAAATTTTATCATAAGGATTTTTACAAACATGATGTGTTATTTGGCATGTATATATGTTAACGTTATTCCTAACAAATTCAATTATTTAGCTAGCTTTTTACAATTTCCTGTAGTTTAATCATCAAAGGTTCTTAACATTCCTTTCGAGCCAAATATTGAAAGTACCTTGAGAGCTTTCAACCTATTCTCTAGGTTTTCATCAGTCTGCTGCTTATTTGTCACGTGATCGTGGTGTGACGTCATGGGCGGTGGTCGGGATGATGTTGTTGTAAAGTACAGGCAGTTCAGCGGCCCCCACGTTATTTTTTAGGTCTGGCTTGAGGTGTCGGATATAAATTGCCTCACGGATCTTCCTCTCAAAGGTGTTTGCGTCACGGTCCAAGATCGTAACATTGTCTAGTGAAATCTGATGGTTCTGTCTCTCTGGTTGGTGGAGATGGATGGATACGTGTGATGAAGTACTGCTCGGTCTTCGGTGCTGATCAAATCTTGGATGTCTCACCGACATATGTACTGGAACATTGTTCTGTTTCCGTGCCACCACAACTGATTTGATAAACAACGCCACAGATGTCTTCTTTTCTTGCCGGGTCTTTTGGGGCACTCAAGAGCTGTCTGAGTGTGTTTCTGGGCTTGAAGAAAGCACTGCACCCGTAGTCTTTCATTATCCTTCTCACACTCTCTCAAAGATCCTTCATATATGGGATGCCCACGTGACGAATAGGCGGCAGACTGATGAAAACCTAGAGAATAGGTTGAAAGCTCTCAAGGTACTTTCAATATTTGGCTGGAAAGGACTGTTAAGAACCTTTGATAATTATGTCAAACTCGAGCAGATGAATATTCAACATAGATTCCTGTAGTTTTGTGTGTACACATTCGCTAAATGATACTACTTACCTAGGTATTGAACTATCGTTATGTCACTTGCTCTTGCACCTACAGTATTCACCAGTTTGTAGATGTTGTTAAAAGAAGCGTTCACATATACCTGCTGATGTTGTAGAAACGAGGGCATCTTTAGGGGCCACGAATCTACAACTGTCAGGTTGTTGTACTCAAGTTTTACTAACCTGAGATTGGTTAGCTCTGGTTGCATAAAAGTCCCTACCTCTATGTATGAGACTTTGTTATTTCTCAAATTAATGCATTCTAGAAAGCTTAACCCTTTGAAGGTGTGGTTAAGTAATCTATCTACATTGTTATAGCTGAGGTCAAATGCACTAAGATTCATTAAGCAGCTGATATGCGATATATTTGCAATCCTATTGTGGGACATATCCAGACTCGTAAGGTTGGTCAGTGCGCATATGGCCTCAGGCACACTCTCCAGTCCACTGTGTGTGAAAGCCAGGTTTGAGATCGTAAAAGACTGAGAGACAGCCATGAAATACACTCGTAGCTGGGCGTCGATTGGAGGCTGAGTACATTGCAGCGTGAGTAACTGTTGGTACAAGTCACATCGGCAGTTATCGAGACAGACAACAGATATTGGTGCTATACGAGGTTTCTCTTTCAGTTTTTTGGGATGTGTACTAACGGACGACATCTCCACAGCGCCTATCTGTGTCTTTGCTGTTTCGTTTTGCCTGTCAAATAGATTGAACTGCTTATCAAGTGTGAACATAGTTCTATCGACATTGGCAGTTGGTCTACCCTTTGTCTCTTCATGCATGCTCAGCTTTTCTACTTCCTGTCCATAATGGTCAAATTCGTTCTGACTGACACTAGTAACTTTACGACCACTGGTGTTCTGGTATTGGGGTATACTTTGACTCTTCTGATTATGTTTTATCACAGCAAGATTTGTATCCGTGTAACGTGGCTTTCTATCATAATGACCCTGTGAACACAAATGCTTACGTCCACGATTTCCGTCTGTGTGTTGATATTTTGGCTTAGCGATACTTTTATCCTGGGTGTTTTGCAAAGTTTTACTTTTCTCCCAGTTGCTAGAACTAACTTGATCTATACTGTCATATTTCCAATTTGAAGCAGGCAAACCTTCCTTGACAGCTAATACCATGAGAATATATTTCGATTTATCCGTTTGGGGAGATTGTTGTGCAGCCATTAGCAGTTTTTGGAGCATAACCTTTTGTGTTGATGCTTTTGCTGAGCTATCCATATTTATATGACTAAAGCTCTTGTTAAGTGAATTATTGTTTTTTAGTACAGTAGTGACTATATCTCTGACTTCACCAACCTGTGATTTTGCTAGTTTTTGTTGGGTCTTCATCTTTACCTTGGGCATCGTGGGACTTGTGACTAGAATGTTTCCCTTGGTTGGTGAGGGGGCTGGGGATGCCAGTAATGTGGTAGCTAGTGGCAAAGTCCAGGCTACCATCAGTATAAGTACACACCGCAGCATCGTTGCGGGATATCCTCCGCTAATAAATACATGTGTCATCTTATGTTCACAAGTCCGAATAAAACATATAATTCTTCTCCGTACTGGTACACGTTCGTGACATGATAAGATGTGTCTGGGACTTAACTTGCAACGGCCAACACTTGCGAATTGTGTTTGATTTAATTCAATTTGTTGACTAAGATTACACAATTCTAGAGTTAGATCTATATTCTCCGTGAACTAGTGTTGGATCAGACTGGGAAAAAAGTTGATAGTGATGGCAATCATGCCATGTGTTTGTGTGCGTGAGTGTGTGTGTGTGTGGGGGGGGGTATAAGCAAGTGTGTGTGTGGGGGGGGGGGAGGGCCAAAATAATTGGGAGGTAGGATTTCTACTTTGCAAGTGAGAGGAGGGAGGAGCAATGAAAAAATATATGTTGCACTGTTTTATGGACAAAAAATATTAAAATGCAACATGTACATTGTAGGAGACAAAATTAAGAACTCACAGCATAAATACCATACATATCATAAAAGTGGAATTTGGGATAGTCAGGTCTTTAATTTTAGCTCATTGATATATGTTAGTGGCAATTTTATTTGAAATAAATATTAATATTTCAATTCTATCATAAATCTTTACTTACATATTTATAATTGTTTCTTATCTAGAGCTAGCTAGTTAATTGCATAGAATTTCAAAAGAAGAGCTATCTCTTAGTTTTTATATGTACAGTATGCTTAAAATTTCATGCTTCAATTGATATTCTGCAAATGGAAATTCATTAAACAACTAAAGAAAACAATGGCTACTGCGTGTGACTTGCATGTTGTGATGTTCACAATAGGAGAGACAGTGCCTCGCCATAGACATAGATAGACATTGAACTAAATGAATGTGATAGCGAAATTGACATCTTAAAAAAACTAAAACGGTGTTCTATAGAGCATTAGAGCTGAGTCATTATTTAAGAAGTGTGTGTCGGGGGGAGGGTCGGAAGTTTTTCTAGACATCAGTGTTTCTTGACCAAACATATGACCCCCCCACATATGACCCCCACACACGTTTGTAAATCAAACATATGACCCCCACTCGGTTTCGCAAATCAAACATATGACCCCAACATCGAAATATATGCCTGAAATATGAACTTCCGACCCCCACTTTAGTATATATAACTTAACTAGCATATAT
>CM032660.1:19915991-19940543 GCA_019095985.1 Streblospio benedicti | reverse complement strand
CGTTGATGAAATGTGGGTCATCTTTTCCCATTGTAATATAGAACTCGTAGCTCTCTAGCTACCATTGTGAAGCCAGCTTTAATTACATCGAGCGATTTTGGTCGAAATTGATTGCACTAGTGGGCATTTTTGTCACGGTTAATGTCATATAAAGTATATTAAATGTCATATAAAGTATATATTATAATATTAGATCAGTGTAGATTTTAGGATTATATTTATTATGGATTCTATTGATGATGAGTTTTTTGTATATTAAAAAGATGTTTATGTTCAGATGATTTGGTAAATATATACATGTAACTATGTACATTATCATGTTTTGTCAACACTATGCATCACACCCGCAACCCGAAGAAGTGCTTGCAAAACCTATAATCTCCTAACCAGTACATATTAAGCCAACTTGGGTAAAACAGATATCCCCACCCTATTTTTGCCTTTTCCCCCCACCTCCCTATACTTTGTTTGCCCCTTTTCCCCCACCTCCCAAAAGATTTCACAATGTTATGTGTGTTGTGAGCTAGCTAATGAAAGAAGAACAGGCTTTGTTTGGATATGTTTCGCAGACATCGGTTCTATTCTCGCCGTCAACTGAAACACGCAGGAGACAATATTTCAATAGGTACAAATACACGGACATGGCTTTCATTTATCAGTATATAACGGATATCCACAGTTTACAATGATGTAAGAACTCTAATAATACAGCCAACACATCTGGCATTTCAAAGGTGTAGCCTGACTTAACATTGTTCTACTTGAATTGTGTATGTTACAACCATTAAAATTCATTAATAATACAGGCACAAAATTAGAATAATGTACATATCAACCTTTTTAGCCATCCATAGGTCACAAGACACTTTCAAACCAATTAATTTTACACTATCATAAATATTTACACAAATAATTTTCTGTGAAACCCGAACTACTTTCCAAGAACCTGCTAGATCTAGATCTACAACGGTTTCCTACTCACAATAAACTAACGCTAGAAAATATACTTTAAACGTTTGAATAATACTCAAATATCGCAATATAAGTAGAAAATAACATATTCCCTTAACTAACAGGTGAAATAACACATTAATGCAATATTATTTGGAACTAGATCTTTATGGTGTAACAAACGTCAGGTGTTGTTAGGCACTTCCTATTTGAACCATTTGTGAATATTTTATAATTAATTACAAATTTCTATCTCATTGATCGAAGTTGGGGAAAATCAGACTCATTCAGTTATCTTACTTAAATAATATCAAACAATTGTATACCAATTATAACACATGTAAGTACCAAATATTCTAGGTTTTAGGGACCATTCAGTATTTATGACAGGGTGGGGTAGGAGGATATTCCAAAAAATGCTGTGAAAAAATAATAGCCCCCCTCCCTCAAATCTCTGTGAAAATAATTGTAACCCCCTCGATTTCATGTGATAAAAATTGATGACCTCCCTTACAATTTACGCATTCATTGTAAGTTAGCTCAAATCATATTTGATTGATATCCATAATAAAAAACAATAAATTTTAGTACAGAATCTCAAAAATAGGGGTAAATTTTCTGTGAAAACATTTATAGCCCCCCCACTGAAAAAAGTGTGTGAAAAAATTGATATCCCCCCCTCTAAACATTGTGACGAAAGTTCATGGCCCGCCCTAAAATCCTCCTACCCCACCCTGTCATAAATACTGAATGGTCCCTTAGGTTAGTCTTACAGGAGCTGTCACACACAATCTCTCACTTTTCCAATATCTCACATCTCACGCTCGAGATCTTGTATATTTATGCATTTGTGTATTCAAAGAATACTATTTGACTACAACTAATGCTTAATATATTGAAACCAAAGTTCATTTGCAGAGCATAACAGGAAAATAAGAGGTATCTTGATAAGGTTCCAGGAATATTTATATAAAAATAGTCATCATGAACGATTAAAAACATTTGCAAAAACACTTTAGAAAATCACGAAATATCTCAATTGAAAAGACAATCTTAGTGGTACAGATGTAAAATATGTACATTCTTTTGAACATACATTTGGTATATACATATTAATATGTTTAATTTTACTATATACTTGTAAGTTATGCCATCGTATTACATTATCCAAACTACTTAGTACTTACTAAGTACTTAGTGCTATGAATGTCAGAAATAATCAGAATTTATGAATCCATATCCCATATCCTATAGAACGCCGTTATTTCTCGTTTTTTTAAAGTTGTCAATGTCACTATCACATTAAGTTGATTTAACGTCTATCGTTTATCTACGGCGAGGCACTGTCTCTCCTGTTGTGAACATCACGACATGCAAATCACACGCAGTAGCCATTGTTTTCTTTAGTTTTTTAATGAGTTTCCATTTAGAGAACATCCAGTGAAGCATGAAACTTTTAAACTATAGATAGTATATTAAAAAACTATGTGATAGCTCTAGAAATTCAAATAGAAATTAAGATTTATGCATAGAATGATGAATAAATACAAATAGATATATAAAAACAATTAAAATTAAAATTTATGATAGAATGATGAATAAATATTTCTATTCATTAAAATTAAAATGTCTTGAAATTGCCACTAACATATATCAATAACCTAAAATTAAAGACCTAAATATCCTAAATGTCCACATTTATTATATGCATGGTATTTATGCTGCGGGTATTTTATTTTGTCCCGTACATGCTGTATTTCAATAAAAAAAAATCCATAAAACAGTGCAAAATACATTTTTCCCGTACATGTTGAATTTCAATTTCTATGGTAACTCACTAAAACACACACCCAACACACACACACACACAACACACACACACACACACACACACACACACACACACACACACACACACACACACACACACACACACACACACACACACACACACACACACACACACACGCACACACTTATCAAACACTAGTTTTCACATGACATTCATTGCCTTCATTATCGACTTTTTCCCCAGTCTGATCCAACACTTGTTCATGTAGAATGTAGATCTATAGAATTGTGTAATCTTAGTCAACAAATGGAATTAAATCAAACAGAATTCGCAAGTGTTAGCCGTTGCAGGTCCCAAACAAATCTAATCATGGCACAAATGTGTACCAGTACTGAGAAGAATTATGTGTTTTCTTCTTATTTTGGAACGTATGATGACATGTGTGTTTATTAGAAAAGGACATTCCACATAATCCACAACGATGCTGCGGTGTGTACTTATACTGATGATAGCCTGGACTTTGCTACCATCTACCACATCAGTGGCATCGCCCGCCACTTCAACAAAGGGGAACCTTCCAGTCGCAGATCAAAATGTGCCTAGGGTAAAAATGAAGACCCAACAAGAACTGAACTTCCGCCTCGTGACATCACAGGTAGGCGAAGTGCAAGACAAAGTCACAACTGTTCTCAAAGACAATAATTCACTTTACGATGGTTTTACTAATACAGATGTGGATAGCTCAGCAAAAGAATCAAAACAGAAGATGATGGTGCAAAAACTGCTAATGGCTGCACAGAAATCTTCCCAAACGGATAAATCGAAATATATTCTTATGGCATTAGCTATCAACGAAAGTTTGGTTACGTATAATTGGAACTATGACAGTATTGACCAAGTTACCTCTGGCAACTTGGAGACAAGTCAAACTTTGCAAAACACCCAAACTAAAAGTAGCACTAAGTCAAAATGGGAACACAAAGATAGAAATGCTGGACACAGACACTTGTTTGCACAGGGCCATTATGAAAGAGAGCCACACTACGCAGATAAAAATCTTGTGATAAAACATAATCAGAGCAGTCAAAGTAGATCCCCATACCAGAACACTAGTGATCGTAAAGTAAGTAGTGTCAGTCAGAACAAAGTCGACCTTTATGGAGAAGAAGTAGACAACCTGAGTGTGCACAAAGAGACAATGGGTAAACCAACTGTCAATGTCAATCGAACATTAGATAAGCAGTTTGATGTAATAGAAAGGCAAAACAACACAGCAAAGACAGAGGGAGTCACCGTGGACGTACCGATTGCAAGTACACATGCACAAAACCTGAAAGAAAAACCTCATATACCGACGTTGACTGTTGCCTGTCTCAATGACTGCCAATGTGAGGTGCAAGGACAGTTCCTCACACTTCAATGTACTCAGCCTCCAATCGACGCCCAGCTACGAGTGTATTTCACTGCTCTTTCTCAGTCTGTTTCTATCTCAAAACTAACTTTCACACACAGTGGACTAGAGAGTGTGCCAGAGGCCATCTGCGCACTGAGCAACCTTACGAGTCTGGATATGTCGCGCAATAGGATTGCAAACGTATCTCATATCAGCTGCTTAAGGAAGCTTAGTGTGTTTGAACTCAGCTATAACAATGTAGATAAGTTATTCAACCACACCTTCAAAGGGTTAAGACTACTAGAACGTGTTATTTTGAGAAACAACAGAGTCTCATACATAGAGGTAGGGACTTTTATGCAACCAGAGCTAATCAATCTTAGGGTAGTGGAACTTGAGTACAACAACCTGACAGTTGTAGATTGCTGGCCACTTAAGATGCCTTCGTTTCTACATCAGGGCTTGTTACCTCATGAGCCTGTATTAGTGAATGTTTCTTTTAACAACATCTACAAATTAAAGAATACTGTAGGTGCCAACGCCTGGGACATATCGTTCTTCCGTAATATAATAGGTGAGTACCGTGTGGCGTCATATAGCGAATGTGTACACACACAACCATGGGAAATTCTAAAACGCTAACAAATTCAAGTTGTTAGAATGAATAATGTTATAATATGTGCATGTCAGATGGCACTTTATATTTGTAAACATGTTTATCGTAAAATTGTCACTACTGCTGTAAACTATTGCATACGTCCAAATGACCGAACACCAAAGTAGATTTCTTCCCACTCAATTAATCACATTCTCCAGACTTACTAGCACTCACCACGGATGCTGCTTTCAGGTGTGGACTTTTCCCACAACAATATCTCCCACATTGCTGATTTCGACATGGTGGCCCTGTTGCATGTGACCAGCTGGTTGGACATTATAGGCGCTTGGCAGTGCGCCTTTTTATTTCACAACAACCCACTGGCGTGTGACTGTGACATGTACTGGTTCGTGAACACCCTCCGTCCCTTCATTCCCTTCTTCAAGGCTTTCCATGATCTCGTTTTGATCCAGATCCCGTGTCATAGTCCACCTGAGACTCGAGGCACTCTCATCTACGAGCTTCCGGAGTATATGTTTCGTTGTGATGTCAAGGAGGACTGTCCTGATGGTGCTGTCTGTGTCCATACGCCCGGCAACAGTACGATAACAGTGGTGAATCACAATCACAATGCCACTGCCCTGCCAGATGTAGTGCCCCGGGAAAAGCATATACAATTGTATTATGAAAATAGTAACATTAACAGAATAGATCCGATGGGCTACTTGAAGAACGTCACACAGTTAGTCATGCAGAATTCTAGGATTGAGGTTATTGAGAATGAGGCAGTCAGATGTTTAACAGGGATAGAGACTCTCAATCTTAAAAACAATGCAATCAAGAGACTTCCATATTCATTTATGCAAACATCCTCCTTTCCACACCTGTCCTCCATAGACATTACTGAAAACCCTTTTATATGTGACTGCCTTAGTGTTGACTTTAAGAATTGGATTCTGCAGCAACAAGCAATCATTTCTGATGTACAAAATATTCGCTGTAACAGCTTCCCTTTTGATAACACACCAGTGATCAATGTGCCTGATAATCTATTTATCTGTGGATTTGGCACCCTCATCGTTTTCTCAGTGACCTCCCTGGCAATCATACTGATTGCACTTCTGTGTTACATTTTTTGGAATAACAAAAGACGAATACGTCTTCGTTTGCTAAAACTTTTCAACCACAACTTTCGCCTTGGCAAAACCGACACAGAAAGACTAATTCGTCATGATTTCATCATCGTTGTGTGCGAAGAGGACGAAGACAGTGAAACCGTGAATCAGTTCACCACTACCATGAAATCTGCTTTTCCAGCATTCAAAATCCACACCTACGCCACACTCTTTGGGCAGACTCACTTCCAGAACCTACCTGACATTGAGCAATCACGCACGCTTATCTACTTGCTCTCGAAGAACTATCTGGCCAACAACTACTATGTGTATCTCTTCCGCCTGGGTCTGGACCTCTTCCTGCGCTACTACGGGTCCATCTGTCTGGTGCCTGTACTGCTTGACTCCCAAGATGCCCTACTCAGCACAAACCCCATCGACGGCGACGTGCGCACTTTCCTCAGCCATTTCAAGAGTGTGGACGTACACGCTGATGAGCTCCCTCGCCGTATTGAGTTCATCATGTACAACCAGATTACCAGTCTTGAGCTGCTTAAGCCATTACCACAGGCTTCTAACTTACAGCAACCTGGATGTCATGATAGTTGCAGTCCACTGATAGATGCTTCGGGACTGTCTAGTGATGATCAGATAGATTATCATGAACAATCTAATCTTCAAGAAGGGTCTGCATATGCTGTTTGTTAATCCATTTTGGTGGAATATGACAGTCATAATTGTCCCAGGAACATGCAGTCAAGCCAATTGTACGCTTAATTAAAAATAAAGCTGTTAACGCCTCACTATTCAAGTTGCACAGACGATAGTGAAACAAAGGATGCTTCAAAGAGAACTAGAGCTGGAAGAATACTGCGATCTATATTTTGAATCAAGCTTAAGTGTACAACATTCAAGAAAACAGTATGTTTCTCATTCAAAATGTCATATCTCACGACTTTATACGCAGTATGCAGTCGAAATGAACATGGACTAGTTAAGGCAGTGTGAGGGATCAAGCCGTGAAAGCCGACGATGTATGTTTCTGGTCATTGTCCGCTATAATATCCAGTTCCTCTAATTTCTGATTCACAACAACATGCATTATAGTTATAGATGTGATTGATTGTTAATGCTGTATTTTCGCAAAGTGTAATTTAGAATACAGTTACGGTATGTTTCCATATCATAATCTATATGTACTCAAATTTGAAACATACTATGACCGCTGTGAATTTTAATGACATTTTCTGTCATTTTCTACCAACTCTTTGATGGCAAAAAAATGTAAATTTTAATGTTTCAATTCATTATATATATTTGAAATTGTAAATTTTTATACAGTATTCTTTAGCATTTCATTATTTTGTGTTTGTTGTGTTTTATGAAAAAAACTAGTCAAAACTCACTCGTATAGTCTTCAACATCGATAATACTACGTGTATTGCACTCTCTCTCCCCCCCCCCCCTCTCTCTCTCCATCCCTCTCAATCTATCTCCATCTCTCCCTCGACTCTTATATAAATGACACATGGTGTCATAGGTGTATGATGTCTGTACCCACCGCCGCTCTCATAACGGTGCACGTTAACGGCCGAACGTCACACGTACCCCCGTCGTCAGCCGCAAAGATAATAAACAAAATGAAAGTGGCAACACATAATCATTATAATCATCGCTTTTTTCAAGAACGGTTCGTGTGAATACAATAACAATTCAAAGATCAGATGATAAGGAACCACTAGTGACACTAGTCCTGGATCGCCATGTTCACGGGTATGAGCCTATTTGTGGTGGCTGTTGTGCTCGCACTCAGGCTGCTCACCTCCTCGGCCAATAACTATCGCGTACCCAAGGACCACAACGTGTGCTACGTGTGCATTGACTGCGGCGACTCCAAGGGCATGGCCGTGAGCTATGGCGGGGACCACGGCTCATGCGTTGCGTGCGCCAAAACCATTATCAAAGGCGTTGTTAAAAGGTACTGTGTCCAAAAATGGAAACTTGGAGACTTCCCCGAATTGGACGACGAAACAAAAATGCAAAATCTGTGCGAGGTGCAAGAAAACGGCGAGGACGTGAAATGTGTGTGTAAGGGGAATTACTGTAACGTGGCGGCGACGGCAATGGAGAAGGTTTCCTTGGTTACTCTGATTGCTGGCGTCCTAGCAGCCACGGCGCTTCTTGACTAGCGAGGCATTTTTGTATTGTGTAGATCTAACTAGAGCATAGGTGCTGATTGGACAGCAGAATGGATAGTAGAATAATGTTAAAATTGAATTAACATTCGAAGATTGATGGCTGGATATAAATGATTTTTTTTTATTAATCTTAAAATTAATTTAATTACATGTATCAAGAATAGAAACTCTTTCTAAACTTTAGCTTTCCAATGCAGCTGAAGACCAGAGTATAAGATTTTGTAGAGTCTATCAAGTATATTGCAAAAAATAACTAACTGACTAACTAAGTAAATAAATTGAATATAATACATCACGAGCCACAGCATCATGGGAGGTGAGGGGTATATTTCTATGATTTACAAACATTATACCATACACATTACTACAATTGTATAGAAGGGTAAATAGTAAACATATAGACCATGGTAAACAGTACATCCGTTTTAGGCTTGATATGTGCTCTAGTCCGACTACGTTTGATGCACATCTGAACTACACTAGACTTTTTGAAGTACATGTGGCATATTTTGCAGGCTTAAAAACCCCAGCTTTTTGCATATGATGATGCACATACAATGCACAATTTCTGTATATTTCATGATCAGCTGCCATGATAAGTAAACTGAATGTGGCGTCACTGTTTACAGCTCTGCAGTGAGGAAAAAATTAAATTGAAATAAGAATTGAATATAGAAACTCTTTCTAAACTTTAACTCTCAAATGCAGCTGGAGACTATACTATAAGATTTTAAAGAGTCTTTATTAAGCATATTGCAAAAAATAGCTAACTGACTAAATAAATTGAATATCATAAGATATGTTGCCTGTAAGGAGGCTCCTGGTCTACCAAATGGTTCACTCCCAGTGACCCATTTTCAGGCCTTGCATTTACTTGTAGCGCAGTCATTTTACGTCAACACAAAAACTATATTTGCCATTCTCCAGCAATGGCCCCAGCATAATGGGAGGGTGTGTGTGGAATGTATTTTTTTTGATTGGCTGGTTTAAGATTGGATTGCAGTGTAGATCATCATTTTTATTTGATTTAATTATATTTGGTTAATTACTTTGATATGGTAAAACAAACAATACGAGTACCAAACTAGTATATGGTATACAGGCCCTATAGGTCACCTTTACACAAATTAGACAAAGTCTGACATAGTCTTTATGGTGATGCAAACTTACCAAGCCACTCAAACTACATTATTGTGATTTTTGACCACAGGAAACCTAAAATACTGGTAGTCAGACTGCGGTAAATCGTAAACACCACAAATTGTAATCAATCAAACTACGTAACCGTTCGGCTCTTAACCCTTTCACTCTCTTTGGTTACTCACAGGTCTATTGTGCACGCAGTTTTAAATTGATACCAAAACGGTCCCTCGGCCACCATCCTTGCTCGATTTACGCCTCGTCCTAGTGCGACCCGGGTGGGAGCCACCGAGTGGTCGGGCACACACGAACATCAACCCCTTTTCTTGTTCACTTGGTTACGTATCTAGACGTATGACACGTGATATTGCATCTGCTCTTCAAGCTCGTTCTATTAACGTCGGGCCCATCATCCTTTGTCTGAGAATAAGACATGTGACATGGCAGATCCAGGTTTTTTGAAAGAAAAAGGGGGGGTCACATCCAAGTGATTTAATGAGTTTCGAACGTGCGATCGATGGCGGACACAAAAAAACTATGAACATGAATTATTATCGTATAACTGTGTCTGCCTATGCGTGAGATTCCCGAGCGTGATCGCAATTTACCGTGGTCACATTTTACGGCAAGTAGACCAATTAGTTCCCGCAGTGTGCAGTTGCTGCAGCCGCCGTCTAGTCATAAACACCTTGCATGGCCGTGCAGCAAGCAATTTGCATTATGTACTGTTTCATGATTTCACTTTTACTAGTGGATAGAGCATACCCAATAAACGCGTTTGGGGGTTCGTTTTCGTTATAGAGACGCACTGACACTTGTTGGATTGGAGATATCATGACAGCTTGTGACTAGATTCGACATCTTGGCGTGAAGAAATGTAGACCAAAGCATCAGTAGACAGGGTTTTGTTACTTATTCACAGGTGAGCTGAATGCACGTTCATGTGTAGATGTAGCTATGTTCATTCAATTTCAACCATTCTAAACAAATTCAATACTGAATATTTCTTTTTTGCTGCATTGGGCTGCTTCTATAGCTACCTTAGGCTGTTTTATATTGTGATAGTAGGCATTATTGCACAGGATAACCATCGGCATCAATATGCTTGAATTTCAGTTTCGTTTTCATGTAGATTTGATTTGAAAGAAGTTGTCATTTTATACAGCATTGGAAAGTCTGAAATTGAGAGTACGTTATTACTGTTGATGTGTATTGTTTTTACCCTTTTTTCGTTTTTCTTTTTCATCCTTTTTGTAGGTGGAAGGGTGTGTGCGATTTTTGATGTGTGTGGATATGTCTACTGTCTTTATTCAGCATCTGAAACCGACCTGTACATGCAACAAAAATAGCGACCATTACATGTCGCATTTGTGTATGAAAAGAATGGTAGAATGGAATACTACACATTTAGCTTAAAACTAGCAATTGGGTCCAACATGTGAAATACATCATCGAAGCTTTACAAAACAATATGATGATAACAACTCCGAGGATAACAAGGCAAACAATTGAATTGCTGAGGAAAATAGCCGTTATTGTTGCACGTAAAGGCCGCTGTTTAGGTTCCACTGAGAGGTTGTTTTGGGACAGGTTTTATTGGTAAGAATAACACGTTGACTGTCACTCCTATTATGCTCGGTTGCAACATTCCATACATCACAGCTTTTACCAATTCAAAGGGGAACATGCATAATTTACTACAAAGGGGGTCGATCATTTGGTGGTGATAGGGTCCGGGTGATAGGGAGGGGTCGTACGATTTTCATATTGGCCTATGGGTAGAGGGCGCTTAGTTTCTATACAAACATTGGGGGCGCTCCGTTTTCTATTCTAATGATATTGTCATTCTGTAAAATATGTGCTTAGACAATTATAAGAACTCCTACTGTTCGTAAAATTTGAGGTCTAGTAAAATTTATTCCAATAACATCAAATACGTAGGTCGCCAAATTACCGTTATCCAAGTCTGGATTTTACTTGCATTTGAAGTACTTAATATATACATTCCACAAGACCTGCATTGATTATGTAATCAGAACTTCATTTTTCTTGGGTATTTCGTTGCAAATGAGACCAAAATATCTTCTAAGCACACATGAATATCCCCCTTACACAAGAGAAAATAACATATGTACTCCTCTTGTAAACAGGTATTGATAGTTTCCAAAGCTGGTAAACTAGTTTGTAAACATCTCGTAATCTAATAGGTTACAACCTGTTTCTTTTACTGTTAACAAGCCGTTTCCAAACCTGTATACAAACTGTAAGATTATATATTAGATCAGATTTATTCAGGATTTATAAACATGTATACAGTCCAAATGTGCATTGAATATAATATCACATATAATCACAAATTATCTTGACTGTCACATGATGTTCCTTAAATGGCAGTTCTAAGAAATTTTAGAAAAAAGTTTTGCTTACCGACATTGTGGTCCTTAAAACTATTGGCTATATGACTACTGGCATATGCCGCATGAAAATCTTTAAACGAATAAGTTAAAATAATGCATTAAACAATATATTATTACAGATGAATTAAATCTAATAAGAAATAAATTCATTTTTCAATACTCTTCAATTAGTTAAAACATTTTTTCTTTAGTTTGAATTTGAAATTTGGATTGTTCAGTAATGGATTTAACATCACAAGGAGTATCATTCCTACGTTGATTCCCTGTGCATCCACAAGAATATTTATGCAAACTGCCCAACCTTGGATCTCTTATACCTCTAACACCGAGCCGGGTATTGGTGCCAATGAATGAAAATTGATCTTTAAAATAAAGATGGGCATGATTATTTAAGATTTTATGAAATAAATTTAACTTATTCTGATTTACTCTGATGTCAACTGGGAGCCACCCCACCTCTTTGAACTCAGCAAGGACAATGTGGGCTCTTTTGCCTAAATTTAAAATATATCTTATATATCTTTATTATGAGTCTTTTCTTTGTTAAATTGGTTAGGAAGGAGTACACCATGAATTGTCAGTGTCACTGACTGAGGGCAGAGCCCAGAAGTGCTTTGTATTTTGTGAGATTTATTTACCCATCCTATAAAAACATTAGTCTGCTATTTCCTTTTTGTATAACATTATTTCCCATTATCTCCCCTGATTTTTTTTTATCTATTTCAGCTCCAAACAATTTTAATAATTTTCTCTTCTCCATATAACTGATCCTCCCCCATGCGATTAATTATGTAGGCTCCTAATACACACCTATTGGCCCTCATATTCTTAATTTATAAATTATTCCCCTGTAATTTTCAGCAGCAGACAGAAAACTGGCAGAAATGACAGCCCCAACATTCCAGGTCAGTCTAAGTGACCTCAACAACCTGTTTGAACACCGTGGTGATGCGTTCCGTCACGTCATTATCGAGCGCTTCCCAGATGGACTTGCCGGGCTGGTGGAGGCGCTGCAGTCTTCACAACAAAGTGGCATCCCCGGCACGGCGAGCGATGTGGAGGCCAGGAAGCGGGCATTTGGAGAGAACAGGACAACAGAAGCAGGAACAATAAGCAGGTGGAGATCCATTCTGAGGATAATCGGGCAGGCATTGTGCGACTGTGTCCTCATCTTCCTGCTCGTTGTTGGTGTTTTTGACTTGGTGGTGTCCAGTGCGACAGGGACAGGGGCCTTGGTGGTGGTAGCCGATTGCGGACAGCTGTTTGTTCCACCGTGGGTGGGAGGCTTTTGTATCATTCTCTCAGTGTTGATCATAGTAGTGGTTAAGGTGGCTGGAATAGTTGGGTTCTCATGCAGTAGACTGGGAGAGCCAGAGCCAAGTAAAGAAGCCACTGTTACAGTGATGAGAGCCAACACGCTTGCAGATATTCCCATCTCGCAGGTGTTAGTAGGTGATGTGATGCTATTGAATGAAGGGGATGCGGTTCAGGTGGATGGAGTCATTCTCGAAGAGACACAGCTACAAATAGATGAGAGTGTACTAACCGGAGATCCTGATCTAGTCTCCAAACAGCCATGCTCTGATATTCTCGCTGGCACAACTGTAGCAACCGGACATGCAAAAATGCTTGTGCTCGCTGTCGGCAAGAATGTGATGAGTGGGTACTTCGATCAGGAGGTAGGAAGTGAAGTGAACAGTGGTTGTTCCACGGCTTGCTGTGCTGGTGTGGAGGAGAAGCACCTCGGCTGCTCCGTGGAGCTGCAGCGAGTGGTGCGTGGGATGGTGGTGGCTGGAGCGGTCCTCATGGTTGTGGCATTTCTGGTGCTGCTCATTAGGTTCTGTGTGGAGAATTTCGTAATAGAGGGTAAAGCCTGGTCTATGTATTACATCAACCACATTGTCAAGTTTCTTGTGATGTCTGCTCTTCTGATTGTTACTGCGAGCATGCCTGGACTGCAATCAGCATGCAGGAAGGCATTTCACTATCATGTAGGTCACATGGTTGACATGGGCGTTGGGCTTCGGGTGTTCAAGGCAATTGAAAACATGCTTCTGGTAACCGATGTGTGCATTGGCAGCGATTCGCATGTCTTTTCTGCAGGTGAACATATCATAACTGAAGATGTACCTGAAAATGAGAGAGTGGAAATTGTCGATCCTTATCGTTTCACAAAACAAGATGTGATTAAATTAAAACGATATGAGATTGTGGTAAGATACTGTACATGTGGGGAAGAGGAAGGTGCTGAGATCATTGCAAAACGTTACGGAATTGTATCCAACAATGATGTGAACTATGTGTACAGAGAAAAAGGACAGAGTACAGCAAGGGACATGTCATCAATAGGGCAAAAAGTAATACTTATTGCTGAGTCGAACAACAGCATCTACTCAATAGTGGAGAATATGAAGTCCTCTGGCAGGGTGGTTGCCTTCTTTGGTGAGAGTATTGCGAGTGCTTCAGCTTTGAGGTCTGCATGCATTGGCGTTTGCCACAGTCAATGCAGTGATGTGGTGAAAGAAGCCTCTGACATTGTGACGCCTCCTGTCAAGTTCAGTAACACTTCATTGGTCTGGTTTACAAAGTTACTACTGCTGAGCCACCACGTCCACTCGCGTCTGGTCAGTATCGTCCAGTTCCAACTGACCACTAGTATTGTTGCATCCGTGCTCACATTCCTCACTGTCTGCGGTGCCATTTGGACACCCTTCCTTGCCGATATCCACATTGTCTGGTCGTGTCTTCTTCTCACTACATTTCTTAACCTGGCCCTTGCTCTCGAAAGATCGTTCCCTTTGCGATGGCACGAAGACAGACAGCTACGGACGAGCTCACTCTTCCAGCCGACTGCAATACGCCACATTATAGGCCACTCACTGTTCCAGATCTTGCTCCTTGTCATCATCAACCTGTCTCTATCCCCGTCCTTCTTCGATCCTCCGCCGTGCGACGGCCGCTACCATCTGACACTCCAGCAGAAAACCTCGTTTCTCTTCAACATCTTCACCATGTGCGTGCTGTTCAATGCCATCAACAATCGCCGCTCCGCGTCAGAGAGCCACGTCTTCGCGGACATCACCAAGAATGTGCCCTTCCTTGTGGCATGGCTGTTACTGTTTGCTGTCCAGGTGGGGATATTTTTGTCATGGTTCTTAATGTGCATATGTTCAACAACGATAAGTTTAAATTACTGATTACACGAGATCGCCACACTATAACTGCTTAATGTTCAGATGGGGATTTTTTCTTGATTTTAATTTTCATTATCATACACTTATGTATAGTTCTGCCTGTTTATATTGAAATCTGACAATTTGCATGTTTGATGTGAAAACAACTTACATGCACATGTCACATGATCTTTGTAAATAGTAGATTCATTGGATTTGTTTTTATGTATAGATTGATAGGTTAATTTTGTGAAAATCCATTTTAGCCCACTGTCTTAATATTTTCAGACATCTTTCCATATCCATCGTCTGAGACTTGCCTCTGTCACTAGGTGACAGCACATGACATTGACATTGACTGACTTCCTTCAATGTCACGTGCTGCCACCTCGTAACACAAGAACGTCTCAGACGATGGACATGGGAACATGTCCGAAGATATTGAGACAGTGGGCTAATGGATTTTCACAACATTTATCAATCAATCCATATCCATTATAGATATATTGATTTCTTTTATGAAAATTCCATTAAAACGTACTGTCTTAATATTTTCGGACATTTTCAAAGTCCATCTTCCAAGACTTCATTGTCTGTCACCAGATGGCAGCACGTGACAGTAAAACACATTTTACATCTGGTTAGAGAAAATGAAGTCTTGGAGATGGATTTAAAAATGTCCGAAAATAGTAAGACGGTAAGTTTTAATGGATTATTTCACAAAATCAATCAATACATCTATTTAAAACCAAAATTTAATGAATCTATTTACAAATCTACAATCAATCCATATTTCACATGATGTCGTGCAGGTGTTGCTGGTGCAGCTGGGCGGCGGCGTGTTCGACACGTGGCCGCTCACCCTGGACGAGTGGCTGTGGTGCGTGTGTCTGGGCGGCGGGCCCGTGCTGCTGTGGGACCAGCTCCTCAAGGCTCTGCCTGTCGTCGGGTGTCCAGGTGCCCGCCGGCGACGGCAGCAGCAGGGGCCGGGCGATGGAGACAAGGACGTGGATACAGAGATGCAGGCGCTCAGACATGATACGGACTGAGGGAAGGGAGCGGTGTGTAGATCTGAATTTGATAGCTGCCTATGGCAGTTGATACTGCTGTAATTATGACTTTCATTTAGTGTAAATATATATATTTTTTTAAAAGATGGAAATGGATTCGGCGTGGGAGATATGTATCATGGGATGTTAGTAACAATGTTCCAATCTAGTTTGAACGGGGATGCCACCCAAATGGTTGTAAAAGGACGTGCCAATGACATAATGTTATAGTGTTTTCACAGTAGTGGTAGATATGTTTTAAAGGTCTAAAATGATGTCAATGCAAATTGGAAAATTGCAACGTTTTGAAAAATATCAAAATTGCAATAAAAAAATAAAAGTAATGGTTGAATGGCATAGGGTGAATTACACCCCAAATAAGGCTTTTCCCTGCTGTAGCGCTTTAAATACATGCATAGTTTATTGCCCATGAGTCAGTATTGTTCTAGCGACATTGTGCTCTCAAAGCACTTTTGATTTAGTTATAATCAGCATTTTGTATATTCCAGATAATTGACTTGTCCTCATTTAAGCACAGACACTCAAGCAGATCTTTGATCATATAATCATCTGAAAACGGACTTACACCACTATCTAAAAGTGATTATTTGGGGCTTGATAAAAGTTTAATTTAGATCTATAATTCAAATGGTAGACCTCTATAATACTGTTTGATATTTCATTTGTATCATGGATACTAAAGAGATAAAAGTATTGTTATGTTGATACAGCAATGTTGAAATTATGTCTTGCTTGTTTAAAAAATAACAAAGAATGAATACAATGTAAATGAAAATGGCGACGTTTATTTTTAAAAAAGAACACTATGATATTGCCATTACCAATACATGATATGAATATTACTACTTTCTCTCAAACAATGCTATATTTTAAAAAACTTCAAAAAAAGAACTGCATATCACATAATTACTAAAGCGTAACATGCCTATTACAGCTCCAAGAAGGATAATAATCTCACGATCACAGTGCCAGTTTACAAAACACACATACAATAAACCAAAAGCAACATATTGCCAATATGACATTATTGTCCACCAAAAAGAAGTACAGAGTTAATAGATCTACAAATTCATTTTCCATCACAACCATGACGACGGCAATACATGTTATGCACCACAAAACCTAATATTTAAAAATATTTTTTGTGCTGGTTTTGGATTTTAAGATATTTCATTGTCATTCGTTTTTAATGGTTTCTTATATAAAAAGAATATGCAAATAATTTTCATAAATCTATATTTATAAATGAAGAGGCGATTTTTTGTATCACAAAAGGCTTTTTAACCACAAGACGTACAAACTCCAAATTATGTATGTACAATCAGAACAACTTGGTGGTCGTTATAATGTCACATTTCAAACCAAATATATTGGTTTTAATGATAAAAAACAAGAAAAAAGAATTTTTAGAAAGGTTGCTTACAGGGCCATGTTTGCTAAAGGTACGTAATACGTTAAACGTTTGTATATATGTCAAACATACGTTGCACGTCACACGTACAGTCATACAACAAGGGCAACGAGTGGACTTGGGAGGTTGGTGATGTTGATGGAGGTGCATTTTATCTGCTCCGGACCTGTTTTGAAGAGAGATGTTGGCAGAAAGGGCGTGTGTGTCCGTGCAGCAGCTCACTGAATTGTTGGACCGTCCATCTTACGCTGAGAGGAGGGCAGCTGCCTCAAGTCAGGCTCCAGCACCTCAGATCCCTAGTTTTACAGGAGCCCATTAACGAAATGATCCAAACCTCTGTACATAATGCTGATGCGGCAGTTGAGGACTCTTTTAGAACTTTTGGGAAGGTCGCTGGACGTAAAAATAATATCTAAAATTATAGCAGGCAATTACATTGACCTTACTACCTTGCAGTCTCAAGATGACAAGTTGTCTTTTACATTTGAAAGGGATGGGTCAGGTCTGGTGCTTGGCCCCACCAACAAGAGACAAATAGGAAGTGTCTTTGAATGGCTGAGGCTTTTTAGCACCTATGCTGCAGTACTGACCTCTGCACGACCGGCTCTGGCACCGTCGCTCTTCACCTACCAAAGCCGTATCCTGGATCTGCATAAAAGACACCAGGATAGCACTTATCTGATTTATGACGAGAAATTCAGGCGACTCAAAGCAGTGTCTGATATGGAACTTTCATGGGATAGCTTTGAGATGACTTTATTATATGAAAGTATTCAAGCGCAGGCTTCTACCCGACAATGAAAGTGTTGTGTTTTGTTTAAATAATCAAACTTCTAAAGAGGATATGTTAATGACATCAAGGAATTGTTGCCAATTGTTTTGGCTGTACACCAATGGGGTCCACAGATGACAAACACCAGGATTTTGTTTAGGTGTGACAGTGAAAGTGTTGTGTTTTGTTTAAATAATCAAACTTCTAAGGATGATATGTTAATGACATTGTTAAGAAAGTTAGTACTTGCTGCTTTGAAATTCTATATAGTTTTCAGGGCTAAGCATATACCAGGAAAGTGCAATGTAGTGTGTGATGCCCTCTCTCATTTTCAATTACAAAAAGCCCGTGCGTGGGCGCCCTGGCTAGAGACTAAACCTCAGGAGATTGTGGCAGTTTGGTGTAGTTGGGTTAGTTAGTTTTGTCACTTACTTTAGGTTTATTTGTTGACTGTTTGCTTAGCTCCTACATTGTGTAAGTCAAAGTTATTCAATTTTTGCGAGCACGCCTTGGTTGGGGTCTGGTTTGTCGTTTTCTATGTACCCCAACTAATTATTCAATAAAATCGTTAGCATCTTGTATGCTAACCGTTAACAACAGTCACCTCTTTTTATTTTCATAATTACGTAGCTAGGCGTGCTCGCACATAAGTCACAGTACAAAAATATCATTTTTTATCAAATATAAAAAATTCTTTTTGTAATTTACTTATTTAGTTTTGTTGTTGGTCGCCCGTGACCTTTTTTTTAAATCTAATTTCGCACGTAACTTTATTTCAATATATGTTAGTGATAAACTAAACTAAATGCCGGTTTTCATGATTAAACAAAATTGTTTTTACCATGCGTCGGGCAAATGTTATGATTAAACTAGACTAAACTAAATGATCGCATTTGGATTAACTAAAACTAAACTAAATTTTGCAAATGAAGGATTTAAACGGTGACGATTTTCAGAAAATTGACTAAATGTTATCGGTCTATCAATTTTCAAATGTATTTGTTAGTCCCAACTCTTAACAACAAGTGTGAACATTCAAATGGATACCAAATCAGGTGGTCCGCATTTTATATGATGGTGACATACAGATTAAACAAAGACTTTGTTTCTGAAGCATAGTTTTAAATTTATCAAACAACGTTTTATACACCATAGAATAGAAGAAAACAACACTCTGAAATTTCCTACTGTCTGAAGTAGGCAATATCTCTTTGATAACCAATACATCATAAATGAAAACACACAATCTACCATCCTTTCACTAAATCAAGAATTGTAAGCAATCTATTTAAAGGCAGAATCCAAGAAACTGCTAACTGTATGGCCAATAGAAACTAATTATCTTATCTTAACTAAAGCCATTGGAATTAAAGCTCACAGGAAATTGTCTTTTTTCTATAGCTGAACACAAAGAAAACTTGCAAGTCATTAACCCAATTACATCATAGTGGTCACTTTTAGACAAATTTTCACTGATAAGCAAGCAGTTGACTATAAATTAAGCTCTCTGTAAAAGTTATATATGATAACACGTTTTGGCAGATTTTTTTTAATCAAAACTAATCATGATTAAAATGGAAATTTATGATTAAATTAAACTAAACTAAACTGAAATTTTCAAGTTTGTTGATTAACTAAAACTAAACTAAATTGCACAAATTCTGATTGATTAATCGATTAAAACTAATCTCGCCCCAACTCAGGTGCGCATGTTATAGTTGTATACATATAGAATTAGTTATGACTTTTGTTATGACCGGCTACAGGATCTAAATCCCTATAACAGCCGAATGATATCATATCATATCATATCATTAAAAATTAAAAGGCTTCAGCAGTTTAAAGAGTGCTTCGTTTGGATGTCATATGTCCCTTCGATTCCGTGAATGGCATGAAACCATATGGCCACAAATTCCTCCTGAAATAAATGAATGGGTGCTATTTTTCTTTCGTGATTGATTGATTGATTTTCTTCAGGAACTACTGATCCTAGGATAGCACATGAAAGCGTACATATGTATGTAATGCTTATTTCCAATGTGGTCCTTGTTTTGTTTGGCAGGTTAGGTAACCAACTGAGCCAAAGGTGTACTGGAGGGATCACACTAGCTATACTTTTCAAACTAGGTGAGTTCTTTTACGTGCAGAGGGATGACTGACACGCCTTTTAACGAGGCTTCCGAACCTCGGGCTTGGTGTCGTCACCGTCTTGTATGATATACTGGAGAGCAGCGACACGCTGTGTGGAAATCGGCAGTACAGTGGCAGACGCATGACGTAACTCTTTGGCGCCACGAAGTCTGCCGAGGCCGGGGCGCGAACTTACGACGCAGGAAACTCCTGTTTGTTGGTCGTATGCGCTAACCACTGTACTAACCACGTGGAATAGTAGTCTTAATAATTAAAAGGCTCCACATGTTCAACAGTTTAAAGAGTGCTTCGTTTGGTCAATAGTGAATGCAATAAGAGGATTCACACATGCCATTTACTATCCACATGCTTGATACAACCTTAACACGCAATTACGTTAAGTTTATACGTTTATAGAATTACAAATATTCTAAAATTCATAAACTTCGTATACAGTAAATGTCCTCAACAAAGGAAGAGTATACAAAGGAAAAACTAAATGTAGGAAACTTTTCTCATTAGCTTAATATAATGTAAGTAAATGATGTAGTAAACAAGGGAAACCCTCTACAAAGGAAGGATTTGTGACTGCAAATCGGGTTCCGTTGTCAAGGACATTCACTGTAGTACATCTTGTTCAAAAGGTAGATAAAGGTAATGTATTACGTTATATTTATCTTATAACTGATTATAAATGATATATTTATCATCGTTTATACAAGTTAGATCGGGCATACACATTATAGTTGTTAGGCATTTGTCTGTTAACAACTCCATCATGACAGTGTAGTGTAGGTACCAGTTTTCAATGGTGACATCTACCAAAGGCACCGTGTCGATTATTTAAACAACTGGTCCTTACATGTGTTCTCTTTTCTTGAAATAATGCTCAAGGAAGACTGCATGCCTAATAGTGGTCGCAAATCATACACTGGCGCATTCCGCCCCACGTTTTAATACATGCCATGAGATTTCCCGCCAAAATTTGGTGCAATACCAATAAAGTAATTCACTTACAGATCGAATACTTTTAGCTCAACAAATTATTGCGGTATATTAACCGAACTAAATCCCATCAAAAATGGAGTCGAAATTGCAGCTTTGTCAAATCAATATGCGAATGTTGTTTTCACCTATATCTCGAGATCTGACATTAATCTAAACCCACCATTCAAAGAAGCACATTGAGACCTGTCAAATGATGTATTACTCGACCAAAATCTATTCCTATACACTGACAACTTCATGGTTCAGTCTGGTTTGCTGCCTATCAGGGTGTCCAAAAAGGAATTATTGCCATCACTCTCCTCCTGTGGTACCGAATTCAGAATTTCTGATGGTAAATACTGCCTCTGAACTGGAAATATGTGGTCGTAAGAATAAACTCACTCAGGTCCATAATGCCACTAGGGTTGAGCGGTGATCTCTATTTCAGGGTAGTATCTTTGTTGAGTCGGTCTCCAATGATCTGAAGGGCGTTGTCAGTGGAAGAGTTGGTAAAGAGGAATGAACATTTCATCTTCCTTCATCTATCTCACTCACTGTTATCAGAGAATTCTGCGCTTTAAATCTGCGCTTTGGGGTATTGATTATTTCCTGGCTTGTTAAGGTTCCTTACGCTTTCAACCCTCTTTGATGTGGTTTTGAAAAGCTTTCTTACACTTTGATGCCATTATACCGCTTTAAATCATGCACTGTATGATTACTAAGCTCTGTTATATATGTGTTTCAAACCTAAACTTTTAGAAAATCTTCATGTTCCTTGTGTATCACTTGGAAGTGAAATTGTACCACTTGTGGAGAATACTAAGTATCTTGGGGTGTTCATTCAATCGTCATTACACAAATATGATGATATAGCCCGTCACGTAAAATTAATTAATGAACAACTATGTTTTTAGACACTTTTTTAATCTCCCAAGAGGTGTAAGCATGTCTCAAATATATATGTATCTTGGTATTGTTCATTTTAAGGTACTATTCAGAAAGAATCTAGGAAATTTTAGATGTAGACTAATTAAAAGTAACAATGTTTTTGTTTCTTACATTGTTCAAAGCAAATATTTTATTATAGTCATTGTGTAATGAGGAGAAAATATTTGTTTTAATATGCTATCTTCATTATTGTTATTTACAGTCTAAATATTGCGTAGCCTATATGAAAGTGTTATTGTAGTATGGAATGCAAACATATGCTGAGCGTTCGGCTCCCACGAAACGGCTCCAGTGTCAAAGGTTAATGGTTGATCCAGGGTTACAGGTCGTGTTTTAAGTCCCTCGACCGATCCAGAAAGGTAGTCGAGTGTCAAGGACAAGTAAACCGACCAATCAAATCCCTACTCTCGTTGAAAACATGCGCGTATCAAAATGCTCAGTCAAAGGTTAAGTTCTTCGACCCATCCAGAAGGCCACCGAGCTCCAAGGACACATAACACGACCAATCGAATCCCTACTCTCATTGAAAACATGCGCTTAACAAAATGCTCAGCCAAAGTTTAAGTTCGTCGTCCTTTCCGTGCCGTTTCCCAAACATTGAGAAAGAGGAAAGGTCATTCAAACCGATTACCTACACAGTTAATGAATGACAAAGACCGTACCGCGGCTTGATCGGGTCGCACTTAATAGCGATCAAAAATACATTAGCGTCGAGAAATTGCTGTGATGAAACGATTAGAAAGGAAAGCATCACGACCTTAACATATTAACACCGTCTCGTGAATGTAAGCGCGGTGAAGACGTCGCCTTACTACACACGGTTGAATTACTCTTAATAGCGATCAAAAAGATATTAGCGTCGAGAAAAACTGTTGCGACATGTAACACCTGCAGATCAGATCTCCCGCGGTTGTTAATTAATTTTATTCGTTGCGGTGGAGGGAGTCGGGTTACACCATAAACCACTCGCGTAGAGATATCACAATAGCGTAACGTGAAAACAATTTTCAATACCGTGTAACTGTCAATGTCATATCACACACTATCTGTACGGATATTAACTTTCAGAAATAAAAGATTGTTAAATAAATAATCAATCAATTTCAATTCAATATGGCGTTATTACTCAAAATTAATGACAATAAATCGGTAACAATTGTAAAGGATAAAGACAACTCAATCACGATATCAGAAGACGATTTTATGTGTTTAACAATGTTAATTGCAGATTTAAGAAAAGATATGGACGAGATGAAGGCTGAATCTGTATCAATCACTAGAAGAATATGGTTTGATACAGAACTTGATATAGAATATGATGCAGATTCTGGATTTGAATTCTCAATAAGGAAAGACGATCAAATAATATTTACTTTTGATGAATTGCAAAGAGATTATTTGGAAAAACAATTATCTCCGTTAGAAATAGAGCAAGCAAAGGAAGTTGTGAAAGATTTTTTATTTGATTTTTGTCGAGGCAAGCTGCACAGCGTTTGTAACGGCTGTATTCACGGTTCACATCATTTGCAAGCATCTATTAAACACGATTGTGTACAAGATTCTATGAAGTGTGTTCGTCTAATTTTAGACGATATTGACAAATATGCCTTCAACAAGGCTATTAACGATAGCAGTGATTACAGATGGATGGATTTCGACAAGATTCTGCCTCCATCAACATTTATCGCTATGTTGGCGGATAAAGCACAAAGTTCTAGTTTTGTGATACAGTTTCCTTTTTTCACTTATCAAAGATTTAGACATTTTTATTTGAATAATGTGAAAGAGGATGTTAAGGACGAATGGGCTACTATTGAATATATGCGCGAGTGGGCATGTCATAACGATATTTAAATTTGATATAATTAAGATGTGAAAGAATAACCACAATAACCACAATATTATGTCACGTTGGTTGTACATAACAATAAAACGAATGATGTATTGGGAATTCCAATCTTAATTTCACCTTGAATTTATCTGCTTAACAATAAAATGAATGACTCATTGGGAAATTCTTTTCTTAATTTAACCTTGACTTTATCTGTTTAACAAACAATATCGTCGTTTAATAACATTTCTAAGTTGAAATAGAAACATAGCTAAATCCTACCCATTCTCAAACTTGAATATTATTTAAACGAAAATAATTTGATATTTAAAATGAATAACATTGTAAAATTTTTAGTATCACGTCGTATGCTTTGACAATAAGAAAGCGTTATATAATATTTATATTTCGAAAATTGAATTTGTTAAGTAACAAGTTCAATGTTCAAAATGAATAAGGAAGAAGTAGAATCGACTAGTCAGAAAAAGTCTTTGGTGTTATTTATATCGAAGAACTGTTATTCAGCAATAATGTGAGACATTTCTTTGTCAGAGGATCAGGAAAGGAACGATTGTTTGAAAGTTTTATTAGATAGATTATAAAAAATTTTTTCAAAAAAAAAAAAG
>CM032660.1:19898163-19915891 GCA_019095985.1 Streblospio benedicti | reverse complement strand
TTTAGCTAATAAGGATGTATTTGACTCTTTATTTAATGAAATATTTTTACCATTTGAAGTTTTAAATACGGAAGATAATGATACTGACAACAACAATAGAAATAAAAAAACAGATATCTTCAAAACGAGAAATCGCTCAGATTAAATTTCAAAAGATGAGAAATATTTTGAATTGTCAACCAACACACTATCTGTTAGCACAAAAATGAGCCCAATTGTAACAGCTGAATTGACTGCCCTTGTCACGATCAAAAAATTTATGGATGAAATAATGGAAACAAACTTTACACAAATTAGCGATTTTACGACCACTTTGGATGCTTTCAAAACAGTCTCGGTCGTGAGCAGTAATAATGGATACAATAAATGGCTCTTGATAGGAATACCCTCGACGCTATGCTCGTTTCTAGCTGTTTTATCACTGACTTATTTAATTATGAAGATTAGAAGAAACCCATATGAAAGAATTGCAAGAAATTATGACGACGCTGATGCTGATGTAGAAATGAGTGATATTGAAAACGTATCATCCAGTGTGTAATAAAAGTTATGCCACATTTAAATTTGATGATAAAAGTGTATTTGACAATTTGTTAATTTGAATAATTTCGTTTTATTGTAGACGATGAAATAACAATTTAAATGTAAAATTAAACATAATATCTGTAGTAGTAACAGTTTTTATAAAATTGAAATGAAACAATAAATCAATACTTTAGACTTCTATTTATTAAACATTCAATGATTACATCAATTATATATATAATCGCCTACATCTAATTTGTCATTCTATTTTGTGCTATCAATAACTGTAATTCAAATTCAATTTTACTTATAGCTAGTTTACTATTACCCAACTTAAGTTAATTCACATCAAATCTGTACATGGTCAAACGAATTATATTATATCATTTTATTACCTACATCTTAAACATTATATAGGTATCAACCCATCAAAAATTAATCATCTTCTAACTAAATCATCTATATTATATCAATTCATCTAATAACTATACGTTTGTTTATATTAGTACACCACATTATCGTAAAACCGCTTCACATTTGTTCAAAAATTGATTATTCAGCTTTTAAAAATAACGACATAAATTGTAACATTATATTCACATCCTCTTTTGTGTAGGGAAATTTGATTGAGAAAATTGTTGAACACGTGAAGTAGCGAACTATATATTGAATCAAACACTGCAATATTTATCAGGAAACATAATATTATTTTGTACACAATAATTTCAATCGGTTGAATCTTGATCTCCGATTTATTCAGCCGAGACACATTGTTCTAGAATAAGGTTTTTTATAGGATCTGGGACTTGTCCGCATAAGTCAGATTCGAGAGCTATATATCTCGATCTTATGGTATTTGTTACAGTCAGCATGTCTTCAGACCCGGTTACTTTAATTTCAGGAGGAGAATTCTGTCTACCCATAGCGTCAACAATTGCTTGTTCTACAAAACAACTAACGTCGCAAAGTTTTGGTTGAAGTGCACGCAATTTCTCAAACGTTCCCTGCGCCAAGTCACGGTCATCTCTAAGGGTAGTCGCACGCTCTGACGCGTGTAATTGTTCGTCTCTAATTTGGTTAATCATTAAGTCGGCAAATGTTGAAACTACATAATGCATGATTTGAAGACGTGATTGAGTGGCTATACATTCTTCAAGTATTAACACGACGTTAGATTCATTCTCGAAAAGTGATGCTTTCTCTCGTTCTCCTTGAGTTTTTGCGACAGTCATATCGAATGAACCAAACGGGTCACGAAAAACTGTATTCCCTACCCTGTCAATTATCGTGAATCGAAAGAAATGAAGTAAAGATGAAATTGTTGATGTGTTAGAAACCGATGCTGTGCTTACGTGTTTTTCACCATCGATAGCTGACTGAACATCACTATATGCTGTGTATAGCTCGTCTGTGAGTTCAACCATTTTTTCAATTTCGTTTTCCGTCATCTCAAATTAAGCCAATTTCCAGAAATCTGAAGGGATTGTGTTTGAATCATCACAACCATTTTGCCGTAACGTCTCTTCACAACAGTGCGACGATTTTCCATTAGCTCGATTGCAGATTCATGAAATTCTGCAACATTTTTAGCTAGTCGTATGACAGTCAATATTTGTACTAATTTTGACATTAGTCCAATGAAGAAGGTTTTGGAGGGGAAAAGTTTTTTCGCAAACAGCGTTGAAGGCGAATTTGTGTCCGTTCGTGTCAGCAGAACCTGAAAATAAAACAACAACAAAAATTAGATAATCATTTGGTTTTATCTCGTCTTTAAAATACAACAAATGATCTCTATAAAAATTTGATATTCATTTTTTTTTATTCAACCTAAAACGGTGAGCGAAAAATAGTGTCGATATAAAACTGAATATTTGGATTTACATCAACATAAAATTTGAAATACAATAAATGAACACTATAAAAATTTGATATTCTGTTTTTTGTCACAACTTAAAACGACAAGTGATCACAATATAAAACTAAATATTTAACCAATATTCATGTATATCAATTGCAACTCATACCTCAGGCTTGACTGGTACCCATTTTTCACATCTGTCAATCGTCATTTTCAGAGTCTCAGAAAAACTGAACGACTTCATTTTTTCCATTTTATTTTCTTTAAGATTTTGTAAAGTGCACAATTAACGAGTTTGCTATATTCGATTGCTACAAAGTCGTGTGAGATTGTTCTGAAAAAGTCGATTATTTATTCGGGATTTGTAGCAACACCCGACTTCCGTTTGTGAATGCATAATTACGTAAACCAGCGAGTAACGCTATTCATCGCTTAAATCAAACCATAGCTCCACTTTTTACCATCTCTTCAAACTTTATAAACAACGAAATGTCGGCTGTCACTATGTCTAACTGTTGTTCATTCGTTAAATGCAGTGTGACTCCGCCTTCCCGTCTTTAATTTAAAACCTTGTGAACAGTGTTGTATGGTTTGAGAAGACACTATCATCTAGCAAATTGTATTCCAATTATACACAAATCACTATGAATACACCGTTTTATTGCAAAGAATGTGAGTTAGTTTTTGCAAAAAAATTCAATTATAATAGACATTGTTTAAGTCGACATAAGAAATAGGCGTGTCACATGTGTTCAACTTCTTTTAAATATAAAACTGATTTAAACAAACATATAAAACATTCTTGAACGTGTTCATTGTGTTGGTAATAGGTATTTATATACATGATTCTTTACATCACAACACATTTTTTTTCTCCACTTACATTGACAGTTTCACCAACTATCTGTTGGCATCTTGGGAATGACACTTCTGCGCATGACAGGAGGTCAGTCCCGCCGATGCCCGCTGAGAACTGGATCGTAAACTCGTGAGAGTTTGCGCAGAAGTGTCATTCCGACGATGCCAACAGATAGTTGGTGAAACTGTCAATGTAAGTGAAAAAAAAATGTGTTGTGATGTAAAGAATCATGTATATAAATACCTATTACCAACACAATGAACACGTTCAAGAATATACAATTAAAATATGTGCAAGATACCCTGTTGAAAGTGAGAGATCTGGAAAAGACAGTGAAGAGTTTGGCGCGTTATCGGAATCATCTGGTATTATTGGTCCGCTGTCGAGATGAAAACATTGTACCTCCTAGCCTAAGAATCAAATCAGAGAAGGCGAGAAAAATTGTGGAAAGAGCCAGGAAGGGTCTTGTGAATGAAAGGATACGTGAGAATACAAACAAGATAGAGTATTTGAACAGAATCGTAGCAGAAAAAAGGCGGGTTTGTGTACATTAGTGCCATCGGATAGTGACGTCACGGGAATACTCGCACTATTGGAGAGATCACGTGAGCAGGAATACACAAAAGCAAAATGGCGACATACACAAAAGCTGGAACGGTATTTGTAACAAAAAAGAGTGCTGGAACAGAAGAATGACGTTGATCTCTCAGGTACCCTGTTGAAAAAGTTTGTGAAAAATATTTCAGACAAGGAGTTGACAATAAACCAGACGAAGGTCCTCGCTAAAGGTTTGAATTTCGCGGTTTCACCGGACAAAGTACCTGTGCAGGATTTCGTAATTGCAACAGAAAAGGCTTGTTTGTTGGTTAGTGATGTAGGGGAGAAAGACCAACTCAGAGTGGAGGTTACGGGCTTACTGAAGAAAGCCAAACCACCTACTTCGAACATTTCCAAAGAAGAGAGATGTGCACTGAACGAGTTAAGGAAAGAAAAGGATTTGATCATTCTACCCGCGGATAAGGGAAAAGCAACAGTGATCATGAATGCTTCTACCTATGAAGAGAAGGTGGGTGTCATGTTGAGTGATAGCAGAACTTATGAACAGTTAAAAAAAAGACCCCACCCCAGTGTACAAAAGAAAACTAATTTCAATTTTATCAAGGTTCAAGAGTGAAGGGAAAATCACTGAGGCACAGTACAGACATTTGTACCCCACATCGGAAAACGTACCTCGGATGTATTGCACACCTGAAATACACAAAGAAGGCAATCCTCTACGGCCGATAGTGGACTACACAGGTTCAATTGGGTACAATTGTTCCAGGGCCCTCGGAGATCTTTTAGGACCGATGGTAGGTCTCAGTGAGCATCATGTGAAGAACTCGAAAGATCTAGCACAGAAGTTAAGTGAGGTCATGATAGAGGATGATGAAATTTTTGCTTCACATGACGTGGTCTCCTTATTCACGAACACTCCCATTGATAAAGCCCTCCAGATAATTAGAGACGGACTGAACAATGACAAGACTCTGAAGAAAAGAACATTACTGAATCCAGATGACGTTATGTATTTGTGTGAGTTTATACTCACAACAACATACTTTCAATTCAGAGACAAGTTATACCAGCAGAAGTTCGGCACTATGATGGGAAGCCCTGTATTACCCATAGTGGCCAACCTCTACATGGAATGGTTGGAGTCCAAAGCAATAGCTACTGCCCCTGTAACCTGTAAGTCATTGATAGAGCAGACGAGATTATAATGGTCGCAACAGCTTTTACAGAAGACGAAAATGTGATACACATTGTAGAACAAGTCTATACCAAATTCTGGAAATCAATAATGAGTTATTACCGATTATCAAAATTAATGCACGTGTTCAACTGCAGGTTGTCGGGTGAAAACGATCATCGTACAATGCGCGATTATATAAATAAATATTTGAAAACGTCTCTAGTTAGAGGTTTTGGAATAGTTATGAGTTCCACCATGCAGTTAATGGATAGAACAAAGGGTTGTTTAAGATTTTATTATTCGTCACATAACAACAATTTATGGACATCAGATCCAGTACTAATAAAGGATGAACAAGAATTAGAATCGTACTTAGATCAGTTGGACACAATAGACTTCAACGAAGTTTTCGGACAAAGGAGACTGAACACTAAATATATTATATTATCTTATCCTTCTGTAACCTTTTTTGCATTCGAAACTCACGCGCCATATGGAGTGATTGGAGCTGAAACCGTTCTCACTGATTGTGTTAAAAACAATAGGAACTTGTTAAAAGTGACTTGAGACAAACATAGACATTTTCCTATAGAAGATAACTTATGTTTCTTCAGATGCTTACTTGTTCACAAGCAATACATTAAAAACGGACATTATTGAAGATTTTCGTATCAAACAGAATTGGCAAAATGTTTATATCTGGCTAAGAAGTTTTACGGAAAAAAAGTTAATTTAAAAACATATAAAGGAGTGACGTTTAATGATTTACCAGCTTTAGAACAACAATTTAAACTCAACATTCAAGTATTTCAATGCGAATACACAAATGATGGTAAATGGGTTATTGCCAGAACATTGTATGTAGGCAAGAACAAGTTTTCTCACACTTTACATATAGACGAATGCAATCATTTTAGTTATATAAAAAACAAGAAACGATATTGTAAAGCGTATTGGTGTAAATATTGTCAAGAAGTATTTGTAAATGCTATACGATGTAACAAGCATGAAACTAAATGCGCGGCAAAAATCAAATTTAAATTTGAAAATAAACCTTTCAGACCTGAACTTAGTTTAATCGATATTTTGAAAGAAAATGGATTTTCGACACCCGATATTCCAGTTATCTATCCTTATAGAGCAGTCTTTGACTTTGAAGTATTCTTTGAGAATAGAACTGATTCAGAAAATCATAACGAGAACTTAGACGAAATTGAATCATCAACTATTTACATGGCTATACACAAGATTTTAAGTGTTGCTATAGTAAGCAATGTGCCAGGTTATCTCGAACCGATCTGTTTCATTAATGAAGGAAGTGAAGAAGATGTGGTTGTCCGAATGTGGCGCTATTTAAACAAAATAGCAAAAGAGGCTGAGAAGTAAAACGATTTATTTTAATAGCACATTATTGCTGTTCGATTAATACATAAGTCATACCTTTCTTGTTTATAAATCATATTTATATGTATTGCAGGTTGATGGAACCTTACTTTAGCGATGTTATGAAAGAATTCAAGAGAGAATTGATCTGTATCCTTCCCAAACTAAAGAATTTGGAACAGATTTTAACAAAATCAGTTCTTACATCAAACAATTGCCTGTGTTAGGATTTAATTCGTCCAAGTGAGTATGTCAAAATACAGTTATTTACCAATATGGCGAAAATAATATCATCATGCCTATCAAATTTGTTTTGATGTAATGCTTTCCTATTTATTGCATTGCAGCTACGACCTTCCTCTCATAAAGATTCATTTAGTTTGTCATTCACAGAAACATGAGACATCTCGTCGACCAAGATTTGAAGACACTGGATCAAAAAATGTTGGTGATGCAAAGAAAAAAAGAAGAAATAGAATTAATTCCAACGCTCATGGTTTAATATTAGACGAAGCTTACACAGACGATGACGATGGCGTGGATGCAGAAGAAGAGGAATTATGGGATACAGAAGACGAACTGTTTATAAATGATGAAATTGACGACGATGTTGACCAAGATCTAGAACATAGTGACTATTTTGATGATGATAGAGCAGGCAATGACGTCATTGCTACAATTGATAGTTTAATGGACGAAGGATGTGCAGATGCCAACATAACAACGAACGTTAATGACAGTGATAATGACAGTGATAATGACAGTGGTAACACCAAAGTTTATGACATCATTCAGACTATTAACGACTTAATGGATGACGGTTGTGCAAACTATGAAGAAGACGAAATCATAAGGAATATTTTAAAAAGAGGATCTTCCATTATCAGCATTTCATATAATTAATTGAAGTTTATAGATATAATCAATTTCACCTGCGGCAACTTTGCCAGAATTGAGTTTAAAAGTGTTGTTTCCATTTATTTCGAAAACGATTAATATGCCACAAATATATAAAAATGAAAAAATGAAACATGAAGACGATAATAGTCTATACAATGAATGGAAACAGAATTTGTATGGCGGATTGTCAATAATCTTCCACAGATTTCATTCAAAAGACGAAACATTTATCAAAGGAAATCAAAATGAACCTTGTCGTAGAATATTGGGGTTAGATTGTACAAATTGTTATGGTGCTACTTTTTCCAAAACTTTCCCAACAGGTCTTTACTGCAGGTATTATAGTTTTGACAAGTTTTCTCACCATAAAGTCGTCCCATTCGGGTTTGAAGCAACGAATTGGTTTCACTATGTTATGCATACAGAAAACATTTTCATTCAGCAAAAATTTAATGGTAGTGAAAAAAAGATTGACAATTTATTTGTAGACAGATATTGTCCCACTTCTCAAACCATTTATGAATATCACGGATGCTATTTCCACGGACACAACTGTGGCGAAATACGGAATCGTGACGAAGATCTGACAAGAAACCAAACATTTGACGTTCTGTTAGGAAATACAAAAGCTAGAATTTACAAGCTAAAAGAAAAGGGGCATAAAGTTATAGAAATGTGGGAATGTGAGTGGAAGAAGATTAAACGAGATATTTCTGACGCAGAAAAAACAGATCGTGATGACGATCATTTTTTCGATTCTAACGTTCACCCTGTCAGTCTGTTTGATAGCGATACAATCTTACCTTTGATATCGGAGGATAAATTATTTGGATTGTGTAAAGTCAACATTGAAACTTCAGACAATCTAAAAGATTGTTTTGCAGAATTTCCTCCCGTTTTCAAGCCCGACAATATTCAATTAGACGATGTTGGCGAATACATGAAGAAAATAGCTATTGATTCCGGCTTAAAAAGCGACATGGCGAGTAAATCGTGAATACTAATTTACTTCGGGAAAAAAATGTGGTTGATTACTCCACTGATAAAATGGTATATAAAACAAAATCTACGCACCATTTTCGAGGTCGTCACTTTCAAACCAGAGTTTTGTTTTAAAGAATTTATTGACGTAGTTACTGAAAAACAAAGGTTGGGTGACATTGACGAAAGTTCGAATTTGATAGCTGAGCAGATGAAATTATTAGCAAATTCAGTTTATGGAAAGCTAATACAGAATTATCAGAAACAAGTCAAGGCCGCTTTCGGAGATCATTATAAAGCGCGATGCTCGGTGAATAAACCTAATTTATGTTGCTTAGAAGAATTGGAACAAAATCTTTACGAAATTAACACCGCACCCGAACAGATACAAGTCAAATTGCCTCTAGTTATGGGTTTGTTTGTTCTTCAGCACGCAAAATTGATCATTCTTCAGTTTATTTACGTTTTTTTAAAAGTATATTTCAGAAACAAATGTTTTCAACTACTTTCTTACGATCCAAATAGTATATATTTAGCTATTTCCACAAATGTGGACTAAACTACCGTGTTGTGAAAAACAATATAAACGTGAAACCAGAACGCCAGGATTGTTCAAACCCGAATTCGTCGGCACACGTTACATAGGTCTTAGCCCGAAATGTTATTTCACTTCTGAAGGTGATAAAGTCAAATATTCTAGTAAAGGAGTGAATAAGAATAATGAATTGACTTTTACAGATTTTGAGGAAATTATTAACCGATCAAAAACAAAAAAAAGTGTGTAAATAGAGGTTTTCGTTACAAAAACGGTCAAATGTTCACGTACTATCAAAACAAAACAGGGTTAACACATTTATATTTTAAAAGAATAGTACAAGATGATGGCGTTACTACAAAACCGTTGTTAATTTGATATCATTAAACTGTGACACGATATCTGTTGTTATGTTAATGTACGATTTCAGTCAATAATCAATGTGACGTATAAATTGTGTATGTAAAATAAAGCGAAAAACGTCATTGTTCTCTTTTAACCATTTGTTAATAAATCGATACATGGAATATTGACAGCTTCACCGCCTTCACCAATGTAATGTAATAATCGTTACTCCTATTCGTAGAATACAATGAGTTACACTATCTACTTTAAAGTTACACAATAAACATTATTCTAAACGTTATTCTTAATGTTGCAACAGTTATCAAACTTGTTAAAAATTAACACATTCTTTTCATTTTAACTACATCTACATATATATACAGTTATGTGTACAAATCTATTATTAACATTATGATATAATCTAATATTCGTAGAGTCAATTTGATCAAATTGAATCATTATTTTTTATTATAGTTTATATCTATTTTGAAATTAATATATCCTTTTATCTGATCACATTTCTCTGCATTTTTATCACAAATATCAATCTGGAGAGAATCTATTGGCACTAGCTTCAATGGATAATATTCAACCTCGTCAAACCATTTTACAAATTGATTATGATCTATGGGAGTAGGAAATGATAATAACACACTAGATATCATCACATTGTCGAAATAAGTAATCACGCCTATTATATTATAAGGCTTCATAACTATCAAATGTAACTGATTTAGATTGTCTTTCGATAAATTGTTAATTTCTACAGCTTGAACTCCGATTTTAACGTTCTTATGTTCTGTAGGAAATTTTACTACTTGATGACATGGCACAATCCAATTTATTCTATCCATATCTTCTCAGGTTCTTCAGATTCTAATTTAATACGATTCGGTTTACGGATCCTATCACTTCTCCTCTCTGACTTCTGCTTTTCGACTACACTCTCACCATCTTTTTGTCAAGTTTAGATGACGAATTCCGATAACCAAACTCGTTGTCGACATTAATCGATTTGAACGTTTCTTTATCATATTTAGCCAAAAAATCCCGGCACTTGCTCTATTTTTGCCTACAGTAATTGCATTACCGTCTGATTGAACAGAATTTAACGCTTTCTTCTTCTTTTTTTCTTACCCTATTCATCCTTTTTCTTTTTCTTCTTCTTTGTTTCACTTCTAACAATTGGAGAGTTGTGTACACGTTTCTTATTGTTGGTCGCTATTTTAAATGGTGTTAATTCAAGATCGAGATCATTGTCAGATTGAACTTTTGATTCAACTGACAAGTCGTCATATACTTTTTCTTTATTGCTTGTCTCCGTTTGAACTGTAAATGAGTCGTTTAATGTCTTAGTTTTCTCATTAGTCACTTTTTGACGAGCTGCAGGTGCCGTGCACGACAAGGGTTCGTCAACAACAATCTCCATTTTTTCTTCCCATTGTTCAAATGGTACAAGGGCGTATTTCTTCATGATAGATATTTTACAGCAGCTTTACATGCTCTTATTACCAAAGCTTGTTTTTTAACAAATATTTTTGATTTTGTTTTCTTACAAATCCCGTTACTAGCCAGAGTTTTAAGGATAGTAATTTGTCTTCTAAAATACGCCCTATCTTGGTTAGACAATTCCAACGAACTGTTTATTAAGAAAATGTTAAGAAAATTTTGTCTTAAATATTCCCATTGTTCCGATGTAATATTCTTTAATATCTCTAATCGAATATGATATTTAGAACTTTTTAAGAATTTTGCAAGAAATATAATGTTGACTCTTTCCATGTTATAAATAAACTGAGAGATTGTCTGCTGAAAGTCTATAATTAATCAGGGCTTTTTCGTCTGGGAAGATATTTGTAAACAGTTGAAAATTTAGTCTGGTAGTCAGATGACAGCAAATGAGAAGGTATGGATAGTTGGATCCGTTGGTATCGTTATTATTGTCTACAGCATCTAAATATGCTTCCTGAAAATCTTTAGAGTTAGACGTGATCTGTGATCCTAATATTTTAATCTGTTTTCTATCTCTCATCGTTCTCATTAACACAAAATAGTGAGCATTCAAACTGCTAGTTCTATTAGCTTTACCCTTTTGAAATATATTTTGTAATGTCACCATCAGACATATAATCGAATGATGAACTATTCGAGTTGCTAGTTCTTCCATTATCGAATTCTGACTAATATCAATCATGAGATCGTCGAAACATAAAACTAACAACTTTCCATTAAATCTTTTAGTATATTTATTTATAGTGAGAATGTCAGGTAACCCGTAATGACATTCGATATTAGTTATTTTAGAAAAATTGTGATTTAACGATCCTTTGTAACAATATATTATACAAGCAGGTTTTTCCAAATACATGCGATCTTGTTTAGAAAATTCTCTTACAAAAATGTTGACTTTCCAGACATCGAACTTCCAGTGATTAATACAGTTGACGTTGTAGATATAAGATTATCCGGCAATGTAACAGTCTCCATGTTTACTGCAGAGCTCTGGTAAATCTGCAGGATCTTTTAGAGTCAATGTCCACGGTATCTGGCGACAAAGCGTATACAATTAAAACTACGGTGGACTTCAATTCGTCAGCAAATTTTATTTCCATGTCTACGAAACCGCATTGCAACAAATCTGGGGTGCAGTTGCCAGTCAAACAAACTTCAAGCAGATCAAAAGCAAAATAACTGTAGCCTTGCTTATATCTCTCATAAGAGAGAAGATGACGTTTGTCACGACACTGGAACCACGCGGTGCATGCTCTGAATGGAGATAGATACAGATCGTTTTCAAAATCAGAGATTAATTCTCTAACCAATGTCCCATTGACGTAAACGCGCAGCTGCTTGACCACTGCTGATGTAGACGTCCAAAGACTGTTTTTGGTGACGTCCCCCACCAAAGCTTTTGATCATAAACAGCGATGAGGAATTTCTGTGGGATTTTCCTGTTGTAGACTTTGTTTAAAAATTTGTGGTGAGTGTCAGATGGGATGGAATATTGTCTCAAGTCAACACTGTCAAATCGGAATCTCGCCGGTTCTTTATCCGTCAAACTGTCCATGTATGGTGCCAGGGTGGGATTTATTTTCATTACAGGAATGTGAAGTTCGATTTTGTCGATGATGAAGCGCGCGTACGCTAACTTTTCGGCTTCTGCAGATTCTATGATGAGATACTGTGAGGGATGTGCCACTCTGTACACGATCTGCAGCGGGGTGTTGGGAGGTAGATAACCTTCTGTGGTGAATAAGTCTAGTAAAGTTGGGCCGCAGAACTCTATATCACGTGACCCGTTATACCAGGTAGTTTTACCTACTACGTTAGGCAAATCAGACGGCAAATCTGAACCATCGGCAAGAAAGCTGTTTTGAGCATCTTCTTGAAAACCTTGACTTCGCAGATCGACAGATTGATAATCTTGCATCAGCAACAGTTATCGGAGACAAGCTTTATGAGGTCTGTTGGAATTCAATATCCTCTCCTGATTACAGCAGATACGAATCATAACAGATTCAAAAAGCGAGTGGAGAGCATTATTGGTGACTATAGCCGTTTCAGAATCGTAAGGCTTGTGCTTATCAAACTTCAATTTTTCGTTGTTAGCACCCTTCCTTATTGAACCTCTTCCAAACAGTTGCACATTTTTCAAATCCACGTAGTCTGGAATTTGTGGAAATTGGAACACGTACTCTTTGTCTGAACTCGTCGTCTCTTTTACAGGTTGAAGATGGACAACATGCGACACAATAAGTCCTATAGAAATATTTTCTTTCAAATACGGGTCAAGTATCCTATCTTGAATCACTTGCGTCGACTCGAGCGGAGGCAACGGAATATCAGTCATTATTTTAGAGTTTTACGTCCTTCAATCTTTTTTTAATTTTAGCTTTTTTACAGATTTCTTCTTTTTCTGCTTAGCGGCTTTCTTTTTAGGTGCTTCTCTTTTTTTTAGCTCTTGTATACTCAGGCTTAGTCTCTTCAAAAGGTTTAGTCATCACCACTTTCGCCGAATCTGTTTCAAACTCTTTAGTAACTCTCCTATCCCTTATAGAGTTAAAAAACGGTTGAAGTTGATTCTGTTTCAAACGAAGAGGAGCGTAAGATTGTGGTCTGTTCTTGTCCAGAGACATTATCAAACTAAAGAGTGGAGAGAATAGAGTTGCTATTTATACAGTTTAAATGCGTCAGATTTCTTCATCCATATCGAACATTATTCTGTATATTTAGCGATTTCTGAAAACGAATTAGAAGACTTGTTAATTCCAGACTTAAGAGAAACATATTTCCGCGATATTAGACATAAATGGTTGCCAACTGAATGCTGTAGTATTCATAAACTTGATTACGTGACGTGTAGATTAAAAAATAATGTGTGGAATAAACCGCCATGTTGTCAAAAACAATATAAACGCGAAACCAGAACACCTGGTTTGTTCAAACCCGAATTCATCGGCGCACGTTACATAGGACTTAGCCCAAAATGTTATTTCACTTCTGAAGGTGATAAAGTAAAATATTCAAGTAAGTGAATAAAACCAATAATTTGACTTTACAGATTTTGAAGAAATTATTAACCGTACAAAAACGAAAAATGGTGTAAATAGAGTTTTTGTTTACAAAAATGGTCAAATGTACACATACTATCAAAACAAAACAGGGTTAACACATTTATTTTTTAAAAAGAATAGTGCAAGATGATGGTGTTACTACAAATCCATTGTTAATTTGATATTATCAAACTGTGATATGGAGTCTGTTGTTATGTTAAAGCTTGTTTCAGTCAATAATCTATGTGATGTATAAATTGTGTATGTAAAATAAATCAAAACGACATTGCTCACTTTTAACCATTTGTGAAAACTATACAAGTAATATTGACAATTTCATAACCTTTACCAATATACTTCATTATTCATAGTACGATTTGACAAAATCGTTATCATTATTTGCAGTTATAGTTGAGGTATGTTTTGAACCCAATCAGTGTCCATTCACGAGTCTACACGATCCGTGTATGACCCACAGCGGGCGTCCGTTTTTTGACCGGGCAGGCAGTGGTCATTCACGAGCCGCTCACGATTTCGTGTATGACCTTTATTAAAAAACTATACACGTAATATTATCAAATTCACAACCTTTACCAATATACTTTCATTATTCATAGCACGATTTGTCGAAATCGTTATTATTTACAGTTATAGTTTAGACCTAGAAAATATAACATCACTTTCAGTCACAAATTCATATAAACACAGTTTTATTAAAACGTTATTGGTGTCAGCGATAGTGTGCACAAGTTTTGATTAATGTTAAGAGCCATAACATTCATTTTACCGTGATTTACAATCGTCTTACGTGTGGGACAAGATTGACAGTTTTTTTTCGCTTCGACACAATTCATTTAGCAGCAATCTGCACGTGTCACACTAATATCATTTTTTATTTCAATCGTTCAAATAATTACACATCAAATAACTGAACGTGTTACACGTAAGTGTAAAAAAAATATGGGAATAGTTGACATTGATTTTATTGTGAGGAAGCGTTCGACTTTACTCACACAAAAATTGCTTTTCACACTATTTCATCAAGCATTGACGGCAAGCCAACAGACTTAAAATCGCATATATATATTCAATTTTTTCAAAAAACGGACTCTTATATTGCAAATATCGAATTCTGGATACACCTCGTTTTCAAAAACTTATTTTTATTTTTAAAAATAATAACAACGTGAATCCTTACATTTTGTAAACAACTGGCCAAGAAGCGCAATTATTTCTTTGCTGTTATATACTCATCACAAGATTCTAAATTGACGTGACATAGTTCGACGACCTGTCTTAAACGACAAAGCCGCTTTTATGATCGAATCTGGGAGCAGAAAGGTAGCGTGTATCTTTCTAAGGAAAACTAAGGTTTTATTAGTCGTGGATTCACTTGGGACGTGCCTAAACCTGCCTCAAGGCCGAGGCCGTTTGAGCCTTGACCTCTAACCTTACAAGGATGGACTCCAAGGTGAAGGACGGAGCGAAAAGGATCGAGCGGAAAAACTGCACCACGGCGCTGCATTCTTTGCAGTATATAAGTACCACTTTATAATGTATATTTGTGTTCGTTTAATCTTGGTATCGCCTGCTTTTAGAAGACGATTTCACGCGACAACTGTTTCTCTAGCTGCTATTTACCACTTGGTAAAACAGACAACGCTACCACCAAGTGGTGCGACTGAAGCCGAGGCTATACGACCATTTGGTAAAAACCGACCCCAGTAACCATTCACCCGCACATAGACATGATAGATATAATGGCTTTTATTAGTCACGCCACGCAGCACCACGGCCGTTAGTTGGAAAAACGGAGGACGAGGGTACTTTGGTTTGGCGATTTGCTTTTATGCAACTTAGAACAAACGTTATCGCATATGTACATCGGGGATCATCCAAGAGCGATGTAAAGATACCATCGTTATCGTGGTGATTCATGAAACAGGCCAGGCAAGTATTTCATAAACTAAATATAAAACGAAACATGACAAAACACATTTTAAGTGGAAAGACTATCTATCTATATAGTGTCCACACCGAACGTGCCTCAATCGCAACGATGGCCTCCGACGAAGCGGTGTGGACAGGGCTTAAGCCATCAAAAAAGGAAGAAAAAAGAAAACTTACCTGAGTCGGGCTGGGGTCAGAGTCGGCCATGTTTGTTGTGTTAGATCAGCTTCTCACCAGATGTCACATGATTCATCTACCTATGACGTCACAGCAGATGGCAGCTGCTGCATGGAAATGGAAACACATGAAAGGGGGAAAATGGTAGGGGTGGAGAGTGAAGAGGGCATTTGGGGCTGACCAAATTTTAAAATATTTTTACACAAAATTGTTTTGGATGCTCAAACGCACCAAATAAAATAGGTCTTCCAGTATTTCTGTTGTTAAAAATCAAGCCTCAAAAACGAATATGTGGAAAGCCCTATAGCCCCATATTTACTCAAATACATATATCACCCCAACCCCCCCAATATTATTAACCATATATTAACCATATCTGATGGCAATTACATGTTCAAAAACACAACATATCAAATACACGGGTTTAGATGTATTAACAAATTTCACCTTAAATGACATTCATGCTACCTTCCGCCTTTTATCTTGTTTTAATGTGTCCATTTCCTAAGTTGTGGAGTGTTGCTGTATTGTCATTGAACAATCATTCAAATATTGGTACTTTGGTACAAGCAGCGATGTTTACTGCAGATTGAAATCAATGGGCGATTTTCTTATCACTACAGTAGATCCTGATAAAAACACAGTAGACTCGGGTAGATTTTCCTTGAGGATGTCAGTCAGTGTCGTCAAGATTTGCATTGTCTTAGACAAGTCTGTCTTATCACATTACAGGAGAAACTCTACATATTGAAGTATTAGTGAGAACAGTAAAAGTATGCCCCAAACTTTAAACTCGAAGACTCGAACCCTCACCCACACCAGAATTTGTAAAAATACATTTTGAGCGATATGGTGTTTGCAAAAGCATCAAATAATAAGCAATATCGAGCATTTTTGTTAATGTTTAGCCTTAAAACATATTAAATATTCTGTATATTTGGCCTACAGCACTAGGTCTCATTGTCAATAGTGTCTTGCTTTCTTTTCTACGGCTGTATTATTAATTTATTACTAATATGAAACGGTTTTGTTCTAAAGTTTAATTTTGATCTCAATTTTTTATTTAACGTTTTCGAGCTCCTGAAGGCTCCTTTTCAAAATAAAACACCAAAAGAAATGAAGAACAGGTAAAATTTTACAATGTAAGATCATCAGTTTAACAATAGTAACAATATACATGCACTACCTACTTAACAGATTAAGAGAAATCCTTATAATAGATTATGATATACATTACAACACAACATGGAGATTTAACAATATTATATTTAAGGACCAGGTAATTGATTAGTAAATATTATTCTATTGAAGGCTGGTTGATAATGGTCAAGTTTCGAAATAATGTCACATTTCATATTTTTGCTACTTTAGATATTTAATGATTTGTAGCTGTTGCATCATTTCTATCTTGAATTCTGGGCTTTGCCCCACACATGGTCGACCACCACCCGCAACAGAGCCCAGAATTCAAGATAGAAGTGATCAATAGCTATAAATCCCCACTAGAAAGACAAATATCAGAAGGAGTAGAAATAGCAAATATGAAATGTGACGTTATGAGTAGTATACGTTGCAAAGATGCGCTCCTACGCTCCAGCAATTCCGCTCCTATTGTTCCTATTGTTTGAAGGAGAAATTAGGTGTAATTAGATTTGCACTGAGGGGTGAATGACCGAGTACGTAAAGTCAGTCCAGGCAGTCCCCGTGTAGCAGTCCGGCAAGGAGCCTCGCGTCAAAGCTGGGAGATATCTGCGCGGGCCCCATATTTTACGTGAATTTAAAAAGTTTTGGCACTGGCCCTAGTAAGAGGTTGATGAACGGTGAAGTCAGCACCGCACAGCAGGCAAAGCAGTAACTGTGCGGTCGTGAACAGAAACTAACAAATCATGTTAGGTTAGGTAGCCAATCAAAGCCGGGGTTTAGGACC
>CM032660.1:19879839-19898063 GCA_019095985.1 Streblospio benedicti | reverse complement strand
GCTGTAGTAGGTGATGTCACCAAAAACAGCCTTTGGACGTCTACATCAGCGGTGGTCGAGCAGCTGTGCGTTTACGTCAATGGGACGTTGGTTAGAGAATTAGTCGCTGATTTTGAAAACGATCTGTATCTCACTCCATTCAGAGCGTGCACCATGTGATTCGAGTGTCGCGACAAACGACATCTTCTCTCTTATGAGAGATATAAGCAAGGCTACAGTTATTTCACTTTTGATCTGCTGGAAGGTTGTTTGACTGGCAACTGCACCCCAAATTTGTTGCAATGCGGTTTCGTAGATGTCGAAATCAAATTCGCTGACAAATTGAAGTCCACTGTGGTTTTAATGGTGTACGCTTTGTTGCCAGATACCGTGGACATTGACGCAAAGAGATCTTGCAGATTGACCAGAGCCCTGCAGTAAACATGGAGACTGTTACATTGCCGGATAATCTTATATCTACACTGTCAACTGTATTAATCGCTGGAAGTTCGATGTCTGGAAAGTCGACATTTTGTAAGAGAATTTTTTAATTTCAAGATCGCATGTTTTCAGAAAAACCTGCTTGTATAATATATTGTTACAAAGGATCGTTAAATCACGATTTTACAAAAATAGCTAATATCGAATGTCATTACGGGTTACCCGATATTCTCACTATAAATAAATGGACTAAAAGATTTAATGGAAAGTTGTTAGTTTTATGTTTCGACGATCTCATGATTGACATTAGCCAGAATTCGATAATGGAAGAACTAGCAACTCGAATAGCTCATCATTCGAATATATGTCTGATGGTGACATTACAAAATATATTTCAAAAGGGTAAAGCTAATAGAACTAGTAGTTTGAATGCTCACTATTTTGTGTTAATGAGAACGATGAGAGATAGAAAACAGATTAAAATACGTCTAACTCTAAAGATTTTCTGGAAGCGTATTCAGATGCTGTAGACAATAATAATGATAACAATGGACCCAATTATCCGTACCTTCTCGTTTGCTGTCATCCGACTACCAGACTAAATTTTCAACTGTTTACAAACATCTTCCCAGACGAAAACCCGCTGATTAATTATAGACTTTAAGCAGTCAATCTCTCAGTTTATTTATAACATGGAAAGAGTCAACATTATATTTCTTGCAAGATTCTTAATAAGTTCAAAATATCATATTCGATTAGAGATATTGAAGAATATTACATCGGAACAATGTGAATATTTAAGACAAATTTTTCTTAACATTTTGTTAAACAGTTCGTTGGAATTGACTACCCAAGATAAAGCGTATTTTAGAAGACGAATTACTATCGTTAAAACTCTAGCTAGTAACGGGATTTGTAAGAAAACAAAATCAAAAATATTTGTTGAAAACCAAGCTTTGGTTATAAGAGCATGTAAAATTGCTGTAAAATATCTGTCATGAAGAAATACGCGCTTGTACCGTTTGAACAATGGGAAGAAAAAATGGAGATTGTTGTTGACGAACCCTCATTCGTGCGCGGCGCCTGCAGCTCGTCAAAAAGTGACTAATGAGAAAACTAAGAAGTTAAACGACTCGTTTACAGTTCAAACGGAGACAAGCGATAAAGAAAAAGTGTATGAGGACTTGTCAGTTGAATCGAAAGTTCAATCTGACGACGATCTCGATCTTGAATTAACACCGTTTAAAATAGCGACCAACAATAAGAAACGTGTACACAATTCTCAAATTGATAGAAGTGAAACAAAGAAGAAGAAGAAGAAGAAGAAGAAGAAGAAGAAGAAGAAGAAGAAGAAGAAGAAGAAGAAGAAGAAGAAGAAGAAGAAGAAGAAGAAGAAGAAGAAGAAGAAGAAGAAGAAGAAGAAGAAGAAGAAAGTGTTAAATTCTGTTCAATCAGACGATAATACAATTACTGTAGGCGAACAAGTCGATGATAAAGAAACGTTTAAATCGGTTAATGCTGACAATGAGTTTGGTGATCAGAATTTGTCATCTAAACTTGACAAAAAAGATGGTGAGAGTGTAGTTGAAAAGCAGAAGAAGTCAGAGAGGAGAAGTGATAGGATTCGTAAACCAAGTCGTGTTAAATTAGAATCTGAAGAAACTGAGAAGATATGGATACAATAAATGGGATTGTGCCATGTCATCAAGTAGTAAAATTTCCTACAGAACATAAGAACGTTAAAATCGGAGTTCAAGCTGTGGAAATTAATGATTTATCAAAAGACGATCTAAATCAGTTATGTTTGATAGTTATGAAGCCGTATAATATAACAGGTGCGATTACTTATTTCGACAATGTGATGATATCTAGCATGTTATTATCATTTGCAACTCCCACAGATTGTAATCAATTTGTAAAAGGGTTTGACGAGGTTGAATATTATCCATTGAATCTAGTGTCGACAGATTCTGTCCAGATTGATATTTGCGATAAAAATGGAGAGAAATGTGATCAGATAAAAGAATATATTCATTTCAAAATAGATATAAACTATAACTGTAAATAATGATTCAATTTGATCAAATTAACTCTACGAATAATAGATTATGTCATAACGATAATAATTGATTTGTGTACATAACTGTATATATATGTGTGTGTAGATTTAGTTAAAATGAAAAGAATGTGTCATTTTTTTAACAAGTTTGATAAATGTTGCTACATTACGAATAATGTTTAGAATAATGTTTATTGTGTAACTTTAAAGTAGATAGTGTAACTTATTGTATTTTATGAATAGGATTAACGATATTACAGTACATTGGTGAAGGTGGTGAAGCTGACAATATTCCATGTATAGATTTATTAACAAATGGAAACAAAAGAGAACAATGTCGTTTTCATTTTATTTCGCATACACAATTGATACGTCACATTGATTATTGACTGAAACCGCACCTTTAACATAACACAGATATCCTATCACAGTTTAACAATATCAAATTAACAATGGTTTTGTAGTAACACCGTCATCTTGCACTATTCTTTTAAAATATAAATGTGTTAACCCTGTTTTGTTTTGATAGTACGTGAACATTTGACCGTTTTTGTAACGAAAACCTCTATTTACACACATTTTTTTTGTTTTTGTTCGGTTAATAATTTCCTCAAAATCTGTAAAAGTCAAATTATTATTCTTATTCACTCCTTTACTAGAATATTTGACTTTATCACCTTCAGAAGTGAAATAACATTTCGGGCTAAGATCTATGTAACGTGTGCCGACGAATTCGGGTTTGAACAATCCTGGCGTTCTGGTTTCACGTTTATATTGTTTTTGACAACACAGTGGTTTATTCCACACACTATTTTTTAATCTACACGCTGCATAATCAAGTTTGTGAATATCGCAGCATTCAGTAGGCAACCATCTATGTCTAACATCACGGAAATATGTTTCTCTTATGTCTGGAACCAACAAGTCTTCTAATTCGTTTGCGGAAATAGCTAAATATATGCTATCTGTATCATGAGAAAGTAGTTGAAAACATTCGTTTCTGAAACACACTTTTAAAAAGTCGTAAATAAACTGAAGAATGATCAATTTCGCGTGCTGAAGAACAAACAAACCCATAACTAGTGGCAATTTGACTCGTATCTGTTCATGCGCGGTGTTAATTTCATAAAGATTTTGTTCCAATTCTTCTAAGCGACGAAAATTGGGTTTATTCACCGAGCATCGCGCTTTAAAATCATCTCCGAAAGCTACCTTGATTTGTTTCTGATAATTCTGTATTAGCTTTCCATAAACCGAATTTGAAAGCAATTTCATCTGCTCAGCTATCAAAATCGAACTTTCATCAATGTCTCCCAACCTCTGATTTTTCGGTAACTACGTCAATAAATTCATTTAAAACAAAACTCTGGTTTGAAAGTGACAACCTCAAAAACCGGTGACACGTAGATTTTGTTTTATATACCATTTTATCAGTGGAGTTATCAACCACAGTTTTTTTGCCGAAGTAACTTAGTATTAATGATTTACTCACCATGTCGCTTTTTAACCCGGAATCGATAGCTATTTTCTTCATGTATTCACTGACATCGCCTAATTGAATATTGTCTGTCTTGAAAACGGGTGGAAATTCTGCAAAACAATCTTTTAGATTGTCTGGAGTTTCAATGTTGACTTTACACAATCCAAATAATTTGTCCTCCGATATCAAATGTAAAATTGTGTAGCTATCAAACAAACTGACAGGGTGAACATTAGAATCGAAAAAATGATGGTCGCCACGATCTGTTTTTTTCTGTGTCGGAAATATCTCGTTTAATCTTCTTCCACTCACATCCCCACATTTCTATGACTTTATACCCCTTTTCTTTTAGCTTGCAAATTCTAGCTTTTGTATTTTCTAACAGAACATCAAATTTTTGTTTTTTTATGGGGTCTTCGTCACGATTCCGTATTTCTCCACAGTCGTGTCCGTGAAAATAACATCCGTGATATTCATAGATGGTTTGAGAAGTGGGACAATATCTGTCTACAAATAAATTGTCAATCTTTTTTTCACCACAGTTAAATTTGTGCTGAATGAAAATGTTTTCTGTATACATAACATAGTGAAACCAATTCGTTGCTTCAAACCCGAATGGAACGACTTTATGGCGAGAAAACTTGTCAAAACTATAATACCTGCAGTAAAGACCTGTTGGAAAAGTTTTAGAAAAAGTGGCACCATAACAATTTGTACAATCTAACCCCAATATTCTACGACAAGGTTCGTTTTGATTTCCTTTGATAAATGTTTCGTCTTTCGAATGAAATCTGTGGAAGATTATTGACAATCCGCCATACAAATTCTGTTTCCATTCATTGTATAGACTATTATCATCTACATTTCTCATTTTTTCATTTTTATATATTTGTGGCATATTAATCGTTTTCAGGATAAATTGAAACAACACTTTTAAACTCAATCCTGGCAAAGTTACTGCATGCTTAAACATGTCTATATTAAGAGTAACATAAAAATCAAATTGATTCTGAATTGCATTAAGAAACGGTTTTACATCACTAATGTTGTAATCGATAAGGAAATCTCTCATAGTAGTCATTCCTTTTTGCGTCCATAATTGTTGACAAAGCATATATTCATTGTCTGAGATATGTTTTTGCTTTAACCGACTATAAAATTGATCTTTACTCGGCAGTGTCGGATAATCGAGTTTCTCTAAACTGTCAAAAAATTCGTACGGGAAAAATTGTTTCTTTTCTTTAATTTTATATGTTTGCAGATATTTGCTTAAACTCGTTCCGGGTCCTGTGAAATTGATTATATCTATAAACTTCAATCGATTATATGAAATGCTGATAATGGAAGAACCTCTTTTTAAAATATTTCTTATGATTTCGTCTTCTTCACAGTTTGTGCAACCGTCATCCATTAAGTCGTTAATAGTCTGAATGATATCGCAAACTTCGGTGTTACCACTGTCATTATCACTGTCATTAGCACTGTCATTATCGTTTGTTGTTATGTTACCATCTGCACAACCATCATCCATCAAACTATCAATTGTAGCAATGACGTCGTTGACTGCTCTATCGTCATCACAGTAGTTGCCATGTTCTAGATCTTGGTCAACATCGTCGTCAATTTCGTCATTTATAAACAGTTCGTCATCTGTATCCCATAATTCATCTTCTTCCGCATCTGCATCATCGTCGTCTGCGTAAGCTTCATCTAATATTAAACCGTGAGCGTTGGAATTAATTCTATTTCTTCTTTTTTTCTTTGCATCACCACCATTTTTTGATCCAGTGTCTTTAAATCTTTGTCGACGAGATGTCTCATGTCTCTGCAAATGACGGACTAAATGAATCTTTATGAGAGGAAGGTCGTAGCTGCAATACAATAAATGGGAAAGCATTACATTAAAACAAATTTGATAGGCGTGATAATGTTATTTTTGACATATCGATAAATAACTGTATTTTGACATACTCACTTGGACGAATTAAATCCCAACACAGGTAATTGTTTGATGTAAGAACCGACTTTTGTTAAAATCTGTTCCAATTCTTTAGTTTGGGAAGGATACAGATCAATTCTGTCTTGAATTCTTTTCACAACATCGTTAAAGTAAGGTTCCATCAACCTGCAATACATATAAATACGATTTATAAACAATATAAGACACGGTTTACGAATTAATCGAACAGCGATAACGTGTTATTAGAATAAATCGTCTTACCTCTCAGCCTCTTTTGCTATTTTGTTTAAATAGCGCAACATTCTGAGAACTACAGCTTCTTCACTTCCTTCATTAATGAAACAGATCGGTTCGAGATAACCTGGTACATTGCTTACTATAGCGACGCTTAAAATCTTGTGTATAGCTGTGTAAATAGTCGATGATTCAATTTCGTCTAAGTTCTCGTTATGATTTTCTGAATCAGTTCTATTCTCAAAGAATACTTCAAAGTCAAAGACTGCTCTATAAGGATAGATAACTGGAATATCGGTTGTCGGAAATCCGTTTTCTTCCAAAATATCGATTAAACTAGGTTCAGGTCTGAAAGGTTTATTTTCAAATTTAAATTTGATTTTTGCTACGCATTTAGTTTCATGCTGGTTACATCGTTTAGCGTTTACAAACACTTCTTGACAATATTTACACCAATACGCTTTACAATATCGTTTCACGTTTTTTACGTAACTAAAATGATTATTGCATTCGTCTAAATGTAAAGTGTGAGAAAACTTGTTCTTGCCTACATACAATGTTCTGGCAATAATCCATTTACCGTCATTTGCGTATTCACATTGAAATACTTGAATGTTGAGTTTAAATCGTTGTTCTAAAGCCGATAAATCGTTAAACGTCACTCCTTTATACGTTTTTACAGTAACCTTTTTACCGTAAATTTTCTTAGCCAGATATAAACATTTTTCCAATTCTGCTTGATACGACAATCTTCGATAATGTCCGTTTCTAATGTATTGCTTGTGAACTAGCAAGCATCTGAAGAAACACAAGTTATCTTCTATAGGATAATTTCTATATTTATCTCGAGTCATTTTTAAAAGTTTCTATTGTTTTTAACACAATCAGTGAGAACGGTTTCAGCTCCAATCACACCATATGGTGCGTGAGTTTCAAACGCGAAAAAGGTTACGGACAGATAAGATAATATAATATATTTAGTGTTCGGTCTCCTTTGTCCGAAAACTTCTTCAAAGTCTAGTGCATCCAACTGATCTAAGTACAATTCTAATTCTTGTTCATTTTTTATTAGTGTTGGATCTGATGTCCATAAATTGTTGTTTGTGACGAATAATAAAATCTTAAACGACCGTTTGTTCTATCCATTAACAGCATGGTGGGACTCATAACTATTTTAAAACTTCTAACATAGATGTTTTCAAATACTTATTTATATAATTGCGTATTGTACTACGATCGTTTTTGCCCGTCAACCTGCATTTGAACACGTGCATTAATTTTGATAATGGATAATAACTCATTATTGATTTCCAAATTTGGTATAGACTTGTTCTACATTGCGTATCACATTTTCGTCTTCTGTAAAAGCTGTTGTAGGCAATATAATCTCGTCCACTCTATCAATGTTCACTAGAACCGATCTTTTATTCACAGTGTGTGACGCGTTCGCGGTTGAAGTAGCTATATTTCTCACGGATTGACGAAAACTGGAAGTTGACAGTTGAGGATGGTTTCGTAGTTGTCGAATCTTCCATTGTATTAGCCATTTCTGCTCTAGATTGCGCTTTAACAAGTTCAAAATCCAAATCACTAGTCGAATCTGAGTCTTCATCACTTTCACCCTGAGAAATGACTCTCTTCTTGATTTCTTGATGTCGTAATAATAAGTGATTAGAGAGTCTAATTTTACTGTGTGTAGAGTATGAACAATGATCACAACGATGTCTTAAATCGCAATGTTTTATATGTTTGTCTAAATCAGTTTTATATTTAAAAGAAGTTGAACACATGTGACACGCATATTTCTTATGTTGTCTTAAACAATGTCTATTATAATTAAAATTTTTTTGCAAAAACTAAGCCACATTCTTTACAATGAAACGGTGTATTCATAGCGATTTGTGTATAATTGGAATACAATTTGTTAGATGATAGTGTCTTCTCAAACCATACAACACTGTTCACAAAGTTGTGAATTAAAGATGGGAAGGTGGAGTCACACCGCATTTAACGAATGAACAACAATTAGACATAGTGACAGCCGACATTCCTCTGTTTACAAAGTTTAAAGAGACGGTAAAAGGCGGAGCTATGGTTTGATTTAAGCAACGAATGGTGTTACTGGTTGGTTTACGTAATTACGCATTCACAAACGAAAGTCACGTGTTGCTACAAATCCTGAATAAATAGTCGACTTTTTCAGAACAAACTCACACGACTCGCCATAATCAAATATAGAAACTTGTTAATTGTATACTTTACAAAATCGTAAAGAAAATAAAATGGAAAAAATGAAGTCGTTCAGTTTTTCTGAGACTCTGAAAATGAAAATGGACAGATGTGAAAAATGGGTACCAGTCAAGCCTGAGGTATGAATTGTAATTGATATACAAGAATGATGGTTAAATATTTAGTTTTATATTGCGATCACTCGTCGTTTTAAGTTGTGTCAAAAAATAAATAAATAAATAAATAAAAACGGAATATCAAAATTTTATAGTGTTCATTTATTGCATTTCAAATTTCAGGTTGATGTAAAACCGAATATTCAGTTTTATATCGACACTATTTTTCACTCACCGTTTTAGGTTGAATAAAAAAAACTGAATATCAAATTTTTATAGAGATCGTTTATTGTATTTTAAATTTAGGATGAAACAAAACTTGTTATTCAAATTTACAACATTTATTTTTTCTAAACTTGTATTTTAAAGATGTGATAAATAACGATTGTCTAATTTTGTTGTTGTTTTATTTCCAGGTTTTGCTGATACGAACGGATGCAAATTCACCTTCAGCGCTGTTTGCCAAAAAACTGTTCATCTCCAAGACCTTCTTCCTCAGGCTAATGTCAAAATTAGTTCAAATATTGACTGTCATACGACTAGCAAAAAATGTTGCAGAATTTCACGAATCTGCAATCCAGCTAATGGACAATCGTCGAGCTGTGGTGAAGAGACGTGACGGCAAAATGGTTGTGACAATTCAAACACAATCCCTTCACATTTCTGGAAATTGGCTTAATTTTGAGATGACGGAAAACGAAATTGAAAAAATGGTTGAACTCACAGATGAGATATACACAGCATATAGCGACGTTCAGTCAGCTATCGACAGCAAAAAACGTGTAAGCACAGCATTGGTTTCAAACAGGACAACAATTCCGTCTCTACTCCATTTCTTTCGATTCACGATAGTTGACAAGGTAGGGAATACAGTTTTTCGCGACCCGTTTGGTTCATTCGATATGGGTGTCGCACAAACTCATGGTGAACGAGAGAAAGCATCACTTCCCGAAAATGATACTAACGTCGTGTTAATACTTGAAGAACGTGTAGCTACTCCATCACGTCTTCAAATCATGCGTTATGTAGTTTCAACACTCGCCGACTTAATGATTACTCAAATTAGAGGCGAACAATTGCGCGCATCAGAGAGTGCGACTACTATGCTTAGAGATGACCGAGACTTGGCGCAGGAAACGTTTGAGAAATTGCGCGAACTTCAACCAAAACTTTGCGACATTATTAGCTTTGTTGAACAAGCCATTGTAGACACACTCGGTAGACAGAATTCGTCTCCTGAAATTAGAATAACCGGATCTGAAGATGTGATGGATGTAACAAACAATGTGAGATCACTATAACTCGCTGGACATGGCGATCTATGGGATCCTGTTCCTGATCCTATTAAAAAGTTAATTCTGCAACTGTGTGCAACTGAATAGAATGGTTGTCGGCATACTGCCGTTTGAGATTGTTGCGTATAAAATAAGATTTCGTTGCCTGATAAATATTGTAATGTTTGATTCAATATATAGTTCGAATTTCTCTACACAAAAGAGGATGTGAATATAATGTCACAATTTATGTCGTTATTTTAAAAAGCTGAATAATCAATTTTTGAACAAATGTGAAACAGTTTGTTGATAATGTGGTGTACTAATATAAACAAATGTGCAGTTATTAGACGAATTGGTGTAATATAGACGATTTAGTTAGAAGATGATTAATTTTGATAGGGTGATACCTGCATAATGTTTTGATGTAGGTTATAAAATGATGTAATATAATTTGTTTGACTGTGTACAGATTTGATGTGAATTAACTCAAGTTCTGTCATAGCGAACTAGCTATATAATGAAAATTGGATTTAAATTACAGATATTGATAGTGCAAAATAGAATGAAAAATTAGATGTAGGCGATTATATATAATTGATGTAATCGTTAAATGTTTAATAAATAGAAGTCTAAAGTAATGATTTATTGTTTCATTTTAATTTTATAAAAACTGTCACTACTACAGATATTAGGTTTAATTTTACATTTAAATTGTTATTTCACCATCTACAATAAGAAGTAATTATTCAAATTAATGAATTGATAAACACACTTTAGCATCAAATTTAAATGTGACACAACTTATTACACACTGGATGATGTGTTTTCAATATCACTTAATTCAAGATCAACGACAGCACCGTCGTCTGAATTTCTTGAAACTCTTTCAAATGTGTTTCTTCTAATCTTCATAATTAAACAAGTCAACGATAAAACTGCTAGAAACGAGCATAGCGTCGTTGGTATTCTTATCAAGAGCCATTTATTGTATCCATTATTAGTGCTCACGACCGAGACTGTTTTGAAAGGATCCAAAGTGGTCGTAAAATCGTTCATTTGTGTAAATTTCGTTTCCATTATTCGGTCCATAAGTCTTTTGGTCGTGACAAGTGAGGTCGATTCTGATGTTACAATTGGGTTCATTTTCATGCTAACAGATAGTGTGTTGGTTGATGATTCGACATGTTTCTCATCTTTTAAACTCGAATCTGTGCGATTTCTCGTTTTGAAGCTATCTGTTTTTTTTATTTTTATTGTTGTTGTTGACAGTATCCTTATCTTCCCTATCTAAAACTTCAAACAGCAAAAATATTTCATTAAATAAAGAGTCAAATACATCCTTATTAGCTAAATATATTGCGACGTCATCCGAGTTTAATATAAACAGTTTTTGTAAACTAGTTGCAACAGTGTTATAAATAAGATTTACTGATGGTAATTTGAAACAATACACATTCTCATGAAAACATTTACACTCGTATTGACATAGATCATATGTGGAATAAGAGTGAACACCAGAATATTTCATAATTACAAATATTGTCACAAATAACAAAGAAACCATTTCGTTTATCTTATCCTTTTCACCGATTCGAGCGGCTATCCTGCAAGCTGATGTGTACAAGAATTGGCGTGGCTATAATCTGGTTTGAGTGACCGTATTTGTACTCAATTTTGTTAGTCATCTCACATACATTAACATAATCTTGTCTGCCACAACGAATTCGACTAGATCGAGTTAAATTATAGATAGGGTGCAGTAACTACAATTGTAATATTATAATTAAAGACTTGAATATTGACAAGTTTGATAACTAGTATTAGTGTGATGAAACAAGCTTGAAAAGAAAATAACACAAAGTCAAATTTGTACATCGACATTGTCTTTTATTCAATGTTTAAACAAAAGAATCATTTTCTTCAAATTCTGTTGTTTCGCCACTATCTTCCCACTGCTGGTCCTCTTCAGCATGAGCCGGTTGTGCTGATTGCGATCGTAACTAAAATAAAAGCAAAGACAAAATTAAATAGCTTTTCTTTTAATAACGATTTGTTTAATTTTAAAAATTTACCTTACACCATTCTTTGCAAAAACAAATTATATTTAGTCCAAATATCACAATGAATAGTATAAAACAAAGTATTGATTGTTCATTTACATAACATTCAAATGAACAATATTTCATAAGACTGTAATCAGAGATTTTAAAAGATGTTGTGTTATCCATGACTAAAACAAAATGAATAAGAAATAGTGACATACGTTATATTTAACAGAACTGATAGTTGCGCTGTCGTCCACGTCGTTGCTGTCAGACGATTTTGCTGCAAGGTTAAATAAACAGATATCATATTTTAACCATTTTGTGTAAAATAAAATAAAATGTGGTCAAGTAAATAAGTGTTCATCTTCAAAAACGACATACCACACGATCTTTTGCTCAATGACGACAAGTCCTCAGTCTCCAAATTCTCGTCAGAACTGTTTGTTTTTTCATCCATTGCCATATCTGAAATAATAAATATACTTAATATCGAGGTTGATCATTTTACACAAACATACGAGTAAATAAAATAAACAAATCTAGAAAACATACCACTGAACACTTTTGCCAGTTTTTGCGAGTCCGAACTAGCATCACAATCGTTTTCTAACGACAAATTTGAACTTCCGTCCAATGACATCAAGTCGTCAGACTTTGAATTTGCGTCAGACTTGAAATCAGATGCATCTGCACGGGAAAACCCAATTTCCTTATCCATGGACAGTTCTGGAATAACAAATAAATTTAATATCAGCTTTGTTCGTTTTAGTTAAAATACAAACAAATAGACTAACACGTTATCTTTAAAATTGTATATACCGTCAATTTTGCCATCATTTTCATGACATTTGCCATCGTCCTTATTAGAATGTGGTTGTAGCACGATTACGACCTAATTTAACAATTCTGACGTCGAAACGGAAGATGGTGGGAGAGGACTTGGAAGCGTTAATGTTGATTTATTTCTTTCACACAAAGTTGCCGAGTCGTTAGACTTGAAATCAGTTACATTTGCACAGGAAAACCCAATTTCCTTATCCATCGACAGTTCTGGAATAACGAATAAATTTAATATCAGCTTTGTTCGTTTTAGTTAAAATAGAAACAAATAGACAAACACGTTATCTTAAAAATTGAATATACCGTCAACTCTTGTTTTAGCTGGTGGAGGAGGTCTTGCTAGAGGCGACAATTTCTTCTCTTTCACACTGGTGAAGGCGTGGTTACAACACTTAGAATTTCGGCGTTTACAACACTTTGCATTTCAGCTTCTTTAACAATTCGACGTCTTTTAACGCATTTGGAAATTAGATTCCAATTTCTGCCCAACGCACTAATAGATATGAGAAAGAGGAAAATTAGATATGTGGCAGACATTGTTTTATTTTGAGGAAGTGTACAAGCTTACGCTTGTGTGCAATACACTTCCTTCACACAAAAATTTCAATTTAAGAAAAAAAGTTTTACATGGTGGAGGAGGTCTTGATAATGCTGTACACGTCTTTATATTCTCAAACTAACCCGCACGCGTTGACATATACTAGTGTTATAAGCTTTGACAATATGTCAGTATCAGTTAAATATATTGCTACCGGTGTTGTAATGAATAATAATTCTGATTCATTAAATTATCAATTAATGAATGGGAAACGTTTTGCGGTCTTATTGACAGTATTAAACAGAATTTTGCAATAAACAGTTCGGATATATGGTGTATCAACGTTGAATTATTTGTGTCAATTGGGCAAAATGAAAACCTTTTGACTGCCACTACTTAAAATTTTTGGGATGTGCAAGGAAAAGAACTATTTACTTTAACTGAAGAAATGTTTAATGATCTGAATTCAAAAATTTTGTTTGATGAACTCTCTGCAGGAAGACGTGTTATGAAATTGCTGTCGAAGGAAATAGGTGAAAGTGATTTATACGATCATTGTGAAGGCTGTGTTACTGGAATTGAGAACCAACTTGGCCACAATTGTCAAATATGTCCAGAGATTTGTTTTGCTAAAGCAGTGAAAAATGCAAGACTAAACGGGACGGCTTTTATCATGAAATTCATTTGTGAACTGGTCTCAGAATGTCGTAAAATTTGTGTTGTGGCTAAATTACCGTTTGTCACCTACACAATGATTATGAACCATTACATTGAAAACATAAAATCAAATATTATCAATGAATATTCATCTGAAATGTAGAAAGATGATTCAGATTGTGATTATTGATGCTAAATAAAATCTTTTTTAATTGAAAATTAATTCACAATTGTTGTGTTAATACTTACACCAAAAACACCATTGTCAATAGTGTGAAGAAAAGTCCAATTTACAGATCCCTCATACTGTATATGAAAGTATTCGCCAATTCGGAATCAGGTTTTATGTGAATTGGTAGACGTGATTCTGAGGTTGTAGACTAGCGTGGTCTATCGGTCTCGTGCAGAGTACTTCAGTTCTTGTATAAGGAAAATCGTTGATGTTTGTGAGCTAAAACCGATTTAAGAAAAAAGTTTGACATATTTCAATCATATAACGCGATCGATGTGAATTTAATTGTTATCAAAAAATATGGCTATACTAAACAAACTTTGATGTTTTCTTACGTGAAAAGATGCGACACATGCTGGCACAAGATCCCACAAAACTTTAGCTACATCGCCATACAAATAAACTTGTACATTCTTACATTCACTTGGACAGTATAAATTAAACAAACTTGCGCACAGCAAGGTGCAATTCATAAAAATGACACACGCCATTGCAACAAAAAATGTGCACAAAAGCCCGCTTCTTTTTAGACATCACGTGATCGATGTACTTAATTATTCAGCTTTCATATTGATACGTAAGTCGAATATTGAAAAGTGACCTAATATTAATTGATAGACGATTGGTGTTACAGTTTATCGTTATTATCTCGAAATTCAAGTTGACGATTAATATTCTGTTCTATTCTATTTTATTCTAGTTTACAATTATAATTATAGAAGTCACTTTACCTTAAATAGTGTTCACCACAACCAATTCGACGTTGTTGTGATCAGAATTATTGTAACTTATTTCTGATTCTTCTACAGAAGACGATCTTGCACATTTTTTAAACACGAATCCAGACATTAAAATTAGTGTGACAGAACATATAATAGTTATTGACACCACAAAATATGTTTTATAGATCGTTGTTTCAAAACTTGACAACACTTTCGCTGACTCAAACGTGAATGTTTGTGATTTGTTATTATTATTATTAGTTTGTGTGAAAATATAAAAAACTGGGTGAATGGTAGTATCGATTTGGTCCACAGGCGAAGTCGTGTATCCGATAGTTGTCAATAAAAATGTTTTTTCTACTCTAATAGGTAGATGTACTTTATCAAACAATCGTTCAAACACAGATTTATGAGATAAATATATGTCAATATCATTTTCGTTAAGAATGTACAATTTTGATGCAGTCGATGCTACTGAATGATATATCACAGATAATGATGGTAGCCGGTAACAAAACACAGTATCTTTTACACAACGACAATCGTGATTGCAAAACGATAATGTAGAATATCCGTTAGTTGCAGGAAAATAACAACTGATAAATAGAAGAAATAATAAAACCATCTTCACAATTTCATCAAACTGATTTGAAGTGAGTTTGTCGCTTCTAGCATCTATAAGATTCAATCTAGTCTGGAAATGATGGTTAATTAACATAATTGCTGGAGTGAGTCGAGTTGGAACATCATTTTCAGACGAAGACTGTCCAGAATTCAATGGCAAAAATCGTCTTTCAATTTCCATCTTCAAAATCTGTAATTGGTTAGAATATTTTCGACGCAACTCGTCAGCTTTTGATTTCGCGGCTTTAACATGTTGATTAATAAGAAGAGAGAGACCGTTATAAAAGTGATTTTTTTATTCGCGGTTATACCTATAATCACAGCATACTTCACGAATTACTTTCACATCGTTTGTTATTAAAAGTAAACGAGTAATAAAGGTTTGAAAATAAATAAATATTAACACTAAAGCGCTACAATGATTCGTATATGTGTAAAATAAGTGCCAAATTCTGCTCATCATCTATATAGATTCGTTGCTGATTGTCGATTTGTTGGTTAAGAAAACGTTTTGCTTAGTATAGCCACATTTTGATAACGATTAAATTTCGTTTTTGTGTGAAGGGGCGTACTTGCACACAAGCCTATTTTCTGGCTTGTACGCTGCCTCAAAATAAAACAATGTCAACTATTTCCATATTTCACACTTTCGTGTTACATGTTCAGTTATTAGATGTTTGAAGATCTGAAAGAAGTATAACATCGCTTTCAATCGCAAATTCTTATAAACGCTGTTTATTACAACATTATTTGTGTGAGAGATAGTGCACACAAATTTAATTTAAGCTTGCACACTTCCAATGTTAATTATTGTCGTAATTCACTTTTAAATGATTAGTTCGCTTACTCGTCACATAAAGATCGACATTCTATTAGAAGACCATTTTACTTTCAAAACATTGTGAGCTCGTTATGAATCAGTTTCTTTAAATCGCAATTATAACTATCGCAGTTGAATGACGAAATAAACACTTTGTATTAGTTGTTTATAAAATGTAAACATTTTATCTTGATTTTTTAAAAAATAAACCGAAGTTCGGAAAGTGGTGTATCAATTCCGTATTTGTGATATAAGAGATTGATTTAAAAAAATGAATATATAGATTGAGAATTTCACGATAAAACTTCTCGACTTGTTATCTTTGTGTGAAAGAACACGCTTGGTATTAAGCATATTCGTTATTCCAGCACCTTCGATGGATAAGGAAATAGCTTCTACCAAGCAATATTTGTGTGCAGAAGATAAAATCTTCTGCAAATTAAAACAATATCCGATAATTCATTTCTAACACTACTAACAAACGATTTTAAATCACTGTTAAAAACGAGTCAGTTCAAATAATGATGATAATCACAATGCTCAATGTTGTAAGCAATATAAATCCACTCAATTGTTCGTGAATCGACATTGAAACCAGTAAACGACTTTGTTTAATTTCATCTACCTAAGTAACACGACATCATATCTTGCCAACCATTGTTTGAAATTAAAACGCGTTGATACAATTTTGTGTAAACAAATTAAGCTTTAGGTAAATGACACGATATAAGGCATTTGTGATGATTGACGATCGTCTTACATGTGTGGCAAGGTTGCTAGTTTTCTTAACCTCGCTACATTCATTTAGGCGATGATCTGCAGGTGTTGCATGTCACAGAAATTTTTTCTCGACGCTAATGTCTTTTTGATCGCTATTAAGAGTAATTCAACCATGTGTAGTAAGCGCGACATCTTCATTGCGCTTACATGTTCGCATTCGGCGAGACGGTGTTAATATGTTAAGGTCGTGATGCTTCCCTTTCTAATCGTTTCGTCACAGCAATTTCTCGACGCTAATGTGTTTTTGATCGCTATTAAGTGCGACCCGATCAAGCCGTGGTAGGTCTTTGTCATTCATTAACTGTGTAGGTAATCGGTTTGAATGACCTTTCCTCTTTCTCAATGTTTGGGAAACGGCATGGAAAGGACGACGAACTTAAACTTTGGCTGAGCATTTTGTTACGCGCATGTTTTCAACGAGAGTAGGGATTCGATTTGTAGAGTAACGTGTCCTTGGAGCTTGGTGGCCTTCTGGATCGGTCGAAGAACTTAACCTTTGACTGAGCATTTTGATACGTCCATGTTTTCAACGAGAGTAGTGATTTGATTGGTCGGTTTACTTGTCCTTGACGCTCGACTACCTTTCTGGATCGGTCGATTAACTTAAAACACGACCTTTAACCCTGTATCAACCATTAACCTTTGATACTGGAGCCGTTTCATGGGAGCTGAACGCTCAGCATGTTTGCATTCCATACTACTGTTACGTTATCCATGATTGAGTACAGTAGGTGCAGCGACCACGTTTATCAACATACGTGTGACGTAGTTATCTGAACGTGATGTACGTCATTCCTTCAAAACCTTACGCAAAACTGGGGTCATCCCGGTGCGTTTGGCTGAATTTTTGGCTGAATTCTGAGTTGAGTTCATAGCCTACAGACCTCTTGTGTATAGTCTTAACCAACCCAATCGGGGCTTGGGTATAAATAGTTCTAATTGTTTCAATCATTCATGACTTTTTACAGAACTTTTACGTCGTTTTGTTTTCCTTGTATGAGTGGATGACTTTAATTATAGCAGTTCATTTATTTTTTATTTCTCAAAGCGTGGTGTTATATTTATAACCCTGTTCTTAGAGAAGCTGCATGTACTGTCTTGTTTTCAGAATCATGTTCCATAGTCAATGCCACATGAACCTTGACTCCATAAATTACCTAAAGTGGCGTACGTAAATGCCATACACATACA
>CM032660.1:19861745-19871826 GCA_019095985.1 Streblospio benedicti | reverse complement strand
GCGTGGTGAGAAGTAATAACAGAACCGCAGTTTGTATCCTGTTTATTGACTGACTTGTTACATTGAGTTCCAGTTTATATATCCCGTGCTCGTCTAGCTCAGTAGACTAGCAAGAGCGGGTTGAGGTCTAGTAGACTCGTATGATACCGGTGTGTGTGTGGGCGGTAGGCGGAGCCGGAAGTGTGAGACTTCCGGCGGTGCCTATGAGTCTAATCTGACTCAGCACTTTCGTATCATCACATTTCTCCTCCCCCAAAGGACATATTTTGTAGTTTACAAGAAATATGGCCTTTAGCGACACACACACACCAAAAATAAGACTATTGGACATAACGCAAACAGGAATCTGTGTGTTGGAACTCGCTGGTCGTATGAACCAGTTACAAACATTAAGACTATGATTGCGTTATGTTAAGTACGAAGGTTAACTCACAAAAGCATTCACTGAAAAAAATTCTTAAACACATGTTATACATCAATTAATTCACGTAGATCTGTAATTGTTCACAAAGTACAGCACAATAAAAACGAACATCTAGTATAAAGTACACATCTATAGGATATAATAATTGTACAGTACAAATCACTTTAATCATTCAATGTCATGGACCGGGGATTAATTACAGTATCCATCAAACATATGACATGCACTATATACATAATGTCTATGGTAACATAATTGTGATTATAACATGTATCTAATCGTAAGCTGTAATATACATAGCGTGTAAGTCAAAATTCATACATATACACAGCATACAGTTGTTTGTTGGCTACTACAATGATATTGAACTCTACATTATCTAAAATCATGTTTATACATTAAACATATAATAAACTATCTTTCTATACAAACAATACAATCACATTAAGCATGCATTGGTGAGGTTCGTTAACAATCATGAGTAAATTATTGAATATATTTTGACAATCAAAATAAAGCATGTGGTAGAATAACTTGTTTTAACAATAAAAAATAAACGAATTGTAAGGCTAACATAATCATGTAAACTGTCAAAATTAATCACAAAATATGTTACAATTACATAAAGCATGCAATGGTGTTGGAAATCCGTTACAATAATATTGGGAAACATGCATTAAGCTATGGATTTCCTTCAAATAACAAAGAGTCATTGTGCAGTCTCCTTGACGCGTGTCAGTCGACATGGCTATTAATCCTTGGTGACTTGAGCAGACATCTGGCACGTGGCTGATTGATAAATGAGATGGGCGGGGATCATATGATAGCATATGGATGGCGTGGACTAATAGACTGTTATTGCAAGGCGGGCAGGGGTCAATCCATGGAATGCCTATGTGACAGGAAATATGGCTCACAAGATGCCAGGGTAAAGATTGATAATCGTGAATGGGTAATTCCTAGTGGTTAAACCAGGTCAGTGAATTTAAAGATATCCAGGTTTACATTGTACAGTAAACAATCGTTCATGGGCGTGATAACATTGTCATTACAATGTATGGAATATGATGTTTACGTGTATGTAGCAAAAGAATGAAGCAATTTCCAGCAAAACGTAGTTCGATCACTCTAAGTAAACATTCCATCTTTAGATGTAATTAATCTACCAAGAGCATTGGTAACTAAACCAATATCATACAAAACAACAGAAATTATGTTTGAAGTTGTAAGGCTTGCACTGCAACGATGGCACACAACAGCAGGGCCCCATTCTACTGTCAGTTGAGCACAAAGAACCATACGTACACTACAAATTACACATAATTCTGTTAATTAGGCAGAGATTACTACCACATAACGCAGAAAACAAATAGATTCAATGCAAAATGGGCTATTGAAATAACCACATTATTAACTCAATGAGACTGGTTTTGCGTAAGATTTGTAATTGACAAACATGTACACAATTTGGGTTATTGCCTATGGAATTACAGTTAATTCATCTTGCTCAATGGAATGTAACTAGCCCACAATTACATTTACCATTACCATATGAATGGTATCGATTAAAACCTAAGTTTTAAGAGAAATTCCGACAATTAACTGGAGTAAATTATAAAATGTTGATCACCATAATTTTGGCATACTATGTAATGTAAACTAAATGGATAAATCACTTGACAAGCCATAACCTATTAAATTATTGTGTATCATTCCTTCAGTGGGGAAGGAGAGTGACAACAAAATATGTCAAATTTGTCACACGCGTTACTGTGAGAAAATTTCACTATGGACACCCCCTTACTGCGTAGATGGAGAACTACGTAAGTTTTTAAGCGAATGGTTGGACTGTATGGCAAGTTGGAGGGTGTACATGGGTGTTTTCTCATTGGGGAATTGCATTGTATACTGTTGTTTTGGGGGAATAAAATCGGGGTTATAATGCGTACATAAATGTTTTGTTGTTTTCTTTCATTCGTTAGTGTTATTAGACGTAGGTTGGGCAATGATCTTTTTGAATGTAAGATTTGGCAAACACTTGAGGGATTAATGATTTATAAACAGCAGGAGGTTAATGCTGGCTGAGACTGTTTGTCCTTGAGAGAAGCTGACGTTGCAAAACGTGGCATCCCGCTATGCGGAAATCGTTTAGTAAGATTGAGTCACGCTGGCATTAACAAATGGGAGTAACATGAGAGGAAGCTATTTACCTGACTGACACGTGGCACGTGTGGGTAGATTGGTGGAATTTGAAATGGCTGTTTCCGGAAGTAGCTATTTATAAACATCTTACCGTGAATTGTATTTGCAGCGTGGCCTGTTAGCTGTGACGTCATACTGACGCTGGGAGGGGTAATGACTGTATTCATAAATATGATGTCGCGGGCGATCGGTCAAGGTCGCCTCATGGCTGTTCATGGTATGTTCAATGGTGAATACGTGTGTACAGATATGGGACACTCCAAAAAATCATGTGACTGGGGTTGCATCCAAACTTATTATGATTTCGACGTTAAGCTAAACACCAGGAACCTCGATTGGGAACCGTGATGGACCTGTTTTCCATCATAATAGCAAGGTACAGAGCCGGCACAGCCCAGATTAACTAGTTTGGGTAGTGTCTAACATTTATTATGAATAAGGGCGCACCCTCTCAATAGTCTATTGGCTGGGGTTGCTATCGCTACCATTTGACAGGCTTTGCATTGCTTTGCGCATTCATATTTCAATTTTTTTATTATTGAGGGGGGAGCATAGGTAAAGGGGATGTTTGTATCTGAGTATAAGGTAACATTTAAACTTATGTGGAGGGAACCTAGTTGGAAGCAATATATACACAGCAGGGCACTAATCTATATACATTAGTACTCGGCGCTAACCTAATAATCATAATCATCAACGTGGTCATCATAATGTGATATCATCATTACAATAACATTCATATATATCATGATAGCCATCATGATCATCCAAATCATGACTATCCTCATCATCGCTAACGTCAGTATCACTATTATCGTCATCATCATCATCTTCATTATCTTCATCTTTCATCATCATCAGAACTATTATCCCATGTTTTCGTCTTGGAGTTTTGTTTGGAGGGCCGTGAAACTGGCGGTCATATCTGATCTGGTTAAGGATCTGTGCTGCCAGGTCGTCCACGGTAGCCATGTTTGGCGGCGGAAGATGTATGGGGTGAAAGGTGACTGTGGAATCTAATGTGTCCTCGGTGAGTGTATCTGGTGGCGGGAGAGTGAGTGAAGGCGTGGATGGAGCAAACAAAAAATTAGTGGCGGGAGAGGCAAAATGAGAGATGGTGCAAATAGACTGATTGCCTTGTGAGGGGCGGGTCTTAGCGGTCCTGTACTCGTGATTGGTCAGTGGGATAGGGGCCGTTGGCGACGTTTGGTGGCGGGAGAGCGAGTGGCGCAAAATAGACTGATTGCCGCGTTGAGGGGCAGTTGGTTTAGAGAGTCTTGGGAGGTAACATATGGTGAATTCGCTTTGCACGTGGGATCTAATGTGTCCTCGGTGATTGTATCATCGGGGATTGGGGATGTTGCAGGATTTGTGGGGGCATGAAAAATCCACTATCTTGGTGTAGATGAACATATGGGGGAGGTGGAGGGAGGGGAACACGGGGGGAGGAATTGGCTATCAGTGGTCTTGGGGGGGTGGAAGTCGGCCTATTCATGGGGAGGTCGGGGCTGGAGGGAGGGTAATCCTGGGGTGGAATTCGGTCTATGCATGTGAGGTCGGGGCTGGAGGGGGGAGGGATTACATGGGGTGGAATTTAACATATGCATGGCAGGTTGGGGCTGGAGGGCGGACTGACTTGAACATGGGGTGGAATTCGGTCTATGCATGTGAGGTCTAGGGCTGGAGGGGGAGTTATCCTGTGGTCTATCCTGGTCTATCCTGGTCTATGCATGGGCGGGGGGGGATTGTAAAGGGTTCAAATTAGAACATCTCCACCACTTATGTCATGTGTGGTTTAGACACATGCGTGGTGAGAAGTAATAACAGAACCAGTGAGCAGTTTGTATCCTGTTTATTGACTGACTTGTTACATTGAGTTCCAGTTTATATATCCCGTGCTCGTCTAGCTCAGTAGACTAGCAAGAGCGGGTTGAGGTCTAGTAGACTCGTATGATATTCCATTTGTACAAGTGTGTGTATATTTGGGTCGTGGCGGTAATTGTTGCCAAAACATTGGTTAACCATCTTCAAAGCAACTTCAAAGTAACTTATTGACCAGACTGAGATAATTACTTGCACCTTGGTTACGCAATCATTACACAATGGGGTAATTAGCTTCCATTGTTTGAAGTAACACACCATTTAGTTGCATTGGAGGATTGGAGTGACTTTTTTTCCAATTTAAAAAAAAGAACCTATTGCCAGAAAAAGGTAGGTCCAAAAAAATTATGGTGGTTTTTCAAAAAGGTACGCACGTGCGTACAGTGCGTATACTTATGCTACCTCCCTGTAAAAGGGGGAGGGTTCCGATTATTATTTGTTGAAAACAAGTATGGTAAAAAATTAAGCTTCGACTAAATAGGTATCCCAGTTATTTTATCTATACATTTTTGAATATTTAGTGTACATTGTCAGTTGTAAGACTCCCATGTATGTTCGTCTATAGAGAGGATTTTAGTAGGTGTGATACATCAATGGCTGCCAGAGCTCTGGGAAGATGGTTATGCCCTCATGATTATTCTCCTTCGCAAATTAAAATTTAACACTCTACTGAATAAAAATAGAATTGTTTGCCAAAACTTAAAACTTACCAAAGTAGAAGGGTTATTATATCATTAGATGGTATATTGATATATTACAATTGAGCATTTGTTTGGTGGTCTGAGCCCTATATTTAGGGGACACCCTAAAACGCAGAAAATGCAGAAAGTGCAGAAAGTGCAGAAATTGCAGAGAATGAAGAAAGTTAGTGATAACAGGTTTATAGTATATTGCTTGCAGCATTTAAATCTTTTAGTGTTGCACTAGGAAGATTTATGACAAATAGTGTATAGTATTGATATATAAGATTAACATATAATCACACCATAGAATTATATGAATATAAAGATATATGTTTCTCACATATATTTTATCATTTTTTTATTCTATAAATGGTGCGATGTAATATCTGAAAAAAAACATTTGGAGAGTCAAACTGTTTTGAAATGGGGAGCCTGATCTTGTATAAATCACTGCATTTCAATACAATCTGTGGTCTTGTGAGGACAGTAGATTTATTAAACAGCCGTGTAATTGTTAAAAAGCGACCACAAATGGTTTCCAATGAGGAATCATCCAAAAAGTCAAGACAGACAAGCCCACTGACATTAGTCTTAAATGTGGACCTGTACAAGAAGTGAGTGATATGGAAAAACTTGAGAAAATCTTGCCACATGTTCTTCACATTCTAAATGATATGTAATGGGGCAAACAGATGATTTTAGATCAGTGTTACAAGCTATTTCAAAAGGCAAGATACAGAAAAAATATACACCTCTTGCTAGATATGGAGCAGTTTCAAAGGCAAGACACGCCACACCGCATGCGATACAATCAAACAAGTTTGGATTTCTGGACCTCTGCTGATGATGGTTATACATGGAAAGCATATGCAACTTCTCGAAGTAGAAAACGGTTTGTACTCTAGTGTTGTACAATTCATTAATATTCATTTGATACGACACCATTATGCCATTGGTACGCAATTTAAATCAACACTGTTTCGTGCTTTGATATTGACAACTCACAAATTTGGAATTCTTGATTGACCCTTCAGGGAAATTCAGATCCCCTGTCTGTTTAGTAATGACATTGCCTCATATTTCCTGTTTTAGGGCTTGAATAGTTGTACAGTAAGAGTGCTAGGCAATGACTATGTAGATTAAGTGATTTCTGTACTGTTCATCAACTCGACCCAAGGTATACCTTTTTATTGGCAATATTGTGCTATTTGAAAAATCACTGATAGTTATAATTATTTTCATTTTTTGTCTGTGTGTAGAGCAATTATGTACATAGCAACTCAATTCCCAATGTTGATGGAAACCAGAAGTAGTAACCTTACCCCAACAAACCAAAGTAATAGTTACCATATTCATATTTAAGTGCAAGTTACCGTTCTCTAGCCTTTCAGTAACCGTTCTCATTGCATTTTAGTTACTGTATCCTCGATTCAGCTTTTGAATGACGAATTACTTAAATATCTGCCATGTGACTGCTGATATTTGGTGTTAATCATTGTCTTTATATGGTACATTTGCTTTGTCAATGGTATTATTGTCAAAGCCTTTCTAAAATGCTTTATATTTAAGCTAAAAATATACAACTGTCACGCCTGACCTGTTTCACGAGGTTGATCAACATGGTGGCCAATACATTAGGTAATAATAGCATGAATGTATAGAAGATATAAATAGTTCTAATTGTTTGAATCATTCATGACTTTTTACAGAACTTTTACGTCGTTTTGTTTTCCTTGTATGAGTGGATGACATTGATTACAGCAGTTCATTTATTTTTCCTTTCTCAAAACCTGGTGTTATATTTATGACCCTGTTCTTGGAGAAGCTGCATGTACTGTCTTGTTTTCAGAATCATGTTCCATAGTCAATGCCACATGAACATTGACTCCATAAATTACCTAAAGGGACGTACGTCAATGCCATAGACATACAGTAATGTGGCAAATTGAAACCTAAGTTAGTACATTCTGTTTTGTTTTTTATTTTTATTTTATGCTGTGTGATATCCCAATAGTAATGTTTTTGTTTAATTTTGTTTAACAGTCGTTTCATTTAAAAATCTTATCTGTGAAAATGATTAATAATAAATCCAACCTCGGGTTTTATTCATTCTTTAAAAATATTTGTAAATTATGCTATGACTACAATATCGCATTGTTCCCATTGAAGTAATACATATAAAATGTACCTTCATTTCACCCCTCATAAATAACATAGCATTATATCGCATGATGAAGAAAAATGGAGAAATCTGATTGGCTGAGAAAAAATGTGACAATCTGATCTATCTCCTAGCTAGAGGGAGGTAGATCATGATCTACCTCCCTCCTGCTGTTTACATAGACGTTTGAAAATTACGTAGTGCGCAGTGCGTTAAAGTTATTGCAGAATTGTACGTTTCACGTTATCATTTGTACGTTCTCTGTACGCCTGTGTACGTCAGTCACTTACTATTCTAAGAAGCGTGTCATAACAATACATGAGGCAATTATGTCATCATTAACGGCTCATTCATTGTTTGAGATGGACACTGCTACTACTGAATGAGGTAATGCGATATAATAAAGGTGGTTTCTGTTGGGGGAGGTTTTAATGTAAGCCCCCTCAGGAACAATGTTGCCCTCCGCTTCGCGTCAGGCAACATTGTTCCTTCGGGGTGACATTTCGGCGTACCTCCCCCAACAGCGGGCACCATTTATATATTACTGCATACAACGTCGATATAAAGAGTTCTACTGTACATACCGGTACACGGCACTCGTTTTTGGACCTCATGAAGGGACTTACAGATGTTTACAAAATTATCACACACCGTGTCACCTTGACTCAATAGTCACGGTCATTTATACAATATATTGATGTCACACATGAATGAAAGAGGCATTGTTGATCAGTGACTGAGGTTGATTAATTATTGGTGGCATCATCTGGATCGTGGGGGTGACAAAGAACAAAGACAAAGAAGTAATCCTTGGACTCGCAGTGTGAATAGAAGAGAACAAAAAATCTTCATTCATTATGCATTATTCTAAAACATGTCGCACTGCATTTGCTAGAAGTACACTTTTTTATGGTTATTTTTTTACAAGATCCAGAAAACAACTTTATTTAACAACACATCTGCTCATTTGCTCCTGGAAATTACATGGACGTGCGCAATTAATAAACAACGGTTGATATAAACTTGTAACTCGGATTTTGAGGATACTGTCCACTGGTTGTGTGATTCTTGCATCTTCTTACCGTAAGTCTTTGCTATTTATTGAGTGGTATAGGTTGATTTGACCAATATAACAACTACTACAACAACATCACTAGTCTATATGTAATGACAAGCCGAGTTTAACACAGATAGCAAACAATGAATAGAATAGCTAGGCAAAACATGTGAAGTGATCACGGGGGAGGGTGGGGGGCCTTGGGGACACAGGGGTCTCCACGAGTACCATGACAAGACCATGCACTCGTCGCATCAAAAAGAGCCGCTCATTTTATTTCGCATTTTATAATTTTTTTAATTCATTCACTGTCAAATATTATCTTAACCTTGGTTTCTGCTGTTATTTTGTGGAAAGTACTCTAATAAGGGACTTGTGAAGCTACCATTTACGATGGCCCAAGGGTACAGGCGTATGGAAGACAGTAGTGGTGGGCTGAGTAACTCAGCTTAATTTTTTTAGGTTGGTGAGGGGCCACAAAAGTAAAGTCATAACCCTTTGGTAGACATCATCGGGTGTGTGTGTGTGTGTGTTGGGGGGGGTTGTAATGAAGTTTTCCAACATATTTAAGAGGGGTGAATCTACTATAGACATGTGTATTTGTGTTTTACAATGGGCTTTATTTATATTGAAACCTCTCTATAAGGACCAACGGAGAAATGATCTTTTTATGCAGACTTGAAAACACAAAATACGGCTATGTTATAGAAGTGGCCACTATACATAGGTTGTCTCAATTGGTTGCTATGCTATAGGAAGAACATGGCCCTTTGTCTGCTGCTTCTCCTCAACCTGGTGTCCTGGATCCAGGTCCATGTTGTTGCCCAGACCTGCAGGACCATGGATGACCCCACCTGACCAACCGGTCACTTCTTCTTGGCGTGTTTGGTAGGCGACAGAGATCATCTTTCTATTTGTTTTGTTGGCCGTACAGTGTAACTTTACTTCGATATGTGGACACCTTTGATCACCTTTCGGGGGAAGTGAAGTGACCACATAAAACTAATGTCCTTAAAAGTAAGTTCAGTAAAGTCAGTGAAAAGATCCACTTAAATCAGGTTTCCTTAAAGAGAGATTCGTTTCATAGCTAAATTTGTACAAAAGCTTCAATCAAGTGACTACCAGTTTGGTTTTAAGAAGAAGCACGGATCCGATAAGGCTATATTTTCTCTAAAACAAGTTATTGAATACAACAACCCACTACAACGCCAGTATATGTTTGTTTTTTTAGACGCTTCTAAGGCATTTGATCGTTTGAATTATTGGATTCTTTTTAGGAAACTGTTAGACAGAGGTATACCAAATATTCTTATAAGATTTTTTTGCTACTGGTATTTCCATCAACAGTTATGCGTGAAATGGGGTTGCTCTCAGTCGGAGAAGTTCACAACTGTGAATGGAGTCCGGCAGGGAGGAATCATTTCTCCCATATTCTTTAATGTTTACATGAACGATCTAAGTGATAAACTTAAGAATTCTGATGCAGGTTGTTGCTTTAATGGTTATTCCATGAATCACTTATTCTATGCTGATGATAGCTGTCTTTTAGCTCCTCTCCTGCAGGGCTCCAAAGTCTTGTTAATATATGTGTTGATTATTCAATAGGTAATACTATAATTTATGATGTAAAAAAGACAAAGTGTATGTGTTTCAAACCCTCTAAGAGGAAGAGT
>CM032660.1:19795526-19861645 GCA_019095985.1 Streblospio benedicti | reverse complement strand
TTGGTTTCTGCTGTTGTATTGTGGAAAGTACTCTAATCAGGGACTTGTGAGGCTACCATTTACCATGGCCCAAGGGTACAGGCGTATGGAAGACAGTAGTGGTGGGCTGAGTAACTCAGCTTGAATTTTTAGGTTGGTGAGGGGCCACAAAAGTAAAGTCATAACTCTTTAGTAGATATCATCGGGGTGGGGGGGGGGGGGGGTTGTAATGAAGTTTTCCAACATATTTAAGGGGGTGAATCTACTATAGACATGTGTATTTGTGTTTTACAATGGGCTTTATTTATATTGAAACTTCTCTATAAGGACCAATGGAGAAGTGATCTTTTTATGTAGACTTGAGAACACAAAATATGGCGATGTTATAGAAGTGGCCACTATACATAGTTTGTCTCAATTTTGTTGCTATGCTATAGGAAGAACATGGCCCTTCGTCTGCTGCTTCTCCTCAACCTGGTGTCCTGGATCCAGGTCCATGTTGTTGCCCAGACCTGCAGGACCATGGATGACCCCACCTGGACCAACCGATCCGTCTTCTTAGCGTGTTTGGTAGGCGACAGGGATCATCTTTCTATGTGTTTTGGTTACCGTACGGTGTAACTTTACTTCGATATGTGGACACCTTTGATCACCTTTCGGGAGAAGTGAAGTGTCCACATAAAACTAATGTCCTTAAAAGTAAAGTTCAGTAAAGTCAGTGAAAAGATCCACTTAAATCAGGTTTCCTTAAAGAGAGATTCGTTTCATATATGCTACATATGGGAAACGAGAGGAGTAACACTATATTATATACAATATATATATATATATATATATATATATATATATATATATATATATATATATATATATATATATATATATATATATATATATATATATTATATATATATATATATATATATATATATATATATATATATATATATATATATATATATATATCGGTATATTGTATATATATATATATATGTATATATATATATATATATATATATATATATATATATATATATATATATATATATATATATATATATATATATATATATATATATATATATATATATATATATATATATATATATATATATATATATATATATATATATATATATATATATAGTTTAAACATAGATGCAGTCGCTTATCAATTCCCAACGTTCCTACTCTTCACGGTCGTTTTGAAATGCACATAAAAAGCCACCATCATCCATAATAACTGCACAGTTCCTAATACTGCGATCTCACTGATGTCTGGGGACAATAATTATAGAATATTTATCAAAAGGGCTAGTATATATGCAGAAAGTCTTAAAAAAGGGACTGTGTGCAGTCTGTATGATCAACACTTTTGCCTCGCTGTATGTCAGGATGCCGTGCTGTCTCTGCCTCGCCCGCCCTGCCTCCAGACGCTGCTGCCGCAGGCAGGGGCGGGACCCGGCACTGGCGCGGGCGAGGTGTGCGACGTGCTCAGCCCCGAGGACGAAGAAGCCTTCCTCTGCCGGGCGCTCGGGGTGTGCGGCGCCCGGCCGGTGAGTGGAAGCCCTAGTCAGACCCGTCTGGATCAGCCAGACCCTCACAACGCCAGCTGGCTGTGGAGGGTCTAGAATCAAACTACCAGCAAAGTTTCTAATTCCTAAAATTCCCAGCCTTTGTGAAAGCCCCATAACCGCTCATAACCGATAATCTAATATTGTGTGTGATGGAAGGATATATAAATAGCAGAGGGTCTGGGACAGGGAATAGGGGATTAAAAAATTTAACAATGATCCGGTAATGTTGTACTATATAAGAACCACATTCTGCCCATTCTTCCTCATGTAAAACCAATGAGAAGATGCTATATGTGCACTCGGGTGGGGGTGGGGGTGGGTGGCATCTACCGACCAATAGAAGGCATAGACACCAGGCAAGGGGACAAGGAAACGTTGTAAATACCAAGAAGCGGCATGGAGTCCTTCATCATAGATGATGTCATCGAATGTGAGGGGCACTTGGTCGCTGAGCGACTGTCCACTGGACAGTTCCACTTGGGGGCGGACCATTGCATATTTGGGGAGGTGGGAGGCGTGACCTTTTTTTTAAAATAAATTGTTTGTTTCCTTTTATGTTGTGAAAAAAAAATTTTTTTTAATGAGGATTGGAAAAAAATGTTTGACTCGTTTGTATCAAAAAAATAAATTGTTGCATAACGGGTTGACTTTTACGCACTTTAGTCGCGAATTCTGAAAATCTGAGATAAATATCATGTACATCTTTGTTCAAAGTATATTTAATAACGTAACCATTTTTTTCTCTTTGTCTTATCAATGAAACAATTTAGATTCTACAAATGACTAGAGATGAGATAAAGAAACTTGAAGATGACCAAGAGAAGAAAGCAGCGTTTGAGTGTGCTGAAAGGGTAGCACAGAGATTTGAGTGGGCAAGATGCATGAATACCTATGTACATTCAAAGGTACCAGATCCTTTGCATTTTTCTTTGATGAGACTTATTTGAAGGCATGTCACAACAATTCAAAGTCTAAAGCAAAGCTTGCAAAGACACCAGGAAAACATTATTATTTATTTTTGAAGAACCAGTTTGACTTATACCACATCAAGTATGATAACGGCATAGAAGCAGTAAGATCCATGAAAAGAGTGCCACCACCAGTGCCAGACCTGTCTACTAGAGATGATTCTGGTAAGTGGCACTATCATACACCTGAAACGCTACCAGAAAACTACGAAGATGTTGAACAGAGATCAAATGATGACTTTTGTCCAAGAGTCCAATTGAAAAAAACTAATGCAAGATATTGGGACCCCAAAATTGAAAACAGAAGTAAAAGATGATGGAACTATTGAAATGAAAGACAGCAATTCAACTCATCAGAAAATGAAAGAACAATTACCCACTTTCATCGCAAGTTATACTGGATCTGACTTGACAGCTATTGTAGAAAAAGAAGCAGATAAAGTTATGATGAAAATGCTCAAGCAAGAAAAGAAAAATACAAATACATGCACCATTGACAACATGCTCTATGTTTTTCACATTTTGCAAGATGAGAATGAAGACTTCTGTAATTTCATGAAAGAGAGTCACTTTGATGTCAACAGAACATTGCATGAAATCCACAAATGCTTTACACTAAAGAAATGGAGTGAAGGAAAGTCAATTTGGATACAGCAAATACTAAACTTGCCATTGCGGGAGAAGGTTGATCTGTTAGGTGGAGAGGATGTCTTTTTCTTTGATCATATTAAGCACGAAGAGGCCACAACATACAAAACTGTATGCTCAAATGCTGACTGCCCTGAAAGGGTTTGTCTCAGGCTCAATAGCACTTTGAACTTTTCTCAACCGTCACGCCAAATTCACAATCTTCAGGACGGGGTTGTAGACTGGCTGAAGAATGAGAAGACAAGCCCTTGTGCCAAGCAGAATTGCACTGGCACAAGAACACACCATGCCAGACAATTCACATGTGGCTCAGTTCTCAAATACTTTGCCCTAGAGCTCTCCCTCTGCCCATGGGCAGCAGATCTACCTCTCACAATCACAATCACGGGTCATGTCTACAATCTGAAGGCAGTAACTTGCAATGGGCACCATTTCAATTCATCAGTTTCATACAGGGAAAGGTGGTACTTTTATGATGGTTTGCGAGAATATCATTCCCCCTGGCACAGGCATCAAACGCCTGGCCAAACCGGTAGTGCCAACACATTACTATCCAGATTTTTGTTTTTATGTTGTCAGCTAAATGCATAACTACATAGCCTATGTATGCTCAAGTATGGAATGAAAATGATTGTTGCAAATATGATTATGACAAGCAAGTGAAATCCTTCATTGGGTGCAGATATAAACCATGTTATTGAACTTATTATATATGTTGTATCAATTTTGAATGCCTCACATTATAAAACAATTTCAGTTTTTAATTATGACAGTAATTTCATTCATATTAAACTATATAGCCTATGTACGCTAAAGTAAGGAATGAAAATGATTGTTGAAAATATGATGATGACAAGCAAGTCAAATCCTTCATTGGGTGCAGAAATAAACTATGTTATTGAACTTATTATTGTTGTATCATTATGAATGCCTCATTATCATAAAACAATTTCAGTGTTTATGACAGTCATTTCATTTACAAAATGTTAAATCAATGAAAATGTTACTACTTCTATCTATGCGACTGAAAGAAAGTAGTAGGCGAAAAAATTGTACCTGAAAAAAATTGTTTGATTTGTAATTTCTTCTGAAAAAAAATTTTTGATTTGCACTTTCATCTAAAAAATATCTGGCAGCTATACCATGGAACGGGGAATTAGCAGGGATGCAGCATGTCAAGTCTGATCTTTATATTAGTAATGGAAGTTTTGGCAACTATGGTAAGAAGTAACGAAAACATTAAAGGAATTGAAATTAACAATAACGAACATAAAATTAGTCATGTATGGATGATGTTACTTTTTATTCTGAAAGACAAAGACTCTAATCATGTAATTGACACGGTGAACACATTTAGTGATTGTGCTGGTCCAAGAATAAGCTATAAGAAAACAAGGAATTTGGTGGGGCCTCGAGGATATTTAGAAATATTGTATGGACTGGAAAACCGATTAAATGTTTAGGAATTTATATAGGCCATGATAAAAGTATGTGTACTGGCTTGCCCTTTAAATACATTTAACAATTATGGGGAAAATAGAGATAATCAAAATTCATGCTGTCTCAAAATAATAGTGGGTGGGCAAGTGTGAAATTACCTATAGAAATGGGGTTGAAAAGCATGTTTATCTTTTTTTATGGGGAAAAAGAGGGATAAAGTGAAGAGAAATCATATAACTCAAAACTTAAATAGGTTAGATATAGACTATATAAAATGGGCACTGCATTTTCCTCAATATGAAAGGAAGAACCCTTTTTATGTACAGAAAAATAAATATGAATAAAGTATAATTTAAAACTAGGTAGAAATAATATTCTTTTTACTAGAATCTGTTGAAGTAAATAACCATGAATATGTATAATTTCAAAAAAATACATGTCTATAAAAAGAATGGATGAAAAGCTCCTGATGATTTGATATTAAATGATACTGAACTCAAACAAAATGTGTATATAGAAATGACAACAGCCTGTACAGATTAAACAATGTATCTTTTAGTTAATACAGAATGTAATACACCAATAGATACTATTTTAATAAAGTGTACGCTAAAAAGTCATTCTCATGTCTAAAAATAATGCTAGAGGAAATATGGAGGAGGTATATCAAAACCGCTTTTTCATTTCGTGTCATTCATTATTCCAAAATTGAAAAAATTTATTTAAATTTTACATCTTCAACTATTTACCAAAATTTAAGAATATTAGCAAATTTTGTGATGCATGTGGAAAGTTGAAAACATGTAAATTAAAGTTCATGGGAAATGGTTTCTCGTGTCTTAAACTTGAAAAAAAATTACAAAGTTAAAACAGTTGAAATGTTTGAACTATTAATAGCTATTATTTCATATTCAATTTTTAGAACTAACTCCATCAAATTTAAAATGAAAAATTATGCACATAAGAATATTGAATTGTTAAAGAAAATCTGATATATTATAAATTGTTATAGACAAGGATATTAAATATTAGATTTATTGATAGTATTTTGGAAATATGTATTTAAATGTATTATGTAAATTTTCAGACATTTCAGTTGTTTTTTTCAATTTTCACCATAACCTATTCATATTGTAGATGTATCTGATTGTTAATAAATAGAATCCCTCACATCGTGTCATTCTATTCTATTTATAAATATCTTCGACTATTCCAGTCATTTTCAAACATTAAATTAGTTCATGCAAACACATTACAAAGAAAAACAGTACTGATTTTTCAATAATATCATCATTTAAAAAAGTTATATCATAGTACAAGGATTAATGATTAATATGGACAAATGCTCCCAGTCTGACAGTCCCTCCTGTCGCCCCACTGTTGCAGCCCCGGCCAGCCCTGGACGGACCGTGCCCTTTCTCCCGCCGCTGCTTCAGCATGCCGGACGGACGGCCCTCGTGCCTGTGTCACGGTCTCGACCGCCCGTGCATTGAGCCAGGTCAGTCTAAACATCAATTGGATTTTTCAAAAGCCTAACAGACATAGATTACCCTTAATGACAACAACTGCAAAGTTCCTGATTACTGTAGCTTACATGTCAAAGCCAGTTGTTTTGGCGAGTTCTTAAAACATTTTTGTACATCTCCAATAATGCCTGGGGCACATTACGCCACAAGGGCCAGTCTACGACCAAAAACGCATGGGGATCGTAAAGATCCGTGAGTGTTAAGTGCGTCAAACGCAAGCTTTTTATGGCCGTAGGGTGGCTGCAGAAGAAGTTTAGCTTGCCAAACTTCTACGACCACCATACGTTATGGTCTGACCGTACGGAGGCAGTGCGGAGACCTTACGGTAATTGTTGTATAATCACAGCGTGTTTACACGCACGTTGTCGGCACAGATACAGTACTTGCGCAGTGCGTTTTCTGTACCATGGACGTATTACTTAAGTAATCAGACCGTGCGTAGAGCGTAAGTTATGCGTGAGTACAACGCACGTTCTATGCAAGTTGATCTCACGGCCATCGCCCCTCAATAAAATCAAAGGAGTCAGACTCCTGAAAAGCCGAGCTTGCTGTTATAAGTCTCTCTTGAATGAAATGTGCGTGAAATTACTACAACATGCGATATAACTCGGAGTTGTTGCATGCATGCCGGATAGACAGAAGAGAACAAACACACGAGCCACATGCGTGCATATGTACTGGCGTATTGATTTTGATCGGCTGGGGCGTTTGCCAAGCTCATTAACATCGGCGATTGTCGTTCCATTGATAAATTCAAATTGGGCACTAATTTCAGCGCGTATGGATGTGCTTATAGTAAACGTAGTAGGCGGTGAAGAGGGAACACAATGAAACGCCTACGACGGCTATAAAGCTCGAGTCCTCTGCGAAGCTCGGCTTTAAAAACACTCTCTGTGCTGACGCATTCATAACGCACGGAGCCCGTGCGTATGTGCCCACAACTGTACTTTTGTCACGGCATGCGGAAAACGCCGTAGACGCCACAGACCTCAACATGCCTTGCGGCGACCACGCCCGCAAGGTGGAATGTGCCCCTCGCTTAAAGCAGGTTACGTGACAGCCTTGCCATAGACGGTCAGGTGCAGGCCAATTTTAGCCGTGGCCAGCTGGTTTGAATAGGCTACTGTTTATGGCCATCGATCTCAGTGTGATTAAGGGCCGGTCACGTTATGTCAGGGCAGGCTACTTTTGATAGTTTTCGGCCCTGTGGTCTGTGAGCAAATGTTCATAAGTATCGGCTGCATATGATACACTACTCTTAACCGTCTATATATCGTATCTAGCCGTGGAGTATACATAAAGGATACTTCCAAAAACGGTGACTGCTTCATGATATATTTATTTGCTGTTCACAACTGTACATGTTCACTCTTTGAAAATATAATCTGGACGGATTCACAACTTATCACAGGAAACGGAAACAATAATCGTGTTAGTCAATTTATCACACACATATACTTTCAATGAAACAGACCATATTTATCATTTTCTTTTACACTGCGTATAACACTGGCAGATTCAGGTTTTTCATTAAAGTGTGTGTGGGGGGGAGGGGCGTGATCGATGGTGGACATGCCAAAAATCCAACGGAAATGAAGTATTTTGGTGGGAAAATAAGGGGGGTGGTTGCTCCTACTCCCTGGACCCCTTGGATCTGCCTATGGTAGATAGCCGTGAGATATGATGATGACAGAACGTTAACCTTCCATAACTGCTCCAGCCGGCGTGCTCAACCACACGGTGGACTCGGGGCTCGGTCGCCTGGACGTGCAGCACTGTGTGGCTACCACGGGTCGCGAGCTGTGCTGCGTGCATGAAAGGATAGGTCAGTGCACGCACGCGCACACGCACTTTCACACTGAACACACACATGCAGAATAATATGGTCGTTGTTTGTATACAACATAAAACTAACTTACGTTTAGTTTCGGCCACGTCTTTGAGCAGCATAAGAATCTTTCACTCTGCATGTCCGTTTGAGTGACTTGCCATTAGCATAATGGGGTTGTACAAGAGATAGAGTTGGTGGGCCCCCTCGTCTCGGTTCATGAATCATTGCTCATCCACGTGTGAACTGGCATACGCAGATAGATTCTGTGGAAAGTCAGAGACCTTACCAAAACTGTACAAACTGTCACATTGCAATCACTAGCAGTTATTTAATTTCGTGTCTATAGAAAATATTTGTAGAATGCCCAAGAGGTTGCCAAAATGTGCTGAAAATGTACAACAGTACAATATAAAATCTTCTGGAGACCAAAACCATCTTATTTACCCATCCACAAATAACTTATGTTGCAAGAAAGGGACTCACAACAGTGGACCCAGCATCAAATTACAGCAGGGAGTCAGACATACATTGGTAAACCTTGATAACACACACAATACAAATATTTGCATAGAAGAAAAACTGTATATATAATCCTACTTAATATAACGTTTAAATGGTAAACTGCATGTGGTCTCATATTTTTCTTCTTATATATATTTAAAACAATCCAAATCCTTAAACAACTTTGACACTTGTTTCAAGAAAAGAATATATATTTGGCTTAAACTTGTTTAAAACCGGTGAAAGTTTTTTTAATATTTGGACTGTTTTATCAAGATTGCATGGTAAGAAGAAAATATGTATATAATAACCTGTGGCCCGGTGACCCCGCCAGGCATCGACGACTGCTTCAACAACTACTCGTGGTGTGTCGACCGCCAGCTGCGAGGACGGCGTCAGTGGTGTGACTCAGGTGGGTTGGTGCGAGCGTGTGTGTGTGTGTGTGTGTGTGTGTGTGTGTGTGTGTGTGTGTGTGTGTGTGTGTGTGTGTGTATGTGTGTGCCACACACTATTTGGGCTAGCATTGCGATTCAGGTGGGTCGGGTGTGGGTGTGCGTGTTACAGATAGGTTGGGGAGATGCGTGTGGGCTGTGACAGATAGGTTGGGGTGTGCGCGCGCGCGTGTGTGTGTGTGACATCTGTTTCATGGTGCGTGTGTATGCAGATGTGTCTGATGTTAGACACAAGGGGTCAGGATGCGTTTGTGTGTGTCAGTCAATATGCACAATCAGGAAGCAGGGCAACAAAATATCATCTTTTCTATCATTAAATCACATGCAAAAACAAGCTGATATCTACACAAATCGACATAAATGCGAATGTTATTAGGCCTACTATCAGGAACAGTCTGTCATAAAATATATGACGTTACTGTGTATTATGCTTGATTGTTATGTGTATACTTTAAGTTAATATATTAAACCTGTACTTGCAGTCTGCGCTCCTCCTCAATCAGTGACCATGCCTCTGGACTATGGTAAGCATCAGATATTCCCATTAAGACTGGCAAACATGGGCTCAAATCTGCCCTGTATCTGATGAACTAGCGTACTCAGTATAGAACTAATCATCATATCTACCATGTGGCTGACTTACTTCATAGAGAGGTCGTCAAGGATGTTGAAATTGCCTCTTAATGAAGGCTTCCGGCCGTGAAAAATGGTTTTGAGTAATATAATAGATGTGATTTCTATATAAAGATGGATCTTCTATTGTGTAATATGATTAAAAACAAGATATTAAGTCAAACCCTGGACCACTAACACTGTGGCACCTTATCGACCAATATATTAGACCACGCGACTATTTTGACACAACTAAAAAGCTACCTTAAGTGTCTGGCGCTTTGTAAATAGTTACCACGGTGGTAGTGGTCCAAAATTTGAGTCCCAGTATAGTAGCCTTCAAAGGGCATATATATACAGCAAACGCTAACTTACAACACTATGTACATCCAAGTATATTAACTATTTAACTATGTAGAGTACAGTATGAAAGATGCGTTTTTTCTCTAGAATGTAAGAGCCACGTTCACATGGGTCTGTCCTCGGGCGAGCTGCCGGACTCCGCCTTATCGGCCTCCTCAGTGTCCGGGACGTGCGAAGCCCGCTTCGCCCGCATCTACTCACGAGACCCACTCGCCGCGTGCAACGACTTCGCCCCAGCCACGGCACTCCCCAGCGGTACGTAAACGCAAATGTGTGGCCGAGCGGGCAGCGCAATATATATTAATAATGCGTATGCGCACATCAAGCACGTGCGTTTCTTTTTCTATCATCATAATTGGGGGGTGGGGGAGGTGGGAGATTACTTTCTTTTGGATAATGTGAGCAATTATGCACATTGAAAGTAAGTCACGAAAATCTATTGCTTAGAAATGTATGAAATTAGTCTTAATAATTACTGATTATGGACATATCATAAAATCATAAAACATCATCCTGTTAAAAGATCAGATTCTTGTTCTTCTTCATTGTCATCTTCTTTATCATCTCCTTCAAGCAATCCCTAGTCTCCAGGAGATACCACAGAGAGGTCAGTTTGAAAGAAAATGGAGCTTTGAATAGATACCTATAAAGGTACGACTGCCTCTATTTCTGTCCCACAGAGTGGCTGCAGATCGATCTGGGGTCTCGGCGGGTGGTGGTGGGTCTAGCCATCCAGGGACGGCAGATCGCGGCCTACTGGACCAAGGCGGTCAGCATCACCCACAGCCTCACTCTCAGCACCTGGACACACTTCACCAAGAACGGGCTGACGGTAAAGTAGTCATGCTTCTATGTGGAGTAAAAATGACACGGCGACATGACTGTATCTATGTTGGACATGATGAAAAATATTTTTCGCCAATACAGACATCATATAAAAAAGTCTATTAAGAACTTTTAACAAGAAATCTTAACAAGATACAATGCTTTGCGGCAGTTTATTTTGGCATCCAATATGTAGGTCTTGAAATCCATTTATTTTGGTCTATTAGATATCCACAAATCCACTCCAATAGTAACAAAGCTATAGGTAAATTTGACGTCTTCAATTCCACTCAGCTGCTGGATTAGAGGTAATCAGTGCCAAAAAAACAAAAGAAACCCTAGAAGCACTTACTGGCAGACTCCAATGACGCTTGTAGACCATCTGCACTGACAGACTACTTTAAACCGCCCGTTCCCTTGTAGACCAAACCTGACTAAGAACTACCTAGCGGACAAACTTAAACTGCCTGAAAAAGAAAAACCAGAAGCATTTACTGGCAGTATCGAATGACCCTTGCAGACTACCCAACTAACCAACTTAAGGAGCCTGTTCTCTTGTAGACCATCCCCACGGGCCTCACAGACCAGGTAATGGTGCGCACGCTGGAGTTTGACGCGGCGGCCATGGCCCGCTACGTGCGCATCCAGCCGCAGGCGTACCAGGGCTGGCCTGTGCTGCGGGTGGAGCTGCTCGGGGCCTGCCGTGAGTTGTTGGCGGTGGACACTCTAGACCCGTGTTCTAGCTTGCACAAAAACTGGCATATTAGAAACTTGGCCGAAACCGCTCCCCCCACTTAAGTAGAACAATATTCAACCAGTTTTAAAACATCTGAGTGCTGAATCCATGAAAAATCACACAAAAAAAACGCATATGCTACATGCACCTTAAATAAAATAACCTTTTATTTCAATTGGATACTCAGCTATTTGCATACACAACTTGTAGAATGCACCAAGTACGCTGCACTGGCTGACGTCACAGACGCTCAGCTGACGTCACCAGAGTCATCGCCAGGCTGTCCCCGACAGACGCCCGCCTGTACCACTACGTGGCCGGGCAAGTCTGTAATGCCTATGTCTCGAGCCAGTGCCATGCCCAATTGTAATGACCGTATATTTACATTTTGCTACATATGTGCAAATTTGGTGCTTTTAAGACACGAAATGCTATTTTAGGCTATTGCTAATATTTCAATTTCTTTCCTATATGTTTAATCGACCGTTCATGATTTCATAATTTATGAGGTGGGGGCCGGAAAAAATTAAGGGGGGGGGGGCCACCAACTTTATACATGGGAAGTGAGGACGGCCTATCAACTTTGTACATGAAAAAAGAGGGGGGTGGTCTTTGTAAAGACTTTGTAGAGAAATTTTTCAGAAAATACTCCACTCCCTCCCCATAAATAATGAACGGTCCCTGAAGCTTTCTTTTCCATTGACCCCCGATTATTGTTTCAGCGTACGTGCAGGTGGATCTGCTGAGCCTCACCACGGTAGGCGCGGTGCTAGTTCAGGGGAGGGACGAGCAGGTCCAGTACCCGCTGGAGATCAAAGTGCAGTATCAGGCGGCAGTGGGTGGGCCATGGCTGCACGCAACCTCCTTCGGCAGCCCGGTGGGTGGCACCAAACATGGGCCTCAGCATCATGGGAGGGGGGGGGGGTATATAATCGTCTACTACATATATGGTTTACAAACACTACCATACAGTATACAGTATATATGACTCATTGTGTAGGCCCTCGCGCCCATTGTTTCAAAATATGTGAGTCCTTAGGGACTCATCGCTGCAAATTTCTAGAGTAGTCACTGCTCATACATTCATGATTTTTTTCAGTGACGTCACTAGCATATAGAAATAAGTAATCCAAAATGACAATTTCACTACCGTGCAATGACTTTCTGGACGTTGTTTGATAATATTTTTTTTTTTTAAAATATTTGGGACCCGGCAAACCCAACAAGTTAGTTCCTGATTCTAGAAGATCCAGATTGTGCCCTATCACAACAGTTATTGGCCATAATGTTTCTAAGCAATTATAATCACAGTTTTTTGCACAATTTGCAACTGGTATATTTTCTAACTTAAATCAGTTCCAGCATGTGCCAGACACCAAAATCGGATTCAGCAGCCTCAAATTACCTTAAATTCAGTGTCTGTCAAGTTTTACTAAAAAATGCCCCTAGTTGTGAGAATTTGAGAAAAGCCGACCAGACTAATCAAACTTCTGATGGATCTTAGCAATTCGCTACTGGTTTGCGTGACCATCGCTCCGTGGCGCTGGTGGCGTTTGACGAGCCAGTGTTGGCCGTCATGGTGCGGCTCGTGATGATGACATGGGTCGGCTGGCCGAGCGTCCGCTTCCAGCTGCTCGGACACTGTGGTCAGTGAAGGAGGAGGGGGGTGATTGTGTTTGTTTTTCTGCTTTTGTTTTTATTTGGCCTGGGCGTTTTGCTTGTTGTATAGCATTGTTGTCTCTTTTTGTTTGTTGTCAGATTTATGTTTTGATATGTTTATTTTTTTGGTTTGTTCAATTTTTGCTGCTGTTTTGATTACCTTTGGTATATATTATGTTGTATTAGCTTTGTTAAAGTTTTATTTGTTTGTTGTTTTGGATTGTGTTATTGTTCTGGTTTTGCCTCCTCTTACTCAATGCAAAGTATGTGGAGTGACAAAAGTGTTAACAGAGACATAGGTGGTCATTTGGTTGGTCGATCATCTGTTGCAGGGTGAACCCAAGAGGCCCATGGCTAACTCCGGCCTAACTTGTCATGATGTTGGCCACCTTCAGAAGCCTCTGGTTATGGGTATACAGGGGTTTCATATGCAATGTTAAAGGGATTCTATGCACGCTCTTTTCCCTTTCCACCAGATCTTGGTGGCATTTAAATGAAACACTGACAGCATTTCAATATACATTGTATTTACATGCATATGCAATAAATGTATCCTGTGGTTTATAATCTTAGTTTTTGTCATTACTTACGTCACTGTTGGTTTATTTAAAGAAATCATCTCTAGAGTACCTCAATTTTCTCTATAATTTACATCCATGTGCTGGTACTAACATCGTATTTCCAATCTAGTTTATGATTTCTGAGAGGAAGTAAATCATGGTGATGACAATGACCAAAAAGTTGACAATGAGGAACAACCTGTCAATCACCCGAGCTAGCTCCTCCCACTGCTTCTTGTTACATCCAATCACGTCGTCAGCCTCGATATCAGCCATCATCCGCCTGATGAACTTGATCACATCATCTGGCAGCTCAATCAGATCATGCGCTATTTTCTCCACTTTAGTTTCATCTACGTTGATAGCATCAATACTTGAAGATTTTGTTTTAATACAAAACATAGAAGCCAGCCGTTTGAGGAAGATAAGAGACAGGCTATCCGTTTTATTACTGGCGACTACCGCTCGCGAGACCCCAGTTGTGTCACGCGTATGATGCTACGGCTAGACATTCCGCTACTCCAGGAGCGAAGGAAAGCGTGCAGGCTCACCCTGATGTACAAAATCGTGGAGGGACACCTGCCTGCCATGCGTCCGGATGTTTTCCTTGTACCACTGAGGAGAAACAAACGTCCGATTCGAGACAGACATTTGCGGGCGATTTCGTCAACACAGACTGAGTTACCAACAACTCTAAGTGTTTTGCTGTTCCACGCTGTAGAACCCAGCCATCTGAGAACTCTTATTTTCCACGTACTATTCGCGAGTGGAATCAGCTACAGGAATATCAAGTCACTGCAGAGTCCATCGACCAATTCAAGACATCCCTGGTCGGTGGCGCAGTGACAGACTAAATTAAACACTGCGCTCTCTCTTTCCGTTGCCAATTTATGTCACTTTTGATTGAGGCAACGTAACCTTACAGATTACAGATTACAGATTACAGATAATCTTGGCCCACTGGGGGACAGGAGTGTGTGGACAATGGTGGTGGATGCTGAGAGTGCAGATTGTGGTACAGAGACTGATGCCTGTTATTCCCATGCTGGATACGATGAACTTGGCCAGCAGAGGGAGTTTGTCACCGGTCTGAGGCACCATGTCAGAGATCAGCAGCAGTACCACGGTGTAGACAAGGAACACGGAGATGGACAGGCCGATCTGGAAGAAAAGCATCTCGTGGATCACAGCATGGATAAAAGTCTTTAATCATGGGAATCGTGAGACTGTTTCAAACTACGTAAAGGGGACACAATAGGTTACTATTGGTTTCTACAGGATAAATTCCATATTCTCAGTATTACCTTTTCTCCTGATTCACACGGCAACAGGAACACCAGAAGTGACATGAGGATTATCAATAAACTTGTTGTGACAATGTTCAAAATCAGGAGTTCCGATTTTCGTTTCAAGATTAGGGTAAACCCCACTTTCCGCAGATTGGGGTCGTCATAAAAAATTTGCGTATGCACTGTTGCGTTAATTACGTTCCAAGCATTGTTCTCACTGCCGTCTTCCAGAAAACCAACCACGAGTGCCTCCAAATGAACACCCTCTATGGACTGGTCCTGGTTCCAATATGATATGTTACAAATCTGGATGTCAAACGGAAAATATGTTGCATCAATCGAACACGATGTTCTCCACTTGAATCCTGGAGACCAGTGTACAGTACCATTAAAAGTGATCTTCAGTTGATAGACATTGTCAACTCCTACATCATAAACTTGCTCAAAGCTGTTCATCATTTTAAGCTTAGGAAACCAAATGTCTCTGTTTGGCAGCGTCAGCAACTCAATGCCCGAATATTCTTTTGGGTTCCACTTGAGCAATTCATCCTCCCACACCAAAAACATGTTTCCGTCCAGCTCCAAGGCTTGTTCCTTCTCACGTATACGTATTCCGTGGACACCACGAATACCAAAGCCAATGTGAACAGTGAGGTTTTTCAAGGGGTCCACTGTGGGTTTATTCCTGGTGTCATAGTGCTTCAGTAGATCAGCTGTGAGGCGAGATCTTTCAATTAGAGATGCTGATGTAGTTGCCATATATGCTAATACTATGACACTTGTAAGCATTGCAGTAAGGAACACACGCTGTTCCATGATGCATGACCAAGTGGGAGAAGCCAACCTTTTGGGCATCATTTCAGCCACTCAATAGCTTCACTAATTGCCATTCGATTTTCCCCATTTTCTGTCTACTTGTTAGCTAATGGCCATTCGATTGGTGCAGTAGCTTTGGGCAGCTGTACAATTAGTCTGTAACTACGGTTTAATGAGGGACACTGTGCAAACACATTGTACCCTGTAACTAGGGTGTATGTGCGAGGGTGTGGGGGTGGGGTATAGGGGATCGAGAAATTCTACATCTTTGTCTTTGTCTTTTTCTTTTTTTTCCCCACATCCCACTTACTTATAACCACGCCCCATTGTGGTCTAATGTTAGTCTTCATTACCGTAGTATCAATCCCACTCGTTCGTGTGCGTTAATCATACCATGAAGTGTGTGATATATATGGAAGTGGCGTAGAGGTGGGTTATTTATAGAGGTTTTCCTAAAACTCCGATTGGAGTTTCTACTCTATATCATTGTTGAGTGTGTGTGTGTGTGTGTGTGTGTGTGTGTGTGTGTGTGTGTGTGTGTGTGTGTGTGTGTGTGTGTGTGTGTGTGTGTGTGTGTGTGTGTGTGTGTGTGTGTGTGTGTGTGGGGGGGTGAGAGAACTGCAATCGTTACACCGCAAGCAACTGGCAGGTGAACTCACTCAAGACGATGCCGTCACCATGTGCGTTGTCAATGGGAACTATGTTATAGTCCTAGTTTTGACGACACAGCAAAGTAACAATCATCCCTCGCCTGGCTTTTTTTATATATAAGTCTCATCACTCTGCTCATGAGACCTGAGCTCATGTGAAAGTCTCAGTTTTGCAATGCATACATATGTACATATTCCGTGTTCCTAATTTTATACTGTTCCTTTTCTGTTATAACTTTACCAATACATGTACCTGGCGTCCTCTGGCAGATGCAGACTTAAGGAGAAAAAAGGCCAGTTGATTTGATGTGCTTTATGTGTGCGAATGCTCGTAGATGACAAACTTCATGAAAATGATATTTCATGGAGAGAAAAAAGCCCCCAGTGTGTAAAACGATCATCCTCGTCTATTTCGGGGATTATTGTTCAAATCACAAGTTATTGAAAATAACCCCGCATAAAAAGTGCAAAACTCCACCTACATGGTGATAGTGTAACACTGGATATGCCACACCTGCCTGGCACGAAGCTTGAAAAGAATCGCTCATGCGTGCAATTGGGGCTAGGTATGGGGTTTCTTTGAAATATCAACCTTAAACCATGTAGATTTTATTAATTACAAGGTACAAACGTCACGTTCTTTTGAGGACACCCCATCTTATGCCTACCGCACAAGTGGCGTGCATTAAATTCTGTGAAAGTACGGCATCGACACTGTTGACTACAGGCTGTTTCAAATGTATTATATTGGCATATTATGTATTGCATGCACGCATTTTGATACAAATATTGAAACATTCTATAGAATCTACGAAAACACACGAGGCCCATACCTTGTCTGCTAGCAACCATTGGAAACAGGGTAAAAGAGATACCCGTAAACCAGGGCATAAGATGGTCCTGGTCGATTAGGAGCTGCTCAAATAATAGCATATCATATTTCACCAACATCTTCCAAATATTAACGAACACAACCCGGTTTCTTGCAGAATGTAACTGTACCAAGTACGTGCGCATCACAGAAGACGCGCCCGCCTTGCTGCCGCCATGCACCCGTAAGTAGTGAAGGGCAGTCATGAGACACTAGGTCAAAAGTTAATTTCTGGTAAAAAATATATGAGAAAGTTCATGAGCTAGATTGATATATCTAACTTTAGGAAAAAATGATCAGATGATTCCCTAATCGTATCAAAGTTTTTCTATTAATTAACACAAATCTTAAAATGAAATCTGTCGGGATTTTGCTGATTACTACACAAAATCCCATAATAAATATATAGGTCTACTAATGTGGTCAAAGTTCTTGATGTTTTTAGTAAATTATCTATAATATCATAATGTTTAAGTACACTACAATAACAAATGTATATCCCATTCCTACAAAAAATCGTTTCTAGTCAACTATGCACTCTTGTCATATATATTTGAATAAAGCAAAACCCAACCAAAAACCTTGAAATCCCGGTCTTATATTCGCAATTCACTGTACGGACGTACATTTAAGTACAGTATCCTAGTAGTGGATAAATAATATATTAAATACCAGCATTCTGATTCACAGCAAATAGTTAATGGTCAAATAGATATTTTTAAAGAATACCATGCATTTCAAATCGTAAAGGTAATGATAAAAGTCAATAGTTTTTTTTTTATATAAAGGAAAATGAATTTGGGTAAAGGGCAAAGATATGGCATTTCGAAGAAGTTGGATGGGGGATCTGAAAAGTTGAAGGATAATGTGGGGGTCATTGCCAAAAAATATGACATTGAAAATAAGACCAAAAGGGATGGACGTGGACCTTTTTGTCCACTTATAACACCCCTGATGGTTGCTCAGGCTGTGAGGACTACGAATACCTGGGGCTGGCCTCGGGGGCGATCGCGGACGGTCAGCTGACGTCCTCGCAGAACTACGACGACCTGGGCGCCATACGCTGCTTCGTCACGCATGCGCGCATGCTCAAGATCGACGGGATCGGTGAGCTAATAAATGTATTTGTACAGGCAGTACAGCAGTACAGGCTCGGGGGGGGGGGTTACTTCCATAGTCGCCCTATACGGCATGTGCCACTGATAGGGGTCACCTTTTTCAACCCCGCAGTTTCACTAGGGGTCACCTTTTCCACCACTCAGTTTCACTAGGGGTCATGATTTCAACATTCCAGCCAGTTTCACTAAGGGAGATTCAATCTCGAGGTTCAATATCTAGCTCTCTTTTCATGTGATTTTGCATTATTGAGCCATAAAAAAGCATAAAAGGTAAATATAAGTTGTAGAAAATCTTGTTTTCATTACAGTATCACATAGAATAATACCCATTGTGATAATAACCCATTGTTTTCATCCGGTAGTTTCACTAGGGGTATCATTTTCATAGTTTAACTGGTTTCACTAAGGGGTATGATTTTGGACCCTCAGTGGCAGCCCCCTACCCATTCACCCCCGAAGTACATCCCCATCCCCACCCCCCCGGCGAGAGTACAGGGCGTACGGCTCTATCCAATAAAATGTGCCTTATCAAGATAGAGTAGTAATACAATAACATTATCCTAAAATAACAAAATAAAAAACAAATAATTTGATAAAATATCAATATAATTGTTTAGGTCTTAAAAACAACAGATATTTAGAAACTGTGGCTACACTGTGCGTGAGTGCATTATTAGTGCAGTTGTTTTGTTTTGTTTTCGGCATGCAGGATTCTTTCTCCCAGTCATAATACATATTATGAACAGCATATGTCAGTTGGTTATCTCAAAAATTGGCTAGAGCTATTATCCCGAGATATTCGAGGTTCTACTGTATAGCACTTAGCCACTGTCAGGACTCAAACGCTAGACCGAAGCCAATGCACCTCTGTTTACCTAGCAGCAGATCACTCGACCTGGCAGAATGATCCTTATATCAATCTCGAGATGTCAATACTTACATCCTTGTCAATGAATTAGAATATATCCATGTATGAGAGTTTTTATATAGTTCTGTCGGCAACCTCGACTCAATCACATCTAGTACTTGCTTTATAAAGCATTTGTACTTGCATGTACACCTTGAATAAAGTGCGTGGATATTTTTTTTCTTTTGACAGGGAACTGCAAGGCTTTCGTCAATCACGTCCCTGACAAAACTGGTAAGTACACGTGGCTATTTATAGTCGCAACTCATTTTTATTGCAATCGAGAGACTTCTCACGCACACATTGCAGTTAGTTTATAGCTATAATGAAATCACTGTCACTGGCATGGAAGGCATTCATGTAAAGGTTAAAAGGTTCTTGAGGACCTTCTCTCCTTCTCTCACCACCAGGCTGGGTGGCTGTGGACCTGCTCGCCCCCACTGTGGTGAGCGGGTTCGTCATCCAGGGCCGCACCAACATCGTCATGGAGTTTGTCACTGGCCTCTACTTCCTGCACAGGCTGGACGAGGCCGAGGAGTGGAAGAACGCCACCAAAGACTACAACAGGGTAAGACACTAACTAACAATAACAGGTCCAGGTTGTAAAAGGGAGAAGGTGCAATTAGTGACTTGCATGTGGTTTATATATACACGATTTCACTTTGCTTTTGTGCAATTTTTATTAAGCTATACTTGAGCATGTAGTTTGCACATTCAAAACCTCGCAAAAAAATTTAAAACCACAACATCTAAATGACATTTTTACCATAAGGATTGTCCCCCTGGCTCCTGTATCCACTGGATGTGTCTGAAGTACGCAGGCAGGTGATAGGTTATGACACTGGTATGTGACTAGGACTTTGCTGTTAACACTACTTCTGTTATGTGACTGGAGTTTTGTGACTTTCAGGTTATCCCAACTGGGCTGACACACCGGGAGCAGGCGGCCCGGATTGTTCTGGACGAGCAGGTGACGGCCAGATACGTCCGCCTCAATATTGAGACGTTCCACGCCTGGCCCACTCTGCGGTTCGAGCTGCTCGGAGGATGCAGTAAGTGGGCTACCATTTATCATGGCCCATGGGGGTGTGAACAAACAAGAAGATGGCCAGAAAAACTGGACTTTGTTGGTGTTTTTGTTTTCTTTTTTTTTTTTTTAGTGGGGTGGGGGGGGGGTTAGGGAGGTGTAAATCTGGGACGCACTTACAGGGTTGGCCCTATAAATTGCTACTAATGTTATTCTTTAGTTTTTATTTATTTTTGTCTGTGTGTTGTTCATTTGTTTTTGTTTGTTTTTTTTTTAAGGGGTTGGGGATGGGGACTGAAATTTTCAAACGGATTTTTAAGGGGGCTGAAAATCATACCATAATGATTTCATCATTTTGACATCCCCCCGGGCCATCACAAATGGTAGCCCCCTCAGTGGTGTTGTGTGTCCACTCGGTAGAGAGTAAAGTGTCAAGTTATTCTATCTATTATTTCTCAGGTAGGGTTTTCAAATATACAAGTTTGCATCATTTGAAAAATTATCAACCAACCTTCAGTGTTCTTTATTTGCAATCTTATTCATGCCCAAACAGTTTTGATTTCAACTCAAGTCATCAGACATTGTACTAAAAATCCTATGTATTTATTTGGTACACAGCACTTGGCCTCATTTTGTTTTTTAAAAAATCGGACATTGTTTTGAGTGTAATTGTACAATTTCTAATTCACTTATTAAATTATATCATTCTTATTCACCAATTCATGGATTTGTTTTATTCTGAATAAATACTCCTTGAGTTACCTTTGTGCTGTTGCACCTCCCTCAGGACGCTCGCATGTGGACCCGGCATGCACGGCCCCTATGGGCCTGCAGGACGGCACCGTCACGGACACCCAGCTCACGTCGGCCACGGCCAGCGGCGCGTGTGTGGCGGGGGAGGGACGCCTGCACGCCAGCACGGTCTGCGGGGCCTACAAGCCCGCCACACCCGACTTTCAGCGTAGGTCTGCTTTATTGTTAAAAGGCCAAAGATGCAGTGCTCCTCAAACTAGCATGTTTCGATATATCCTATATAAGCCCATTGCGTTATATATGTTTATGTCCTAGTCTAAGTCACTGGGTTTTTTCTTTGTCTTTTTATTTATATTTTTTAATCTAAATGTTACATTTCAATGCAGTTTCATGTAATATATTTATTATGCAACACAAAATAAGTAGAGGTTCAGAAAAGTATAAAAATACAGGCATGCTTATCACAATATCTTTTTTACATGCATGCACATGAATAATTTTACTAATTGTGATCTCAGATTTCGATAAATGCAACTAAAAAAATAAAAGATTTTGTTTCATTGGCAAGTTTTTTAAGCAAGCCTCAAAAATTATTTCCTAAAACTATTGTGCATTCAATGTATTTTGGGCCCCTTATTTTGCTAGAAAAACAGCTACATACATATGATTTTGGTTTTAACAGAGAGGTTCTTCTTCAAACAACCCTTCACAATCACAATTTGAGCCCGCTTTATACTCGACGATAACCTGGCTTTACAGAGTACGTAGAGGTTGACCTGCTGGCGAGCCTGCCCGTGTCGGGGCTGGTGGTGCAGGGCGCGGCCCACGAGGTCCAATATGTCACCACCGTGAGCGTGGCCTACACCCATGACCTGGGAGCCGGCGTGTGGACCAACGCCACCGTGCAGGGACTGGACGTGAGTGCATAGGGTGGTGTCTGTGGGAAAAATAACTGGAAGTTGAAGGGGGGCGTGAGTGCACAGTCTCATATAGGGTTGAGTTTGTGGGAAACAATAACTGATAAATAGGCTGGGAATGGGGTAGAAAATGCAAAAACATGAAGGATAAGGGATTTCAAAGACTTGTGATGAGGGGAAAGAAAGGCTGAAAATTGTGGAATGTGCATTTTTATTGTATACAATTGTTCCATATAAGCCACACAATGGGCTCATTTCAGTCAGTTAACGTATTGTAGTGTAGAAGCAATTTTAAGACAAAAATAGCACATAGAAATCGATCTACATCTGTAGCATCATATATGCTAATGTATATTCTTTACCTATAATTGTAACTGCCACTGAAAATCTTATTTTTGTCTACAAATTACCCCTGTATCATATGTATCATATGTGTACATTGCAGACGATGGCAACGTTTCTGATGGACCACGTGAGCATCCACCGCGTGCTGTTTGATGTGACCACTACGGCGCGCTACTGGCGTGTGCGGCCCATCACGTGGGTCAACTGGCCCAGCATGCGGCTTGAGCTGCTCGGCTGCAGGACGTGAACCTGATCCAGACTCTGTACCAACTGATCGCTGTGACCGAAAGACAGATATATATGGGGTCACCCGGCTTTATTTTTCATAATTTTGGCCAGGCCATGGAACTGATGGATTTTTTGAGTGCATTGCATGTTTTTAGCTCATGCTTTAATTTGATGCGAATTGATGCAAAACAATGAGCACAACCAGCCTGGATCTGCCACTGGTAACAGCAGCTGACTGTTTGATAGATCTATTCAAACTATACACACTGTGCAATGCCTTCTAATTTACACTTATATGATTTTATAGTTTAGCGTAACCACTGTTATTTAATCATGGAATTTTAAAATACCTTATTTTCTGGTACGTTTATTGCGGCTGTTTTTGTTGTAGTCATAATTGTGGATATTGGAGTTATTTTTTGTTGTGTGTGTGCGTGCGTGCGTGCGTTTTATCTTATTGCTCTGTGCCTGTGTGTGTTTCTTTTGTATTTTTTTATCTTTGTCTTGATATTAAGTGTGAGGTATGAGAGCCAATTAGTGTCATTCTTGATACTGAATGTTGAATTGTCATAACGTGACATTAGACCTCAAATGTGTAAAACGTAAACCAAGGATATATGTGGAATGAGTGATTGTAGGTGTTTCGATTTCTTTTTAACGAACTGTATATTTAATGTTTATACTTGACTATTAAATGCATTATTTCGGTATGTTGTTGTTTATACATAATCATTTCTCAATTGTTAGCAACACTTTGACATGTGTGATGATCATATCCTATGTAATTATAAACTGTTGCTAAAAAACAAATAACTAGGTAGACACGTACCATATATACTCCCCGATGTTAGTCGATCTTTCCTTTATGTCATGGGGACAAAACCACACGTGGCACAAAATAAATTCTGTATTATATACAATAATGCAATTCTATGCGATATGATATTTGGGTGTGGTGTGGTTGGGTTGGGTTGGGGAAGCGCTTTTATGTCAAAATTGGCAGTTTATATACCCCCTTAATTAGTATTGAAATTTGCACGCTAATGTATTGAATACGTATTTCTTGTGACCGGTGATATGGTGTGTGTGTATGTTTTTTTCAACACTTGTGATTGATGTGTATATGCAGGATTTTTACAACGGGCGGAGGACAAGAAAAGTTTTTACACTTCAAGAGGGGTGGGGGGGGGGGGGGGGGCAGGAAAAAGGTTTAAACATCAAGGGGTGAGTACATATATGGGGAAGAGAAAAGTTTCATCCATCGAGTTCTGAAAAATATCTACCCCACCCCTGCACTTTATGAACACTCCACTATGTTATCTTTTTAGTCTAAATCCAAAGGGAGCAAACTACCAAATAGGCATGGCCATTCAGTCTAAACATTGGGTGCACCTGCCATATCAAATAAAAGGGCAGGGGGGTAGCCAGACTTTTTAAAAAGGTACGCACCAATTGCGCCGTGAGGAACAAAGTGCGGGCAGCGCGCCATTCGCGACGTGTCGCAATACGAGTTGCTTTTATATGACATCGGTATTATTAATTTCCTAAGATTAATTATTTTGTTGTAGGTGGTTCTTCTCATGTTGTGGCTATCGTCTTTTTCCACCAATTCATACTTCAAAAATTTAAAATATTCAAAAATTAGATTAATTTAAAATTTATTCTCTAATATTTTCGTGTTCTAACAACATCTTTTCAGGAGAAAAAAATATATACAAATATGTAGCAAAAGTTATTTAACAGTTCAGGATATATGTATGTGTTATATGAAGTTATAAATTATTCCATTTGTTACAAATCGTTACTAAGTATATTTGGTTATCGTGACTGTAGAAATAGTATTTTATGTTACATATTTCTTAGGCAAGTGACTTATTTATGCAATTTCATTAACATTGGAGTCTTGTTACCGGTTAAGAGAAATAATGACCTAAAACATTTTTCATAAATATGTCTAAATTTTGAATATTTTTAAAGTTTTGATGTATGAATTGGTGGAAAAGACGGTAGCCACAACATCATTAATTTCCCTAACTGATTAATTACAACATCATTTAAAAAGTAAATTTATTCGCCTGTGACCACTTGCATCAAACTTTCTTAATTAAGACAATTTCTGGATCGTATTTTAGCAAGGAACTTTCTACCATACCTACTATTAAGGTACTCTCAAGTTCTCACACAAACATCTTAAAACAATAACTCGCGTATTACCTCAACGCTGAATTAGTTGTATGTTACTTACATGTTGCCAAAACATTGGTTTACCATCTTCAAAGCAACTTCAAAGTAACTTATTGACCGGACAGAGATAATTATAAGGCCAGCCTTAACCGTTCAAGCATTAGCTTGCACCTTGGTTACGCAATCATTGTTTGAAGTAACACACGCTTTAGTTGCATTGGAGGATTGGAGTGACTTTTTTTTCCAATTAAAAAAAAAGAACCTATTGCCATAAAAAGGTAGGTCCAAAAAATTATGGTGGTTTTTCAAAAAGGTACGCACGTGCGTACAGTGCGTATACTTATGCTACCTCCCTGTAAAAGGGGGAGGGTTTCGATTATTATTTGTTGAAAACAAGTATGGTAAAAAATTAAGCTTAGACTAAATAGGTATCCCAGTTATTTTATCTATACATTTTTGAATATTTAGTGTACATTGTCAGCTGTAAGACTCCCATGTACGTTCGTCTATAGAGAGGATTTTAGTAGGTGTGATACATCAATGGCTGCCAGAGCTCTGGGGGTTATGCCCTCATGATTATTCTCCTTCGCAAATTAAAATTTAACACCCTACTGAATAAAAATAGAATTGTTCGCCAAAACTTAAAACTTACCAAAGTAGAAGGGTTATTATATTATTAGATGGTATATTGATATATTACAATTGAGCATTTGTTTGGTGGTCTGAGCCCTAAATAGTCCGTTGCATTGGCTTTCTTATCGCTGGGCAAAACATTGTTTTACTCCACTGAAACTTTGTCTAAAAAATAATTAAAAATGGGTAAAAAACAGCATCAATCAGATAAGCTGTGAGTTGATAGTAGGGGAAATACAACGAATAATTTATATTCATAGTTAACGTTTTAATAAACCTAGGTTTTCGGCATAGAGGCCGTGCCAATACATGTTCCGTAGGTGTGCTGTGCAGAAAGTTGAGAAACCACTGAGTGGCAGTGCAGTGCCACTGCCACTGGCAGTGTGTACTATCTAGTGCTAAGTGTAGATGTCTGACAGCTAGCTAGCATATAGCGAGGCACATATTTTTGGTTAACACAATGCAGCTCATGGCGCCTGTTGTCTAGTTTGACGTGCATTCTAAATGTGCTTGCACTGGTATACGTTTTAATGTTCTTGTAAAACTTTATATTGACGCTTTATCTCCAAAAGTATTGAATGTCTTTCAATGAAATTTCCTCTATATGCATGTAGAAATGTGCTATGATATATGTGAAAGTTTCATAAAGATGGCACAAGTATTTATTGCCAAAGTAACAGTATCCGTCGCTACCCATATATCACACTTTATTACACGTACTAGTCATGTACAATGAAACCTTTACTTTAGTGCTTTGTATGAAGATCTACTTGACTTTCAAACTGAAGTGTTTAAATCAATTCAAATTTGAGCCGTGACGGTGTGATCTGGGTTACGTCATCAAATTTGCCACTTTTTCTAATTAATTCTTTTTTTCTTGGAAGTCGGGGCACCCCATCAAATTACTTTAAATATTTGACATCAATCTGATGTTGACTGGTTTATAGTCATAATAGCACCCTGAAGCTCAAGGCCTGAGCGGTCTCTATAAAATGTGGCAGCCGATGGAAATATTGTTATTATGAGAAACTTTGGGAACCTATGCTAAATATCTGTCCGATCTTTATAAAACTTTCACAGATGCCAAAGGAGCTTTCTAAAAGTATACTGGAAACATTTCATTCAAATATATTTAATGTTTATAAAGACAATAGTTAAATTTAAAACTGTTTCATAATCTGAATTTAAAGAGACCAGTAACAAAAACTTTCACAGATGCCAAAGGAGCTTTCTAAAAGTATACTGGAAACATTTCATTCAAATATATTTAATGTTTATAAAGACAATAGTTAAATTTAAAACTGTTTCATAATCTGAATTTAAAGAGACCAGTAACAATGATGTCAGCAAGTGATTAATAAGTAGTTGAGAGGCAAAGATAGCCTACTCCCGCTGTCTACCTCAGCCGTCCATCTGATAAAGTGTGGCGGCGGCGGCGGTCGTTTGCGTTGTGCACCGCTTCACAAAACAACTGTAGGCAGTCTATCTATTCTTAACTGCCCTTGTTACAATGTCATAAACATGGTTGCTTGGCTCGTCAGGAGCGTGGTTACTAGGCAACGAACGGGTGGAGCTTAATAATTATTATGTTCAATTCTAGTTTTACAGTTTCTTTCAGATGTGCAACATAATGACTTATACAGGATGTACGTCTGGTTTATGCTTTTTGGGAATACCAGTTTATATACTAGAGCATATGTGACAGTTTTCGACATGCTAAAGTTTTCAACATGCCACTTTAATAATGCCATTGTCAATTGTTTTTTTGTTTTTGTTTTTTTTTTGTCAAAATTGATTGTGAGTATTTTTACAAACTAGTCATCATCAAGGTCAGGATTGGGTGGGAAAGTGCTACTCACTCATCAGCTGGACAAGTAACCTTCAAATATCTACTTGTCCTGCAAAAAATGTACATTGTACTTGTCCTTATACAAATTGTATATTACTAGTCGATACAAGCAGACAAGTGGCTAATCCTAACCATGATCTGATCATACTCAAGAATCCATATAAAATAGTTTCCAGCAAATGTATGTGAATACATGACTTAAATGTGATACTGACTGCAGTTTTGTTTTCTACCTCTGTTTTTTCTTCAATATGTTAATCATGGTAATGATTTCAGTTATTTGACTGCCTCTGAATGGAGTACACTTTATGGTGGAAAAAAGAATAAACCAGATAAAGAAAAGGCACAATTCCGACGATTACCATTTCATTGTTGTAGGTGAGGAAATGTTTTAGTATCATTTTAGTAATACTTGTAAAATAGATTAATGAAAGTGAAAATTTAGGTTTGCAGCCAAATGTGCTGATTTGTTATATCTTCAAAATATGTTTCACCTCCGTTTTAGTGATACAAATGCATACTATATGTATGTATGAATTGTGTGTATGAATCATCAGCTTTACTTCTACTTTTAGTATCTCCTTTCAACCATTTGAGCATCCTTACTGTACACCTGGCCATGGAGTTATCTTTGATCTTATGTAAGTCAACTGAAAGTTATTTTATAGCTTGGTAATATTTCATTTATATCTTTTTATGTCACTTCATATAGGTTTGTATTTTCTATTTACGAGCAGTACACAAATCTAATTTCATTATTGTATTTTCAGGAATATCATTCCTTTCTTGAAAAAATATGGTGTGAATCCTGTTGACGGAAAGGTTTGTTACTAACTATGTATTAGCGAATTCATCCATTTAGATGGAATTGTTTTTGTATGTGTGTTGTGTGAATTTAATCTCTTCCTCTAACTCTGTAGAAACTATCAGCAAAAGAGCTCATCAAACTAAATTTCCACAAGAATAGTGCTGGTATGTATTGTGTTAAATGTTAAATTGAACATTGTTTATTTCTGGTATCCGGAATAGGGATGCGATGCGATGATTAACTGGTATATCAAAGACTCAATATGTCGTATCATACAGCCACGATAAGTATCACGATACAGTGACTACATCTATGATGAATATTGCATGTTACACAGTGGGCCTATGTCTTATTAATTAAGTGATATACGTGAATACTTTTAGAATAATACCATATACATGTAAATGTACAATTCATAATGTTGTGTTTGACATGTTTCCTGGGACATTTGTGGATGTAACTTCAAAGCTTAACAGTTAATTCATTCAGATCTCTAAGGTAGATCTAGTAATATGAATCGCAATACGTATTGTCATTGCTCATGTATCATGATACGTATCGTATTGTGACATTCTATATCATTGCATCCCAAATCTAGCTAGAACATTATTCAACATGCTTGTATAAATGTAGCTATTACTAACATGATAAATATTTTGACGCAGGTAAATTCCACTGTCCAGTTACATTTCGTGTCTTCAATGAGAACACTCATATTGTTGCTGTAGCTACGACAGGAAATGTATTTGCATATGACGTAAGTTTCTATGCATTACTCGGAGTATCACCCACTAGATTTTATACCAAATAGTCATAGCGCTAAGTATTATGACCCAAAAGAAATTTCAACCATTATTAACAGAGAGCATCTGTTATTATATGTAATTAAATCATTAGACTTATGACTCCAAGTCAGGTAAAGGACAAAATCACATACGGCCCCAAACTGCTGAACTGACAGGCGATTTGGTGCCGTACAGTCGTGGGTTCAAATCCCACCGGAGACCATAGGATATAGTCCTAACCTGACTTGGAGTCATAAATCTCATTCATAAAGTACCTATTGTCATTCCTAATTTTATTTATTAGGCTGTTGAAAGATTAAACATCAAACCTAGTTTCTGGAAAGACTTGTTGACAGATGAGCCTTTTGTCAGAAAAGATATCATCACTATCCAAGATCCGAATAATCTTGAAAAATTCAACTTAGCAAATTTTTATCATATGCAAAAAAATCTCAAACTAAACGCAGAAGGTAATTTTTATGCTAATTCACTTTTTGTGCATTTCTAACCTGTATCTATGTTTTACACGCAGATGGTGAAATAACTGAATAACAACTTAACAAAATGACAAATAAGATATACTGAAACAGATACAGATAATACGTTGTTAAAGATGAAATTCATCAAAAAAAATCACATTAAACTAGGTCTAACATATTTTTCATTTTTTTATAATATGCCAGGTAGTTATGAACGTCCCTAGTGCATGGTATTTTATATGTAAATTTACATTTAAAAATTGAATATTTTCTTTACAAAATTAAATAATTTACCATATATTATTGTTTAATTTTTATGTTATATCTGTAGAAGAAGAAGCTGCCAAGAAAGATCCTCGTTATCACCTTAAGTCTGTAAATTCTGCAACGAGAGATATTCTCAATGAATTAGATCGAACATACAAAGCACCAGTAAGTGACTTAATTTAACAGGAAATACTTAAAGCAACCACCTATCACAAATTACTACTTTTCTTGTACCAGATTTTGTAAGCAAAGTCTCTAGTGACCTCAACGTAAATTGGAAATGTGATTTTTAAAAGAATTTAATCACAAAGCATGTACTGTATGAATCTATACATTTAACTGTATAATTACAGGAAAAGAAAGACGATGATAGAAAAGTTGCTGATGCCATCAACTCTGTAAGTAAAGCAATGTATTTGATATAATATTTTCGTAGATGTTTAACAATAACACATTTAGCACTAATATTGTGTATATTATGAATTGATTTGATAGTTCTCAGATTTTAAGCAGTGTATTTGATATAATATTTTCAAAGATTTTTAACAATAACACATTTAGGACTAAGATTGTGTATATTATGAATTGATTTGATATTTCTTAGATTTTCAACACGTAACAGTTTTTGTATTGAGATCATTAGATATTAAAACGGTTGTAATAGTAAAATATTAAACATTTTAACAATTAAACACTAGTCACTCATGTTGAATTGTAGGCTCATTATTCGACGGGAGCTGTGGCTGCCTCTTTTACGTCCACGACGATGGGCACGGAAACGAAGCATGAAGCAGGTAATGAAATGTTGGTGATGATCAAATGTTTAACCCATACTTGAAAAATGCTTTATTTATGATATATGTGTTTCCCAGTGCTTGCGGATACATTTTCAAACGTCTCTCTCACACATCTATTTAGCAAGCATATTTCTACCAATGATAGACGTAGCTGAAGACTGGTTTTACAACCCAAAGCTTCCATTTTACTATATCAAGTATTGTTAGTAGAAATATGCTTGCTAAAAAGATATGTGGGAGAGAAGTTTGAAGCTTTATTTATGGCAAATGGTTTGGTGAATCATTTTTTAAAAATCGAAGTATCTGCCTATTTTTTATTATCCTGTATGTATGATTATTTTCTAAGCTATATTTTATTTTAGCAATCATTGATGAGTCTGTTCTACGGTACGAGAGAATTAAGAAAAAGGCGTACATCCGCATGCACACCAACTTGGGATCCATAAACTTAGAACTACATTCAGACATGGTTTGTTGATTTGTCTCTAAACTTAGTTATACTGAATGAATGGTTCGAAACATATATCTTACCTGACCTTACATCACTGTTCACAGTGATTTCATCAGTGGCAGTGAATTTCTTACCGTGTCTATCGGAATACAGAATCAACATTCTTGATCAAATATTTCTAAACTGTTCGAATAATATGAAAGTCATTGACAAAATCAGTTTATGTAGTTTTTTTATTGTACAGGTGCCTCGAACATGCGAAAACTTCCTCCGTCTTTGTGAAAAAGGATATTATAATGACACAATATTTCACAGATCAATCAGAAATTTTATGGTAAACTTCTAAGTTTATTTTGGTCATGTTGCATACAAGTATTATATATGAGTCTTGTCACATAGACAAAACCGGGTGAGTTTGTAATATGAATTATGTTATCAGGTGAGGGTTCTTGGGGTGTATCACGGCGAGCTTGATGTGCCACAAGAACGAATCCTGATCAATTAATTCATGTTACACAACGAACCTGGTTTTGTATTTATCATTCCTTTCTAAACAATTACAACACTTTTTAAAATGTGATAAAGTAGTCTGGCTGAGTACAAGCATGATAACGATGGTATCACCCATCTTTAAAGAGGGCTGATAACCTCCTACGGGTTATCGAATACTTCTGGATCATGATAACCAATGAAATTACATGAAAAAGAATGTATTGTACCCATACATATATACCGGTAACTATATAAAACTATTTAGGGGTTTGTTCCACCCCATTGTAAAAACCCAAAATGTTGACCATAGAATTTCCAATGAAAAAGCTCAGTAACGTAGAAGCAAAGCCCAATGTTTATTATTGTATTGTATTAACTGGAGTCCTTCCCTGAAGACAGCTTGCCCTACTTCATACAGGGCTGTAGCTACATATGAAACAAGGGAGAGGCAACTGCTTCCTGTGTTTTGGGGTGCTATAAAAAGGGTTTAGATTGCAAAGTTTTCATTGGCGATCATGCCCCCACACACACCTAGAAAAGCTGTGCGCCTATGGCATTTGCCTGCATTCTTGCTCAATATGTTTTGCCTCCCATCTTTTTTCAATCCTGACTACGGTCCTTTTCTATGTCACAATTTTGTAGAATAAGCCTGAGTGTTTATGATGATTGTAAACAGTAATTAAACGTTGGTTTTATCTATAGATACAAGGTGGTGATCCAACTGGTACAGGAAAAGGAGGCGAATCAATATGGGGCAAAGCTTTTAAAGATGAGTTCAAACCGAATCTGACACACACTGGGAGAGGTGTACTAAGCATGGCAAATTCAGGCCCAGACACAAACAAATCACAATTGTAAGTAACTTAGGGATCATGTACATTTTGTCATGATCAACAAAAGTTGAACAATGTTGAACTTAGGGGAGGGGGTGGGGGTTTTGGTCAAGTTTCTGATATTTCACTTTTTTGTTGCTCTAAGATTTTTTTGCTCGAGCTAAAACTTTTCATATCAGAATTCCACTATTTACTATTTAAATGTGGCATTAAAAAGGTACACAGAAAATTCATTCACACTTTAATTTAGAAATTTTATGATTCAAATACCTCATGTACATGTTAGATATTATTTTCCAGCATGTATAAGTAATATTTGAATAAATGTCGCAAAACACTGTGTAGATATTCTTCGATTATGTCGCACATCTTATATTTCCACTTTTTTTTGACAAAAAGAGAACAATGTTCCACTTTTGTGAAGCGTGACAAAATGTACATCATCCCTTAGACAACTCCATTGAAGAGCTTGTGTAAATGCACACTGTTAGAAACATTGTATCAAATGTCAGCACTTCCTAGACAGACTTCAGTGAAATGCCCACTGCCCCACTCTGATAAAAGCTTGGTCACAATATCGACCAAGGTTCAAAATTAAAAGCCCATGGTCTTTTAAATGAATGATTATCATAATTCCTCTCAATACTCCACAGTTCTTCTTAAATGAAATGATGTTTATAAGAATTTTATTTGTTATTGGTAAACGGTATGTTCTACAGATGACTGTTATCTGTTATATAGCGTTTATTAAAAAATTTGCATGGGATGTGTTGGTCAAGTTTCTGTTCTAAATGTGTCTGTTCGTCTATTGTTTTAGTTTCATCACATACAGATCAGCAAGACATTTAGACGGGAAGCATTCTGTGTTTGGAAGGTATGTTTCTCACCTTGATATCGCAATTCACATTTTTTATTGTAGCATTTAGATAGTAAGACACATTATTCTCTATCCTATTATCATGCTTATGTATATCATATTAACATTCCTTTATTTTAAGAGTTGTTGGTGGCTTGGAAGTGATAGACAAAATGGAGAAAATAAAATGTGATAAACACGACCGTCCACAGGTACTTTTGAATTTCATATATTTTCAAATGCGGCATTGTTTACAGTATAGATTTCAACAATATTTTGGCCACAATTGCATTTTATTTGTAGTAAATGATTAACATAACTTTATTTGCAGACAGAAATAAAGTTTATTGGCTGTCAAATATTTGTAAATCCCTATGATGAAGCTGATGAGCAGGTTTGTGAAATATTTTCAAACACTTAGTTTGGATTAGCTGTTGAAAACTACGGTATTAGTTTAATATATACACTGTGTGTGTATTACTTGGTAAAAGCAGGAATAGGATAAGGATATGCCATGAGAGAAATGTGTTTAAATTACAATATGCAATGTAAGACCTGAATAATGAGTCAATATATAACTCAGCAACGTTGTATTCAAAGTACTTCAAAGTGTTTGCTTATACATTATCTTTGGATAACTAGCCTTTAATTTGAAAAACAATAATTGTAGTTGGCTAAAGAGCGAGAGGAGGCATTACAAAAGTTGGCGAAAGCAAAAAAAGATGCAATAATCAAATCGGCGCCAAAGGAACCCCAGGCACCAAAAGTCTTCAAACAAGGAGTTGGAAAATACATAAACCCAGCCTCACAGTATGTATTCTATGGTCACGACTCATCTTGGAAAAAAATGTCACTAATTCTGCTAAGTTTTTATTTTGATATATTTTTTTTAACTTTTATGATTGATTGTGAAAATGCTTTTCAAATATACACTTCTATTTGGCTGTCAGTCTTATGAAAAATGATTTCTGTTCATTTGTCATTTTCTTTGGTGTGATAAGCAACCATTCGTTACTATTGTTGTATGGTATGTATGTTTTTACAGGAAAAGAGCGATTATTGAAGAAGAGCCAGATACAGAATATAACAAGAAGAAAAAGCGTGAAGGAAAGTCCACTCTCGCAGATTTCAGTGCTTGGTGAAAGGTTCACAAAGGCTGTGTCTCACTGATTACATCAATGTGTGCTCCGTCTTTGAGAATGTTTTTCGTTGCAATCCATGGATAGTTGCAGTTGCATAAACAGTTGCAAGAATTTGTCGTTGACAGATGAATATTAAGTCATAATAAATAATGATAACAAGGATGAATAAGAATACCTACATGTATTTTTAAATTCAACAGATATGCATCTCTAACGACTTCATTGCTTAACGTGAGATTTATCTGTTCATAAACTGATTATTCATTTGTTTTGCATTTCATTAATATAAGGCAGGCCTAGTATTGAAATTTTTAAAACTTTGTGTAAAGTAATTGTCAACAAGGAGACATGTTATCAAGCATAATGTAAAGTGGTTGTTAACTTGATAACATTTGCACTCCGAAAAAGTTGCTATTATGAGACACAAACATATTGTTTGATACACTGAACTTTACTGCTACATTTCATGGAATCATTTTTCCCTTCGACTTAAGATAAATATGCCAGCAAATATTTCTGAAAATGTGTGTCTGAATGACAGTGTGCGCATGTACTGGTATTATACTTTTACTGTATTTATCATTTCAATTTGTTTAATTGAAAATAAAAAATGCATGATTCAATCCGTTATCCATGTATCTATGCTTTGACAGTTTCCCAAATGGTGAAGGCAAATTTTTAAGGTACTGTAAAACTAGAAATATTTGCGAATGATTCAATTTGCGAATTTCGTGGGTAGGTGCAAAAATGCCAACTGCAATAGTCCGCAAACATTGATAGCCTATGTAAAGTAGGTCTAGGATGGACCCAAATCGCTAAATTAAAGTCACAAAATAATTTATAGATGAAAATCGCAACATTTGATAGCCACGAAATATTCTAGTTTTACAGTATGCTCCCCTCGTGATGAAAGATCGCACCCAAATGCATTAAGATTTATCGAGAATTTGTGACCCTTTTCGAAAAAATCTACTTATTTAATTGCAGCGGTCGAAGTCTAAGAATATAGATTGTGACATAAAGCCTTTTTCAAGATATATATAAATACATAAGTGCAACGAGTCTATCTGCAATGTATCTTATCTGATATATATGGGGTAATGAGCATTGGAGTGGGACCTAATCTGTAACAGAGTTATAATTCATTTTCTCGTGTCTTGTCACTATTTGTAGAAACCAGATATCAGGTATCACCGCATACCAGGTGTGCATTTCATCACATCCCGGGGGGATTGACTGGACCTCAGGTTATAGCATGTTGCGTCATATTCAGTGCCCCAGAGTCCCAATTACAGCATATTTTACAATTTTTTTTTACTTTGCATGTTAGAAATTTTATCAATTGAAACTTGCGGAAATTTTAAAAGTATTTTCTTTTAACGAATATTATGAAATAATTGGTGTAATCTATGAATCATCGTTGTAGGATGTAGAGTTGTTCAAATGTGGTAAATGCCATGCTTAATGATCATTAAAAAATTATGGGGCATTTACTTGTGGAGACATTTGAAGGGAAGCATATCTTTTTTTGCACACTTTAAGAGGGAACCAACACGTTTTTCACATATTTAAACAGGGGTCGATTTAGCTGCTGGCCCGCCAGCCCGTGGCCAGTTATGCAAAATGGTCTCGGGCCAGTTGCCTCTGTCTTGAACTGGCCCATTTTTGGCCATTTGAAAAAACATGAATATTAGTGTCCAAAAAGTCATAGATAGGACTGTCAAGACTCATGGTTTTTGACTATGCAATCAGCATTACAGCCAGTTCTATGATTAGTTTGGAAAACCAAACTTATTCTTCACTAATAAAGGTGTTTAGTTTAGAGTGAAACAATGTACATACATGCATAGGAATGTACATGTAATGCTACTCTCATTGTTCTGCCAAGCAAATACAGTTATTCATAGTACATATAATGGTATTCTTCATCGTCAGATTGCCAGTTTGTCAAAATGTTGAATAAAATCATTAAATTTGAGTTTAAAATTGAAATACTTTTTAATATTAAACGTTTTTATATTCAGGCCAATGAATGTTTGGTTGGGCCAGCTGCATTCAGTGTCAGCTGGCCAACTGTCTAGCTGAAAATTCAGACTTAGTCGACCCCTGTATTACATGTTCTTACTGTGTTTTTTTCTAAGGCTACATTTTGTAAAAACACACTTGATCACAATCGCCTTAAATTAATTGCATCAAATTTCTGAAAATCCTTGCATCCCATCTCTGAATAATTCCATTGGTATATTGATGATTTCTGAGAACATAATGTTCTTGAAAAAACTTGTGGGAAGAAATTTATAAAACTACATGCAATAAAAACACCAGGTAAAAGTGGTTTTAGCCAGAATATTCTTTTATTTCTATATAGATACGGCATGTGCACATGTAAGCCATCAAACAGAAATCTATGAAAATGACAGTGGTTTTTCTAGACACTATTTCTCATCATTTTGTACTACCAGCAAGTTTTACTAAAGTTACACATGTATTTCTCCTCATTCATATCACAGTACACATGCAAGTTATATTAGTAAAATTGGATAATCCTTGGTGGTGCCTAATGCCACACCACTCGCAAATATATATGCGTTTCAATATGAAATACTCATACATATAAGAGGATGAACATTAACAAGGTTCGTGAATTGGTTTAAAAACAAGTACCTTCTACAATGGTCTAAACAAATGATTGTACTCGACATCATTATAGCTGTCTTACCATACCCTGTTCTTTCTTTCTGTCAATATAACTTAAATTAATTAGTTCATAATTTTTTTAATATAAAATATGTCCGATCGCATATAAATAAAAGTGCGTTTAAAGAAGACAACACTAAAGTTCCAGGAGCGCAGAACTTCATAAAGTTACACAGAAAGCCTGGTAATAAATTCTCTCTGAAAATTACATCACGTAAAATTCAACAACTTGCACACAATAATAACATCATTTGGAAGAAACTCAACATAAACACAGCCAAAATAAACACAAGTGTAGTAGTCGTTAGTTTACGGTAAATAGAAGTAATAAATTCATACACAGGAATAAGTTAGCAGTAACAATTGTTGGGAGCTATCATGAGTAATGATTTTTAGTGACTAGATGAAGTAATTTACGAAAGGACTGAAATGACAATGCCAAGAATGATGAGTTGGGAACAACGTAACGTCTTCGAGTTGGTGAATGAATGTAACGATGGCAGCTGCTATCTATTACATTGGCAATAAATGGACTAACACAATTTGCTAACAAACCTACTATGTACAGTTTCCTGCAATTATGTTTCTAAACACACTCTACACGAAATATTTTGCGCATTTTCTGATTTAATAAATCTTTTTTTCTATCCTTTATAATATACAACAATGATTAAGACTGATGTCCGTATTTCTTGAAAGTTTAGTAGTAATCACACTATGAATAATAAATATGGAATGATAGCTCAATTTCCTTTTAATTCTCACTGTGTGCAATCCCACTTCCTCTAACAACTTTAAGCTCTGTAAAAATCCTAAATTAAGTGCCATTTAATCATCTTCAGCTTTTGTTCCTCTCACTTCACCATGCTTCCTTGCCTAGAAAAAAAAATCATAATGTAAAACTAAAATATTACTTATCATTTAATATATGTCTCAGCAATTCTCATTGAATTTCTAATTTGAAAAATATGGCATCTATTTTCCTAAAAACATTTTTTGTTTTTAACAAGTGCACTTTCCATAGTATTTGCCATGTTGGCAAAATTCATAAGTTTAAAATCCATTTCTATGATTTATATTTTTATTGGTTTAGAACCTACTTGAATCTTTATTTCATGCACCTCATTTGAGGCTTGTAGAAAATGACTTTGATATAAAATATATAAAATGATATCTAAGTTATAAGAAAAGTAGAGAAATTCAGTATAAGAAATCATGATAAATACACTTATCAATCAAATATAAATTTCAAGTGGCTTGAAAATTTAAAAAAAAATTACTAAAATCACAATTTTCATAAAAGACAAAAATTTCTTAAGTATTAAAATCACAAGCTTGGTTATTTATCATAAAAATTTCTAGTAGAAAAACCATATTTACCTCATCGAGTTCTTGCTTAGTTTTCTCCTCAATGGCACGGATATCGTCCATGGTGAGACCGTACCACTTGTCAGTCCAACAGAACACTTGCCTGTGGAAGTTGGTGAAAATTCGTCGCTCGGCCTGTAGTTGAATGAAATAAGTAAAAAAAGAATTGAACAGATGACACTTCTTACAATATACAATAAACAGCATTTTTGTCCACTTCATTATAATAGTAAATATTTTCTACCAATGCCAGTCATTTTCAAACAAGCTGTAAATCAAGTAAGCACTCAATTACATGCCATTTAATTGAATATATAATTACATGCATTGTGTAATCGCATAAAATTTTCGTAGGTTCTGCGATTTAACAATCACCACTGTAATACAAATTAATAGTGTTGTGCTTAATTTAAACATATTTTATTTAAAAAAAATGAAAAAGGATTTCACATGGCAAAATGCAATATTTGCTGTCTCCATAAATCTTAGGCTTACCTTTTGGATGAATTTTTCTACTCTGCCTTGTAGACCAAACCATTTGAACTCGACAGTCACCAGTTTATAACATGTCATCACAGGATTCACATTTTTCTGAAGTGAAACAATCACAATAATAAAAACTTATATAAACTTTCAGAACATGCATTTTTGACCATCACTAAAGTTATGTGACGAAACACATGGCAAGAAGAAATTGTTACTAACAAAGATGTGTGACAACTGACCTTCCAATTGGCGCCTACAAGAGGACCACGACCCGTTTTCTCTGATTTGTATTTACTGGGATCTTCATCAGCTTTATAGTCCTACATAAACGATTGGAAATATATTATTTTGTAACTGGACTGACCCACTAAAAAGAATTCCTTCATATAATTTTGCAACAAATCCCCTCATAAATTATGCGTATAAAAATTTGTTTTCTAATAATGAAATATTTAGTCTTCAATTATGCATGAATTTGTGCAAACTTAAATTTTATTCTACATCATTATAATAAAATATTGAATAATATTCTGACACAAAGAAACATAATACTCTAAGTCTCTAAACCTAATATAACTAAATATCTGGATCTCATAACTGACATTATATCTACGTCATTCTATGTAAAAAAATATATGAAAAAAGAGTACTTTATTTTGTGAAGATTGAAATATATCTATTTAAATTTCTATAATGCATACAATATATATCAAATACATGTAATTTTTAAGTAAAAGAACTCTATCAATGAAACTTTACTGATGGAGCAAAGCAACCTTCCACTGCCAGCACCACTATATATCTGGCAAAAGTTGACTTTTTACTTTGCTCCATCAAAAAATATTGTTAGCTATTAGATGTAGAGATTTTACTGAACAAGAACCATAACAAAAAAGTTTTGAATGGAATACTGAACTTAGATTAACAAGTGCACAACTACGTTCATGCACATGGAAAAACATACTTTTTTTTTCATTTTGCTATCACTTACAACAGGTTCTACATTGTCAGTGGCTATATCAATAGCGACCACTTCTCTTTTTTTCAGCATGTCTGGACTCAATGCATGAGCCTGATCACGTGGCCAAAAATATTGGAAATGTTCATTAGTATATGAATATTACAAAAACACTTAGATTGAGCTGTTCTGAAAAAAAATGAAAAAATGAGCTTCAACTGTAAGTGTACAATTCCGCAAATAAGAACATTTGCACATTGACAACAGCAGACGTGAGTTGCAAGTTTAAGTAAACTTTCATCGAAGAACAGCAAATTCTTATCATCTCAAAAAGATTAAAAACTAATTTGTGAGTGTTGTGCTTCTTTGCGGAAATACACTCTTAAATGGGCTTGTGCTTGTTTATATATGCAGTGTGTTCAGTTTTCATTTGCTACAGATGGTAGATTTCAAATGTGTCAACAGCGAAATTTTTTCTAAATATAAATTGAGTTAATGAATATAGCTCAATAAAACCATGTGTTAAAAAAACCTGATATATAAACTGCATAAACCCTTCTACTATTAAAGGTGGGTAGGGGATTGGGGGGACCACAAGGACCACATCCAATGGCACCAAGCTCTGCCAGGGAGAAAGAATGACTTACTTTAGACTCAACAGGATCATTGGCAATGTCTATGTGGATCACTTCCCTCTGCTTGAGTCGCTTGTCATCAAGAGCATGTGCCTGTAATAGCTAACTACATGTGCATCCAAAATACTTAAATTTAAGTGATAATACTAATAACAAGGGTTCAGTTAAAAAAGAGGCTTGCCAGACTTTTTTGGTGTACCATGACATCATATAATAAAAATTCAAAATGCTGAAAAATGGCATAAAATATTGTATTATTCTTAGTTAGAAAAGAACATATTTTGTCAGTTCATATGAAATGCTATTTATATAAACACTATAAATATAATATATTCCTTATTTTGAACAATTGCGTTTCTATTAGCTTTGCAAAACAATGTGCTTTTAGATGTAAAGTGAAGAAAAACATATCAAAATACTTTTTTATATATTATATTTTAAAATTTCAACATATTTTTTCCAACAAACTTAAAAGAATTGCATTGATTGTTCCATGGACTTTGCAAGGAAATTAGTACGTTGACAATATTTCAGCTTGAATATTTGTTTCTTTAAATTTAATTCACTCTGCATTAATACTGAATTTATAACCAATTACCCAACAACTATTCTTGAATTTATTTGAACACAGAAGTGAAGTAATATTTTACGTACAAACATGTAGTAGTTAAAAAGACTATTTTTAGTAGACATGATTCCTTTGCTCATTACATTGTTCGTTATCATACACATATTGCTTCCAGAGATGTGAACCCGTCAACGTTGAAAATCTTAAATCACAGCCATGAAAAATCTTAATTTCTAAGCAAAAATTTTAATAAAAAATATAAAAAATCTTTCTAGTTATAATAAACAATAAGCCATTTCGTAAATAGACCTGACCTCACTAGACACAGGTCAGGGGGTATAAGTTTGCATTATGGACACACAATTTGTTATATTACATTTTCCCGCGCTAGATTACACTACCTGCGTGATCCAGTTGAAATTATTTTGTTAATTACTAATAAAGATTGTGTTATGAACGGTTAAATGGCACCGAACAAGCTGTATTTCAAGAAACTGTCCATATTTCTCTGATAGTAGTAAAATCCCGTAATAAACCCAATGTCCCAGACGTAATGAATTTTCAGGGATAAAAAATTGTAAAAATAAAAAAGTTAAGTTCACATCTCTGTAATCATAATGAAAACTAGTAAAAAATTTAATTTAAAAACCAGAATTCAAACTGGTTTGACAGCTTACGTTTTCGGTCTCTCCTTGGTCTGGCAGATGAATAGTTTCTATCTTAATGAAAAACGCTTCTTTCATGTAATCCGGATTCTGAAAAAACAACATACCATTGATAATCCTGTTATCATGCTAAATCATTCACATTCAGTCAAGTTGAAACATCTTTTAAAAACACACAAAAATTAACTGAAAATACAAATCCATTAACGGAAATAAGAATCTTATGTGCTAAAGTTTGTCAACAAAGATTACTGTAGTAGTGTACTAATAAAATATAAACTTAATTGCGAACTTGAACTACTTAATAGTATCAACCATCATTGAATCATACAAATCATGTTAAATTGTTGATTTATATTTCACATCCAAGTATTACCCATAAAACTGCCCTTCGCATTTTCGACACAATAATGAGATTTATGTCATAAGCAGATACAAGTTAAATACAGAAATTAATGAGCTAATGGGGATGAAATTGATCCAATATAAGTTTGGTCATATTAATCCCATACAGACATCACATTGAATACAAAATTATTAATTTCGCATGCGATTACACTTAGATAAAACTTTTTAGATACAAATATCGTCTTCAATTTTGGTGTAAACAAATTATTGACACAGTATTTCAATTATAGTTAGAATTAGCTGCATATGTATGCAAATTTTGTTTGCAAATTGTGTACACTTTATAAAATCTGTAATTATGTCTCATTATTATGGACAAACCACCGGTACTTAGTTCGAAAAGTTAGTTGCATTACATCTTATGCAAAATCAATGTGAGCATCTTTTAGGTTTGATGAGCTAAGTAAAATTATCATTTCATAACAAAATGCACTTTCATTGGTTTTCAACAAAATCTCCTCTTAAAATTATTGCCAAAACTAAAAACACAGCCATATGCATGCAACTCTAGCAAAACCTTACTATAAGCAAGAGCATTATCGTTTACAAAGGAGGTTATTGGTTCGGTAACCTACTATTTCAACAAATTCTGTTTAAAAAGCAAAAAATAAAATAAAATAATGTGTTACAAAGTTAAAAAAAAAAAAAAAAAAAAATTATTAAGGAAATCATGATAGAATTTTTAAATACATGTGCCATACAATAATGTTTAAGAAGCAAAGCATTAAAACATATGAAGGTTTTCTGGCAAACTAATTCAAAGCAAAGAAATAGATTATATAAAACAATATCATAGATTTCCCCATTATGTCTTAAGCACGGTCTTCCAAATTTTTAATACGATGCTCGACACATCATAGTCTAATAATCTGGCATACACTACAAACGTTGATCATCACCTGAAAGTGACTATTTCAATTTAAACTGTCTCTAAGATTAGCCTAAGAAAGATTATTTGGCACTCCAGGGGTAGGCAAAATTTATCAGAATCAAAATGACAGTAATTTCGACATGTTATGCACAGAAAATAACTGATATCAATAGAATTTTCTCTAATTTCTGTGATCCTAACCTTACATGCGGGCAGTATCTAGACAAAATTCAAACCATAGCGACTGATCAAAAATTTGTCGTCCTTACAAATGTTTTTTTTTATCTGTGGTGACCCCATGAAAAAGGAAATCGATAGCTTCATTTGAAAACTGATACTTAACTTTTGAAGAATGTAATCAAGAACTTCCCATCTTACCGTTACTACTGTTCTGCAATAGGGATAAGCATTCCATGCTTTTTCATGGATCTCTAAGGCCCCGCTGGGAGCCAACCATCTAATAAATGACGGGACTTTGCTGTTGGCAGAAAGAATTTGCCATATTAGTTTAAAAAAAAAACAATACTTACAAGAGCACGTGTGTGAAAAGAAAAAGATCTTTCAGAAATTATTAAAAAAACAACACACAAAACAGGTATATGGAGAATGATAGCAGCAAACAACTAGGAAAGGCAGCAAGCATGAATGCTACCTTACATCGACGATTGTGCGGCAGTATGGATAAGCGTTCCAGGCTATCTCATGGATAGCCAAGGATCCAGTCGGCATTAGCCACCTAATATAACCTGGCACCTTGCTATGGAGAGGGAATAAAAATAACACACTGCAGTAGAAAACTTTCTAAAAATAGTACGCCACACGGTGAAATAAGAGGAGCTTTAACCGCAAATGATTATTAAACACACGCTGAAATAGTCCTGCAAGAAAAGATAATTACAAAGAAAAGAATCCCATGACAGCTGCCTCTAACAAAATAAGTGCTTCCACAACAAACATGTCTGACCACTTTCTGGCTGAGTGCAAATTTCAGTTAGTGCTATGAGAAATATATTTACATTTCATAGATAGAAGATGAAAACAGAGAAACAATATGGTCATAGAAAATTTCCTGCTGATTTTCATATTTAAGTACACAAATTTTTTTTATCAAGCTTTCAATTTTGTAATTTGAATTTTTGTTTAAATAAAGAAGTTATATTTAGCATCAGCAAGAAATAAATAGCTACTTTCAAAAGAGATTGAAGCCAGAAAATGGCAAGATTTAACTATTATGTGATTGTCTCTTCAGCATCATACATACATTAACAACCGTACGGCAATACGGATAAGCATTCCATGCTTCTTCATGTATTTCCAAAGAACCTTTAGGTGCCAATAACTTGATAAATTTGGGCACCTTACTGCAAATGACATGCAAATACATCAACATATATAGTACAGATATTACGTGTTGATATAATGTAAACAAATTAGAATGTCCATGGCATTACTCAGAGATAAACACTGGTACTGGTTTTATGTTATACTACATAACATGTCATATCATTGTGTTTACAATAAAGTAAGCCTAACTTAGGGTAAATATTTATTGTTATTCGACTTTGAATTGACAGACTTATATCTGCATGCATTAAAATATCTTAGTAGTTGACTTAATTCAATTAACATACCATATAGCGCATCTATTGAATAATGTAATACACTTTTAATTACTCAGATTACAGACCTTGCTAAATGGTAGACTTTGTGTGTGTATTGTCCAGTTGTATAACTTCCATCTAATAATGGCGATGAAGGCTGCTGGCCACTAGATGCTGTGAATGGGTCATTCACTAATACTTCAATCCCTTCACCACCGCCAGTTTCATTTTTACTTGCCTCAGCCACAGAGTACAATTGAGCAACTTGATACTGAAAATTGACAAACCAGTTATAAAAAATTCCGTACTAATATCAGTGACATGGAGTTATTCAAAGCAATTTAAACTACCAAAGTTATTTAAGAATAACTAAAATAGAGCATATTTTAAAAATATAAAACTACTACATCCGAAGGTTTATTTGTCAACTGCTGCAGGTTTCCCAATTATTGGGGTAGGCAGCAGGCGGCTGTCTCACACCAAGCTTGTGTAAAATCTTATTGACTAAAAACCGCTTTAATGAACCAAATTATTACTGAACAAGCAGTGTAATTTTATATCATAGACTTCTAGGTAAGCTCATCTATCACCATGATCATTGACACTATTATTTGAGACCTAACCCCCAAGACATACTAGTTGAGTAATGTAAGTATATTTTGTCAGGGTGGTCACAGGATTTTCATTTCCATTTTCCCTGATTTTTCCCTGATTCAATTCTAATTTTCCCTTATTTTTACAAACCAAGAAAGAACACAAAAACCATTAAAGCAAATATTTTATTTAAAGCTTCCAACAACCCTTTATAGCTGCACTGACTCCACCAAATTCAGTCTATGATCTTTAACTAAAACAAACTAAAAGTTGGCTCGATTGACCTGACCTCCAAACGGAGGTCACGAATGCGCAATGTGTGTATTATAATCACTGACAGATTTTTTTACTCATATAAAATTCCCTGATTTCTCCCTGATTCCCCCCAAATCAAATTCCCTGAATTTTCCCTGCAGGGAATTTTTTTGGACAATTTTCCGTTTTCCCTGATTTCCCTGATCCGTGGATACCCTGTTTTGCTCACTATAAACTTTGGGAAACTCAAAATCAAATGTTGCTTTCAAATTAGTAAACATTTAACAACCATTTTGCAGATAATAATTATAAAACTGTTGCAGATACTTAGATGAAATTGCCAGTATACCATAGCACCTTGTAAAATCTTCTTGCAATAAAATACATATGAAATTGTTATTCATAAGCAATAGACACATAGCCAAGTTCCCATCTGAGCCATTACAGTGTGACCCAGATTACGCCATTGAATTTGCCATTTATGGAACTTATTTTCTTGAGGAATAATACCGTGGCTTTAAATGTAGTCATGGTAGGATGTGTATATGTATACTACTATGATTTACAAACACTAGATGCGGTCGCCAGAGTCTCGACATACATCCCAGCGGGCAAAAACATATGAGTTTTGACCCCATTATGGTGGAAATTTGGTTAAAATCAAGTGTAGTGTTACACAAACCTGATATCCACATGGATATACACCATTTTTACTCCCCTTCAAATCCACGTGTATAAATGAAACTAATATCCACATAGATTTCATACATCTTTACTCCCTATCAATTCCACGTGTAAAAATGAAACAAATATCTACGTGGATTTCTTACATCTTTTCTCCCCTTCAAATCCACCCGATCACGTGCACTTGTCTTTATTTACCGCGGCAGAGCGCTGATTGGCTGAACTAATTTGAACCAATGAGAGCGAAGCCCGCTCAAATGTTAAGATGGCGTAAGTACTAAACTTGCCAAAGTAAAATAATTTTATTAATTGATTTTCGTGGATATATTAAGTTAACCAACATAAATTCACACAGCGGATACCACAGGAACCGATTTTATAAGGATCTACCAAAGCACAGTTACGCATCACGTAATATTTTACGCTGAAATGTGGCAAGTCAGTTTAGTGGACGTTTCTCGATGGCAAGTCGGTGAATGTGAGCATTAAAATATATATTTTTGTTTGATTATGTTGTTTTTATTGTCTGATGCTATATGATGGTATTATTGTAGGAAGTGGCAGAAAAACATCTTGCAAAATGACACCTCTGACCATTGCGAACCGATGGTGGAAATAAAGTGGATAATCTGATATCAGTCTTGTCACACGTACATTTTAGTGACGTGAAGAGACTCTGACGTATGTCGAGACTCTGGCAAAATCATATACCACACACAATGATTACTGTTATCATATATAATAGCTATTAAATATGATTTCGACAGAAATCTGTTTTGACGATATGGTGCCCTGCGGTACCGTACAACTCTGACTTGTGCAAAGCGATATGGCTCATCCAGACCTGGCAGTAATTTTTGTAATATTGTCTCATAAATAAAACAAATTCCATGGCTTCATGCAGATCAGATATTGCATGGCTATATTGGAAGTACACAAAATATATGGCTCATCAGTTCGAAGCTTTAACACATTGCAAAAGCATGAGACTGGCTTTCTTGTACTTTCTTTAGAATTTTTCTCAAATATTTACTGTTTTGTTTCTTCTAATTTATGCATGCTATAATACTTGCACATTGATTGTGTACAGGTGCGTATGGCTAGATTATTGATTCTAGATCCATCAATTAACATACATTTGTTTTTGCTACCATTGTTGAATTGTTCACACATGTTGACCTACTCAAACAATAATTTGTAGAAATAACAAGACCAGCCTATTTCAGCACAATGTCAGGTAAGGACTATATAGTATGGCTTTATAGTATAGTAAGGTGACTATTAAATAACAATAAAAGGTGGGACATCTTTCATATTTGTTATTATCGTTAACATTTGAATTTGGTTACTTAGAAATTAATTTGCATCTGATGACTGCCTCATCACAGAAACCGGGAATAACTACTCAATAGAAACAGCAATGTTTGTTTACCTCCTCCACTGTCATGGGCAATGTAATCCGGCTGAAAATAGAAAACTTGTGTCAAAATGAAGAAATCAATAAAGTACACCGGCTACTTTACACTAAAATTTAGGGCGTTAATAATCACAATACTTTCATTTTGACTACGTTGGTATAATCCACCATATTAACATTATAAATAATAATGAAAACATTGTCAAATGCTCATCACAACTTACAATTCTTTGATCAACATTTTGAAATATTTCTCTACACATGCAACTGGGGTGGTCCTAGTTCTGTGACGTCATATAGAGCAGGTTCCCGGATCTTCCTTTCCGAAAATGACCGAACGTAAACTGGGTCAAAAAGTCCTCATGCAGAATATATATTTTATTTATAATATTGGTTGATATACAATAATAAAACATGCCTATATCTGGTACAGATACCAGTCTTTTGGTTATTGTACTTTATTAAATATTCGTGAAAGAAAAATCCTTTGGAAAAGTAGGTCACCGTAAATGGGGTCAAAGGTTAAACTGTCATGTCTGTTGGAAAGATGTGGTCCACTGTATATTCACTGTTTTTGCAACACCCATTTACTACAGTTGTAGGAGTTGTCATCTTATTTCTTCTATACAGATTCATTCGTAGTAAAGCAAATGATGTAAAATTGACAGATTTCCCCTCGAAGTATCCTCAGGATGCTGAAAAGGTAGAAAAATATTAAGTGTTTTTTTCTCCTCTTCACTGATAATTGATCTCTATATTACAATATTCTTTAAATGATATTAAAGTGAATGGCATTTGGTCTATTGTTATGTTTAAATGTCTTTCTTACTAGGGAGTATATAATAAATCAATATGATATTTTATTTTATTTTCAATTTTTGATAGATTGATAATGTAAAAGAAAACAATAAAAAAATATTGAGTTTTATTTTAAAAAATTCTAAACTCAATGTTATGTTTAAATGGAAATGGTTTCTCTCTTTTGCTTTTTTAGAACACCCAGAAAGATTATTATGACGTTGCCATTGTGGGTGGAGGCCCAGCAGGGTCTACTTGTGGCTATTTCTTAGGTACAATTATTTGTCATTTTTTACAGCATATATTGTCATCAAGGATAATTGATTAATGAAATTTCTAAGTTACAGACTATATGAGACTATATGAGAAATATATTTAAAGCAAATAGTAAACATTTATATATGGTATCAAAAAAGCAATATGTGTTAAGTGCCATAGATGACTTTTTATTCCAGGTATTGACAAAAAGTCGTACGTACATTTACATTCCACGTTTCATATAATTGCCCCCAAAAATTGATGATACAACAGTGAACAATCTAATAGACTATTAACTTTTGTATCATTAATTTTAAAATGCTGTCAAAATAGCAATATGTACGTGGTAACATTCGAAGGGTTAAAATAGCAGACTTTCATATTATATCAAGGTATTGACGAAAACGTCCTTGCTAGATAATAAGCAAAATTCATTTTCCAAGCATATGTATATGTTAATTTCCTATTGAGATGTAGACTTCAGAAACCCATACATTTCAACATTGATTCATGCACCTTAACATTAAGTCATATTTCTTTTTATTAAACTTTATTTAGTTAATATACATGTAGTTAAGTTTGAATATGGGGAAAACAAATGAAAAAATAGTCTTTTAACATATTTTTAAAAAATTTCTCAATACACCGGTCATATAAACATCAGGAACTATTAATAGATTTTATGATACATTGTTTTATGTCATCTTGCTCAAACATCATTCGTCTGAATACTTGTGAATTTGAAGAGTACTCAATTCAACATATATATACCGGTACATCAAGTCTTATGTCTGGATTTATAAATATACTAGATGTAGGGAAACTGTTACCTGAGCTGTTAAGATTTGAAAATTCAGGAATGAGGTGTTAATCAATCAATTACTTCAGTAATCAATCAATCAATCAGTCATTGGCCAAAGGTGTTGGATTGTCCGCGGGCTTCTCATAAATTCTATATCCAGCCATGTCTTCATCCATGTCCATATGGTTAGATTTGAGGCAAACAGATCCTCCTATTTGGTCTCTCCAGCTCTCTCTTGGATGACTTCTGCTACTACCCTCCACCAGACATATTTTATAATACATGTATAGCAACTTTTTCCGCAAGTCTTGAGGGTCATATATAATAGTGTATTTCTTAATTGGTTTTTATGTCGTAATTTGATTAGAATATTTTAGCAAATGATTTAAACTTTTAAATTAAATTTCTAATTATAATTGTAGTTATTAATTAGATTCCTATTTACTGTTCTAGGTAAAGATGAAAGAAAAGTTTTGTTACTTGAAAAGAAAAAGTTTCCCCGAGACAAATATTGTGGTGATGCAGTATGCAAGACTGGAATAGAAATACTGCATGAAATGGGAATCTATAAGAAATTGCTGGAAGAAAATAAAGCTAGAGTGGTAATTTGAGATTTATTGCTTCATCTACAGTTGTTAAAATACCAGCAAATTTGTTCATTGACACAATGACACTATAGCCTTGCAGAATGTATCAATCGTATGTGGCAATTGTTAATGTTTTGAAGTTTTCATTTATTAGCATGCAATTTTGTCCACAAATGAATATTAACACTATAAATAGACATTGGAATTAATTGACTTGGGTGTAAGTATTGACATTAGGGGATTATTTCTCCAAGTCTATAGGGCTCAATCACATGGCCTCTGCTGGGACTCAAACCCAGGATCACTAACATTGTCAAGGCACCTATTCACCAATCGCAGGGACTTTCATCCTTGAAGACCTAAAAGATCTGTCTTTCCAAAGGAGGATATTTATGATCTTGTCATATAGTATGTGTAACAGTGTTCACCTGTAACAAGCGTATCACACTCATGATGACTATTGGTTATACGTAGATGTATTGCAATTAATTGACTTGAGTATAAGTATATAAACTTTGAGAGAGAATTCTCTTATGTCAATACTTGCCCCCCAACCCCAACTTTTCCAAACATAAACCTAGATCTGCTAGTATTAAATTGGATAATTCACTGTGTGTAATATCCCATAACAGGCAGATAATGGTGGGTTAGTTAGTCCCAGTGGCTTGAGCTACATTGGTCGAAGTAAAGAGCATTTGGGAGAGATTCCTGCAGCTCTAGCATGTAAGCGCATCCATCTAGATGAGGCCATTGCTATGGCTAGTAAAAAGTAAGTATGGAAATATATATATTAAAATGTTCAAGTACATAGTATTCAATACTCAAAAAAAGATTTATTAAGGAGACTTGCTGGAGATAAAAGAATTTGGAGGAAAAAAAATTCTCAAAATGTTCTTGTTTTTTATTTTAGAATAAAAGTACGTTCATTTCCCTTTTTAAAAATGTATAACACTTTAAAGGTTGCGGGAATGGAATTTGGTTTATGGACCATACAAAAGATCATACAAATACAATGAAAAATTCAGTCAATGTTAATTTTGACTGTACCGAAATTGTATACATGATCTTTTGTATGGTCCATAAACCAAAATCTATTCCCGAAACCCCTAAAGTGTTATACATTTTTAAAAAGGGAAATGCTTGTACTTTTATACTAAAATAAAAAACAAGCACATTTTAAGAATTTTTTTATCTCCAGAAAGTCTCGTTAATATGATGCAAACACCAGAGTACAGTAGAAACTCGTTATCTGGAATCTTTGGGGATAACAGTAAATTGCTGCAGATAGGCCATATGCAAGATCACCTGCTCGATGATGTATGTTCACAATGTGTTTGAAGGGAAATGAAACTATTATTACCAAACCTTGTGATATCAGAAAATTTGAGATAAGGAAATATTATGATAACAGGGTTCTACTGTCTTTAATGTCTCCATTTAAGTGTTTAAAACTATAATGGCACAAGAAAAGAGATGCATTAATGCATGAATCGATGGAAATTTACAATCACATTAGCTTCAACATGATCACAGATATATGTAAAGCCATCCACGGCATGCAGGCCATGCTATTTTGAATACAAACTGAAGGTTTTATCAATGAAATAGTCAGTGTTCTTAATCATTCACAAACAATACGTTTACATCAGGTAGTAAGGCCAAGGACAGCGATGAACCAACTTAACCAGTTCTATGACTGATAACTAAATCATACCAAGGAATGAATCATTCATATTGTAGTTGAAATGTGCTAACTTTATGGTAGAAGTAGAAAATGAAAAGAACTATTGTTTAAAATCAAGATACATTTGCTTTTAAATGAATCTCAGGTTTCTTCTGAAATTGCTTTTACACCACTTTTTGGCTATAGACCCATGGGCCTTTATGTAAGAAAATACGGTAAATGATTTCCTGATCTTCCGGCTTATCAATTTACTGCTGGAACACCATATACATAGAATTTTAATATTGTTTATTCAGGACGTAATGGTCTCATTTTGTAATTAATTGTAATTATGTGATACAGGACATCTTTTATATTTATTTAGAGCTGGTGCTGATCTGAAAGAAAATTCTCCTGTGGCTGATGCCAAATTTGATGATAATGAAGGGCTGTGGACCATCTATATCGAAAACTCTGACATCACATACAAAGCGAGGGTAAATTAGTACTAATTTCAAACATATGTGCATACATACATGTGTACATGTAGATTAATTACATATTCCAAGTCTCACAGAATATAAAGGTCGGGGAATTCTTGCATGCCATGAATGTACATGTACAAACCGTTTTCTCCATATATCCCACTTTTTTTAGCCCCTAATTGTAACTACAGTGAAGTGAACACTTGTATATTAGCCTGGATTTTATCTTTCTTATTATATTTCAAGCGATTGTGTTACCAAAACTTGTTACTTGTCAAAAACAGTGTAATATATAGAACTATGATTTATTAACAATATTACACACCTACGCTTCTTGTATTTTATGTCCCTATAAAACCAAGCTACATGATGACAACAGATACAATGAAACCTTTATTATAAAGGCTAATTTTCCATTCGGAATATTCATGGATAAAAAGTGTGTGTGTTTTATGCTATAGATGTTAAATGTTGGAAACTTATTCAGTGGTTTCAGTATAGAAAGAATAGAGAGGTGACTGTTTATTCATTTGGGTTAAGAATTAGAATGATCTATGATCTATTCCTGGCTATATGCATGATAATAGACCTAAACTTGTGAACAGAAATTTATGTAAGAACCCAATTTTGTGAATCGGATTTTAAACAGTTTACAATGAAACTTGTTAGAAGTTGTCATAATAATCCATTAAAATCACAAATATGAGCCTAGACATTCAACATGTATATTCGATGAATGAATATGAAATCTTTGAAGACACATTGTTGAGAAAAAAGAGTGTGATCAGAATCTGTTGCCTAGTTTAGTAATTTGCATAAATGCAGGCATATTTGCTAACTAAACAAAGCTGTCTTGATCACCCCATATAGTGAATGCTTGGGCAATGCATTAGAACATGAGAATGAAAGATTGCTAGGCCTCGCACATGCAACTATTGATTCTTATAACAATTAGTAGGAGAATTGAGAAACAGGAAGTAAAAATGATTGCATATCGTTATAGGTATAAGAAACAGAATTATGTTGAAGGATTGATTTTCTGCTGGATGCCTTCTTCCATTACATGTGTGTTCTTCTAACAGGAAATTTAATATTAATCAAACAACATGTGTTTTGGTGTATACTTGAAAATGTATTTATCATAATGATAAAATCAGTTGACTTTACCGTTTGTTTTAATGTATTTTATTTGAAGTACAAATGTTCAAATGAACTATACAATAGCTAAATGCGATTAAGGCTTCATTTTCGAAACTTTACCATTTAAGATCATCGGCACACATTCACAGAAACTCACGTGATAGTATTCAGTGCTGTAAGGCAGCTATTTTGGTTTTCTGCCATTGTTAGTCACTCCCCTTACAGCTCACTCACCTGACTGGCACCTTATGGCTATTACTCCAAGTCTGTACACACTCGGTCCTGGATCCAGATTCAAGCCACATCGATCCAGACTCTGACTGAACAATGTAGACCTAGACTGGATTCATTATGACTCATTTCCCTTGACAGTTATTAAAAGATATTCATCGTTACTTCAATATTGACATACGTATTGATGTTTGAAAATATTTATAGACATTTGATGATGCAACCCCAAAGTTTTAACCAAATCAGAATCTAGGTCATTGAAATTCCAGTGTTATTATGCACATTCACAAAAAAGCCCATGCTGCAAATTGACAAGTTGTCAACCTAAATTGCCTATCCAAATGGACATATTGCCATATAGGATTGTACAATAGAACCTCTCCATAGGTGCTACTGGCCTCAAGTGCTCTCAATACAGAGATGATCTCTTTATGGATTTCATGATTATCTATTTGTAAAGGTGTGGGGCCATGAGAAATGGTCTTTTAAAAAAAGATGGTTTTAATTCACAGGGGGCTTTATGTGAATGTGGGCATTTGCATGAACATTAGAAGAGAAACATGATAAACAAGCCCATTTTTATATTGCAATCTGTGCTATACACACAACTACATGTACCACTCCTACACATGTATTGAAATTACTTGTTCATTCAATATTCAAAGCGATGTTGTTGACAAGGTCAATATAGAACAAATAATATCAGGATGTTACTTTAAGGACAATTCGTTGGTTTTGAGCAAATGCTTTAAAATGATTGGAAGGAAGGCTTGAAAATAAACAAACAATCCAGCAATAAATGTTTATCATTTTGCAGGGAGTTATTTTTCTTCAAATGAATAAAAATGTGTTATAGAGCTCAAATCCATCATAAAATCTTTTCTGTCTCTCGGCAATCACAAAAATCTCTTAAATGACCCATGTCGTTGAAGGAAAGTAAACTACCTCTATATCATGAGGTTCTACTGTATGTTATTTATTAGTTTTTAATAGCACAACTTGCTTTCAAATTGTTCAATTATGGTAACAGCTGTGTGGTGAGTGCATTCTTGTAGCTACGGCTTTTAACTATAGTTGCTTAATTCAGTGAGAGAAACATGTAAAAGGACTCACAGATATGTTGAATATTCATCACAAAGAAGGTGATCAATACGAATTAGTATTTACAAATTGTATTTATCATCATGAGTTCTACATAGAATAGAAATGAGCACTTTATACATGGCAGCAATATAAATATGTACAGCAATGTAAGATAGTTTTAGGATCAGGATTAAGTACTCGTCCGCTTGTTTTTACTAATAGAAATTTGCCAATTTTTTAGCATGATGAGAGGATTTTTACACGAAAATATACCGTATGTATATTATTGAGAGTTACTCGTCCTGCTGACTTGTAGCACTTTCCCACCTAATTCTGACACTGAAAATACATGTACTCCTGGATGTAGAAAATAAACCCTCTTTTGGAAACACTTTTAGCATTATTATTCACCTGAACAGAGAATTAAAGAGGGTCTCACTGTGTCTGTAATATGCATAGTAAATATATGACCATATCAGAATTTGAAAATTAATTCATTGGATTTATGTTTATCATAATGATATAACTAATTTTGCATTAAATCCATTTTAAACTTACAGTGTTAAAATATTTTTTGATATTGTCAAGGTATGAAAATTAAATTTGTTCACAGACAGAACGGTCGCCATCTATTATAATAGCCAGTCCTTACAAAAAACGTACGGACCTTAATCTTACTAATATTGAGAATAACTCCCAAACATTGGAGTACCCTCTGGGCCGTGGACTTTTAAAACCAGCTGGCCCTGGCTAAAATAAGCTGGCATCGGGCCACTGGATAGGCTCTATTTTGTACTCTGGTACATGTGCCCAGTACATGTACTAGTATTATCAAATTCTCCACTGGGGACTTCTGTCACCAGGTGACAGCACATCACCTAGTGATAGAAGTATGAATATTAACAATACCGGAAATTCTGAAACACATTTATCACATTATAAGTTACATCATTTTCATATCAGAATTGTTGTAGGTTCTTGTTTGCGCCGATGGAGCACCCTCAAAACTAGCCACGCATCTCGGTATCGTCAGCACACCACCAACCAGCTCGTGCAGCCGCGCCTATGTCGATGGAGACTCCCACAAGTTCAAGGCTGATGGCGTGGTGTTCTACCCACGAGGACTGTTGCCAGGTAACAGAACCCTTGTTATTTTCTGAGTGTTTCTACACTGACTTATAGACCAATAATGGCATCCGTACTTCTGTCTTTTAGGCTCTTAAACCCTCTTTAGGTTGCATCGTTTGCACTAAGATGTTCAAATTTGGTGTGTCAGTTGAAAATGGTGACCGCTCAGCTTACTTCCCATGGACTCGTTACCCAAATGGTTCATCATTGGGTTTAGATTGAATTTGTACAACTTTCAATGATCTAATATTTTACTGCTCTTATTTATCAATATATGGGTTATTTTGAATTCTGTAATAAATAATTATTATCTTTGTTTATAAAATTTTTGTCTGGGCGGGCTACTTTTTATAATTGCCAGTGCTGTCGGTTGTGTACAAATTTATAAGCATTTCATATCCTGCTATGACCGTGATATTTACCAGCTCTTCCCATTTTTGCCAGTTTTTATACCTGCTTTTACCGCTACTTCAACAAAGAAAAAAAAAACGGTGAAAAATGTGTACTGTAAATTGCATTTCCAGGGTACGAAAGAGAGTTACCCGGTCCCGGCTGATATCAAAAGTGCAGTGTACAATATATAGACTATTTTTGGAAAGTTCTCAATATTAGTATGATTATGAACCAGGTACCTTTTGTCAGGATCAGCTACTTTTTATAGTTGCTGGCCCTGTAGATCATGAGCAAATGTTCATGAGTTTCATACCTTGACCTTGACATCATCCAGTTCTACCCGCAGTTACCCAATTAAGACCAAGTAAGTTATGCTTCACACACATTCTGTTCTTGCGATTCTAGTCTTGGACTAGAAGACGAGACGTTGTCTATATAATGATACATTTTAGACATGATAATAGTCCAATTATTTACATTGAACTTTCAACCGGAGCGCCTAGTGTCTTATTCACAAGTGATCAAGATAGGAGTTCCTATGGAAAGCTCAATGTAAATAATTGGACTATTATCCTGTTAAGAATGTATGATTATATATGTTTGTTTATCAAATCCAGGATAAATGAACCTCCATCAAACGAGACTGTATCTGTTGCCAGGCTACGCGGCGCTGTTCCGTCACCCCAACGACGTCCTCAACTACTGCGTGTACATCATCCCCGGCAACCCGGCAGTCACCGAGGATGACCTGGCCAAGTGGCATGATGACCTGCGCCGCAACAACGAGTACATCAGCAAGGCGCTAGGCCCCAACGCCAAGATGGAGCGCATGAAAGCAGGTGAGAACCCGGTGATTTCTCGAGATCCCGGGATGACGTCGTCACTGCGACCAATTGCAAGACAGCGGAGGCTGTGGAAAGCTTAGTGTAAATATTTGCTTTGAACAGCCTGTTTAGAACTACATGTATAGAATGATGTTTTGTCTATCAAATCAAGGATAAATGAACTTCCATCAGAATAGTTGAGAATTAGTTGTAGACCTAGTGTAACTCGGGGCTGGGAACGGGTATATGCGGCTGAAAAATGTTTTTGCAATGTGATTAGGGTTTGAAACTGTTTTTGTATAACCTGTGTATACAGTTAAATTTATGATTGGAAAATGCCTTTACAATATATATAAATGAGAGTTTGAAACTGTTTTTATCGTGTGCTATTCTGTTTATCCTGTAAAGCATATGAAATAGAAAAGCACAATGTTATCGTAGTTTAAACTGGGTTTACAATATAAATTATTGCTCAAAACTGGTTTTACAGTATAGTAAATCAGGGTTTGAAAATGCTGTAATGTAAATCAGGACTCAAACCTGTTTTTACAGTATACAGCAAAACTGGTTTCATAATATAAATCTTGGCTCAATATTGGTTTTGCTTTAAAAGTCAGGACTCAAAACATTTGTCTTGGACCTGCATTGATTCAGTGATGCTAAAACTAGTGTATAAGATGGCTGTATCAGAATCCAGAAATAACGTACATGATATTTCTGTTTCTACTGTTACTCATGGTGATTGTCACCTATATTTGCTAATGTCCACATATTGATTTCTTTTGATGATTTGCTCACAGTACTCATACAATTTACCATGAATATTTCACCGCAAAATCAAGTGCTAGTTTGGTCACAATATATTGGTGTCAACTTTGTGCAAGTTATGAGTAACCTGAACATGTTTGCAATTGATAGTTATTCATTTCTTTTAGAAATAGTTCGATAGTTTCTGGATTCATAATGCATAATACAAAATATTGTTTGTGACACAGAAACTTACTTTTTAAACGCAGTGTCTGCATTTCCCCTTCCATCGGCAATGAATAGATTTTCATTATTAATTCTCATTTTTGTTCTTTTTCTATTGTAATGTTGAAAATGTTTTACATTTATTGTATAAAAGGTTCAAGTTAGAATCATTTGTAACATTAAGCATGTAAGGTATATCAAAATCTATCTGTCTCTCTAATCCTGATTCATTTGAGAAGTCCTAAATATGTCCATTAATTTTCAATTACTAGTATGATAAATGTGACCTTAGCATACATTTTACTCTACAGCTTAAATGAAATTGTTACATTTACTGATAAGGTAGATGTACATCTTTCAAAGTACTTTCTTGTTAATGCGTTATAAGATGAGAGTTGACCATAAAACTGTTTAAAAGGTACATGTATGGGTATGTTCTGTGCTTAAAGATTTTTGGAAGAATCATAATGTATAGTGACAATCAAACCATCACGTCTATCATTGCTACACTTGCCGCTTGCTCACAGTGAAGCCCCAGTCAGACATACAAGAATCTCTATTCCTGAAGTTTTGCTGTACTATATATAAGAGGTTGGAAATTGTAGGGAAACGATGGTTTTACCATTTAAAAAGTCGTCCGTGGTATTAGTCAGTGTACCAATAATCAATGGCTACAATATCTCGATCGATGCGGCTTCAGAATTAGGATGGTGTGACACTAGCTTTCGTCTTATAATCTCTTGGTCCTTCAAAGTCCTACAAAGGCAGTCCTCGAGATCGCTAAACAATAACACTATCACTGCTTCCAGCCTAGTCAGTGTTGACCCAAATGGCAGACAACATACTTATATGATAATAGCAACTGCACCCAAGATAGGTGCCAGTGGGTGTGATAAATGTCATTTAAATATTCAAATTAATCAAGGCCACTGTGCAAATAAAATATTGCAGTTGTTTGTAAGTGCAGGCATAATGAAAATATACAGAGACCATGCATAGATACATGCATATTACATGCAGTTTTGTCAATCACATAGGTGTAGAATCATTAAATGTTTTATCAATTCAGGGTTTTACTATAGATGATAAAAAGTTAAAACTATAACGATAATTGCTTAGAAACAATATGTCTATTGCTGTTCATATTAAAATAAACTAGAATTTATATGTACTCTGCACAATTTCGTTTGAAAATGATTGATGTACAAGTTTTAAGTCACTTGAAAAAAGGAGGCCAACTAATAGTTCAAATGATAATCATAAATCGAAGGCCAAGTTATATAATTAGAGTAACAAACATTGATGAAGATTTTGGAAAATGTTTTACCACTGAGTATGTGGCATATAGAGTTATTAGATGTAATCTTATAAAATCGTTTGCTGCTTTAAATTGTATTCATGATTGTCAATTCATTCGTTTCAATTTACCTTTCACTGAAACCAAATTGTGTGCTAAAGCTCCAGTCTGACAGGTAAGATTGTAATTCCCAAATATTTACTCTAGAAAAGATGAAAAATACAAGAGAGGTATATGATTAAACATGTGCAAAATATTTGTGTGATGAGATGATGATCAAATTAATAATGACTCCAATCCCATATCTGATTTCTGATTCAATGCAGTTTACGGCATGTGAACTTATAATAATTCTTTGTAGCATGATTCTATCTATCCAATATGACTTTGTAGCATGATCCTATCTTTGATGATTAAGGTAACCTAAATACAGTAGAACTGATATATTGTGAATCTTGCTCAGCAGACTACATACGGTCATATGAATCCGTGTCCTTTCTTCTTTGGAATATATTACATAACAGACATTTCATAATTTTGGGCTGCTAAAAGTATATTTTTCCGCTATGCTGATGGATATGGATCACATGTTAAACATACAATTATATTATATTGATATGTATCCACTGTGGGACGTTGTATCTGTAGCGCTGTAGTGCCGAGCATGCTGGGATTGATATTACTGTAATAGGATTGGCAATGTGAAGCATGATGCTCAGCACTGATTGGATGTACGGGGCAATCCTTTGAGAATATCATCACTACATGAAGTGATTGAAGTCAACTCCTACACATAACATATACAAGACATCTTGTCAACTTTTTGACACCCAACCAACGGTTTGGCAGTCACAACACTTTTTGTTCCGTCAACTACCTAACTATTTAAAGCCATAGGTAGCTGTTAACATAATGAGCCTGTCGCCTGAGTAATTTCCAGTCATGGAGGACAACAAAGTTACAATTCCTGATTAATCTTTTGTTTTTTACTAGTCACTAAGTAGTAGACGCGTACTTATCTGGGGCCCTGCTTCTGTCCAATCTCTGTGCTGCTGTCAGCATTTCTCACTCTGTCCTTTCTGTGCAGCGAGCCTGCGTCTGGGCGGCGAGCGACGGTCGTCAGGGAAACACGTGCTGGTCGTGGGAGACGCGGCCGGCATGATAGACCCCATGACAGGTAGCCACGAACCTTATTACAGTAGAAACCTGTCATCTCGAAAATGTAGGAGACCTTTAATATGTTCGAGATAGCAGTGATGTTTAGCGAAACCCCCAAAACAATTAAAACAGAGCCTTTGGCATGTATATAAATTCCTATACATGTATAGCACCTAGTTTGTGTACAGTTGGTAATAACATAAAAATTAAACTACTTCTGGATGCAAGATTACCTTGTTTATGTAGAGTTGGTAATCACATGTACAGTGTAGGTACAGTTGGTGATCACATGTACAGTAGAACCTCTTTATTAGGACCACCTTTGGGACCAGTGTTAGGTGGTCTCAATAGAGAGGTTTTCTCTATACAGAGGTTCATTTTGGGAGCTTTATGAAGGTTTGGGATCGTGAAAAGTCGTCTTATTGTAGAGGTGGTCCCAAAAGAGAGGTGGTCTTGATTGGAGGTTTCTACTGTACTACTTCTGAATGCAAGATGACTCTTGAGTGAGATTTTTCCTTTGACAAAAGATGATTGGCTCTTGCTCAGGTGAGGGGATCCACCATGCGATGGACGGTGGCAAGCTGGCCGCGCACTTCCTGTCTGAGGCGCTCGACCACGGCAACTACAGCCGCGCCGCCATGCGCATCTGGCACCGCCGCTGGATGGAGCGCTTCGGGTCCGACTTCAAGTGGTCGGTAGATGTTTAATTATGAGCAAACAAAGTTTTGATACATAATTTGTAGGGAAAATATCAAGTTGTGAAATATAGTTTTATCATGAAAAGCATTGGATGCTGATTGTTGTATATATGCAAAGCAAAGACGAATAAAGCAAAGTGAACCTAAGGATATGTGAACAGGCAGTATACAAAGTTGTATTTGATTGCTTTCAGGTTGAAGGTAATCTGTCCGCCTCTGTATTGTTTACTCTTGTATATGTGCGTTAGTATGTTTGTGTGCATTTGTGCATTATGGTATTAACATTATATTTCTGGTCGATGATGTTCTGTCAACTGCTGTATAGTTGCCTCATCCTGTGCATATGTCTGCGCACGTGTGTTCTATGGTATTAATGTTTGTTCCAGTTCGATGGCGATCTACCAGCTGCTGTACTGTTTTCCCGTTCTGTGTGCATTTTTTGTGTGTGTGTCCATGCGTTCTATTTTACTTATGTTGTTTCGTGTCTGCTGTATCATTTCCCCATTCTGTGTGTTGGTTTCACATCAATGGCAATCTGCCATTCGCTGTATCATTTCCCCATCCTGCTTATGTGTGTGTGACTGTGTGTGTGTGCATGTGTGCCTGTGTTTGAGGGTATATATGCCTGTATGTAAGGCTCTATCCTCTGAGGTTTTCTCATTGTTCCAGGTCGATGGCGATCTGCCAGCTGCTGTACCGTTTCCCCATCCTGCTGGACGCAGCGACGGCCGCTGTGGCGCGGAAGGGAGACAAATTCCTGGCCAAGTGGGCAGACATCATGACAGGTACAGCACAAACTCAGCAATGACGCGGTGACCCGGGGTGTTTTTAAGAGACTGGACATTGTATTACAAAGTGTTTTTGCCTGAATTTAGGTCAAATTTAGTATGAGACATGGTAATTTTAAACAATTTGATGGGGTGCCCAGGCCTCCAAGAAAAAATTGATTATTTAAAAAAAGTGGCAAATTTGACGACGTAACCCTGGTCACGCGTCACGGCTCATATGGTAATGGATATGGTTTACTGATTGTAAATCATAGTACATGATCAGAATAACATTTAATTACAGAGGTGTGTTTTTTGTGAAGTATTTTATTGAATATCGTATTTTTATCAACATCGTGCAATAGATGGAGAATGAAAAGTTATCCCTAATTATGAGGTGTTTCTATTTGTTTTATGTCTTGTGGCGAGTTTCACTGTATTAATTTTTCTGAACTCTTGTTCTGACAAATCCAAGACAATAGAAATACAATGAAACTCCTTGTCTTGAAGCTGTAGCAATAACAGGTAAATGTCCAAGAAAGCCCATATTCGAGATGATATTAACCAACTAAAATAGGCTCATAATATGGTTGACGGAAAATGAAATTAACATCGAGATAACATAAAGTTCTACACAAGAAATATATAGATAACAATATTCTACTGTACATTTCTTTATCACAGCCTAATCCATTCATTCATTACTCGAGTGACCAACTTGATAAGACTTGTGGAATTCAATAGTTTTAGATAAAACAAAGAAAATGAAATTCCTGATGTTTAAACTTTACTAAGTTCAACCAGTCGAAATTATATAGAATCAAATTTTATCTGAACAATCATATGGAAAATGTCAAACATAAGTATTTTAGATGGGATGTGTGACGATACGTGATGTTACACTGACATTTATGTTGACATTTGGAAGGACAAGCGCACACTGTGTCTTGAGGTGTCAGTTACTGGAGAGATAGCATGTTGGCTGGGCATGTTTGATGCATTTGTATAGTTGCCATATTATAAACTTTAATTGATACATAAAACAAATTGTAAATACTATCCTATACTAATGTTATTAATTTTAATGTTTCAAAATGGTTGTAACAATGTAGAAGTCAAGGAAACTTGATTATTATATAATCTCAAAATAAATAACATTTATTTGAGAACTGTTATATACATGTTCAAATAGCATTTAACTTAAATAAGCAATATTAGTGGTCATTTAAAAAGCAGAATTCACCTTGTTGATTTATTGTGAAAACATGCATGCACCTGAACATCTTCAATTAGACCAACTCTTAAGTGATGTGTGAGTCATAATGCAACCGGCACTGCGTGTTTCTTATCAATGCATGTTTGGTGATGGTCATTTCTATGCAAACAGTCAGAAATCTTTTGGAAGAGAACAAACTCAATCCACTCTATTATCATGAGGAAGAGAAAGCATACAGTAAATTCACAAAATTAAGTAACATTTGGAAATATATGAGGTGATCCTATAAGGGAGCTGTGAAAACGTCAAGACCAGCTCTATTAAATAAGCATTTATGCCTTTGTCAGACAGAATCTTCACCTTGTGAAAACATATTCGCCCCATAGCATGCCTTGTCCATGTGCAGGAAATTAACATGAATCATCTGGAGACTCTCTGTTCACTGATGGAGTCATTTCTATGCAAACAGTCAGATATATTTTGGAAGATATATATAATATATATATATATATATATATATATATTCATATAATATAACATTTGTTTGAAGGGAGTGTCCATGAAGGGGATCATAAGGGAGCTGTATATATATTCTGAAGATTGCAATGTATATATATATATATATATATATATATATATATATATATATATATATATATATATATATAATATGATATATCTATATATATCTCTATATATACATATCCCTTATATATATATATATATATATATATATATATATATATATATATATATATATATATATATATTATATATATATATAACTAATAGGAGTATCATATATATATTTGTATATATATTTTTCCTATATATAATCATATTATATATATATATATATATATATCTAGTTCTTTAGCTGGATATATATATATATATATATATATATATATAATTAAGTAGTCAATTAAAATATATATATATAAGCAAAGTATTTGCTTTTCCTTCAAATCATAAACACTGTGTAGCTATAGTTCTTTAGTTCCGGGATATATATATATATATATATATATATATATATATATATATATATATATATATATATATATATATATATATAGTTTATATATATGTATATATATATATATATATATATATATATATATATATGTATATATCGCCAAGACCAGTAAATATTCAGTTGATTTGAATAGTCCCATGATGCTTAAATTACAATCTCGTTGTGCCACACATTGAATTCTACACATAAAGCAGGGATATATGCTCAAATGAAACAATTCACAACCCCTTTTAACTCTAAAATAGTTTGATTTGAAGTAAATGTGATTTCAGGTCGTGTGCCCAAGATCCACCTGCTGAAGCCCGAGTTTGTGACGGTCATCACGTTTGAACTGGTCCGACTCCTGCTAAAAAAGGCTGTGGGCGCTAACATCAAGATGTCCAAAGTTGATTTGGACAAATGAATCAACTGCTACAAGCTTCGTCTGTCATTTGATGTGATGACAAGAAAAGAAAATGTCCACAGATGTGATGGCTTGTTAAGCCATAGAAAGTGTATAATTGTGATTGTAGGAGAATGATTCAAACTGGGAATCACCCAATGAACATTGAATATTTGCAGAAATTCAAATTAATTACATGATTATGAATTCCATCTTAAAATGAAAACTAGCCTGGTATTATCATATCCAAGAGAATAACAGTAGCACCTCAAATTAAGACCACTTCTATTGAGACCACCTCTGTAATAGGACCACTTTTCGCAGTCCCAAACTTCGTATAGCTACTAAAATGAACCTCTGTATAGAGACCACCTCTCTATTGAGACCACCTAACACTGGTCCCAAAGGCGGTCCTAATAGACAGATTCTATTATATAAAGGAATGGTGCAATATTCAAGATTATATGAATGGTATAACAACAAGCAATATCAATTGGTATATGATATGTTGCTGAAATGGTGCTATTTTATATGTGTATCCCTCAAGTGGGCAGAATAAAAAGTGTGTAGACTTGTTACAATCTATCAGAGATAATGCATCGATATATGATTGATATAACACATTGCTTCAATAAACATATAACTGTGATGTTTTTATATGTATAATTATAATTAATAACATGAAGATTAGACATCCAGGTTAATATATAATATATAATATTTAATCTATACTACTGGAAATTATGTACATTAAAACAGACGGTTTCATATGGCATTCGCCTTATTTCTTCAGTATTGTGACGTACGACATAATATACTATATTGACGTAACACCAATATGGGCGGGGTTACTTTGGTGCTGCTCTGCCAGGGCTGGGTCCCACGCGGAAGACAGTTCTACTCGTAAGTCCTACTTTTCTGTTTAAGAAAGGGTGATGAAGTTTCTCATAGATTGCCTCGCTTACGCCCCCCTCGAACCATCTAGGTTCTCTGTCCAGGATGTCTGTTGTTTCCATGCTGAAAGAATGTCCTTGATGTTGCTGAATATGATGGTAGTTCGCAGAAGAGTACCCACTAGCCACTAACTAGGTGGTTCGAGCTGAGCATAAGAGAGGCAATCTATGAGACTTCATCACCCTTTCTTAAACAGAAAAGGGGGACTTAGAGTAGAACTGTCTTCCGCATGGGACCCCGCCCTGGTAGAGCAGCAACAAAGTAACCATGCCCGTCTTGGGGTTACGTCAATATAGTATACTAGCTGTTTACCCGGCGTTGCTCGGGTTGAAACAGATTAGATCTGGAACACATTAAATGCTTTTAATGTCACCCCTTTATTTCCCCAAAGACCCCCCCTTTTTTTTAAAACTGGGAAATTCCTTTTTTTTTTGGGCCAATTAACCCCTCCCAATTGCTTTTGGGAAAAGGAAGATCCCTCCCCTTTCCCATTCTTCCCCCCCGCCCCCTTTTCCCTAACACCCTCCTCCCCTTTTAAAAAGTCGGGAAAAAAACATTCCTCCAAAAAAATTCCTTACATTTTTTTCCCCCCTCCCCCCCAACCACTCCCCCCTTAGGTCATTTCCCTTTAACCCCCAACTCCCCTCCACTAAATGATTTTAAAAAAATCAACCCTTAAAATGTTGCATCCCAAAATTTACCCCCTTTTCGTATTAAATTTTAATTAACATAAAACTCCCCCCGAACCCCCTTCCCCCCCCCAAACCCCCCGACTTAAAAAACCCCCCAATTTAAAAAGGGGAAAAAAGTCCCTAAACACCACCCCCCCCCTTTCTATTTCCCATCATAGTTTGAAGTGTTTG
>CM032660.1:19781975-19795426 GCA_019095985.1 Streblospio benedicti | reverse complement strand
TGGGTCAATTAAATGTAATTGGGGACTGTCGCAATCACCTTATATCATCTCTCAATTGTCAAATATAAGTATATAAATATCAAAAGGATATTGCTTACACAAATTTTTCTCATGTAAAGCTACTAATTATGCAATGATATCATACGCCTTTGTACATGTGAGGTTGTTATCAGTCCAACGGGATTTGATAACTTGTTTCTTATTTTAGTGGTCCTTATACAATGAAAATAAAGTTTCAGTTCTAGTCAATGAGGTTTAGGTCACCATTCGCTTAGAATTTGAGTGGTTGAAAGGGATCCATTGAGGAGTCTATAAAATCTTCAAATCGGTACACATAAAAACATATTAGGCACCATCGCAGAGCGTACAGAATAAGCATTTGTCTGGTATATAATACTTTGTCAAAATGGAAGATCTATGTGTCTGGGATTAAACGTAAGCTAAAAGTTAGAGAGTATTTTTTCATTGTTTTTTAAATGACGAGTGTCTGTAGGACACATTTGTATAGTTAACGATTCCCCTATATTAATAAGAGTTAGAAATATTTGATATGCATCACTGTAAAGAGGACAAGCTGTCCTTGGCTGGTAAATTACACATTGCATATATCATCAAACACAAACTTGTATATGGGGTCCCAAACACTCAAGAAAAAAATCATGCTCTGTTGAATGACACAGAATTCGCCCTGAACGAATTCAAAGTGGTGTTTTTCAAACACATTTTTGTAATAAAAAGCTACTCATTATACATTGCCACCATACATGGCTGGAAAGCTGAGATTTCAAGCTTTCCAATGGTGTATGATGTTCATCCCCCCTTTTGGTGAGCTTATATTTTGCTCCGCCCCATGCACTAATTGGTTCTAAAAAAGTCATGACTTACATATGACTACAATTTGTTAAGGCATTAGATGAATATGAATGTGAGGTGCAAGCAGAAAAAGGATTGTCCAAACAATGTTGACACATTGTTAATCTATTTATTTGTTATGTATATAGTTTAATCAATAATATCACCCATTATAGTCCAGTAGACACTCCTATATGTTATATATACAACCTAGAAATGTTATTTCCTATGAAGTTTTTTTGCAGATTCGTATTCCAGAGGGCTTTTAGAACAAATTTAGCTTGGTTGCCCAAAATGCAACTTTGAGCAATTTTCATAATTTGCATAAATTCAAAATGGCCGCCCGACATCACCCAAAAATATAACTTTTAAATTATTTGTCGTACAATAAAGTGTAATACCACATTTTTAGGGTTTTAGGATATGAAGAATTCATATCTGAGGTTTTTTTTAAGTTTGATGATAATATCATCATTTAAAATTCAAAATGGCTGCCACACGACACCTTAAAATTGGAACTTTGCAAGCATTTTCAATAGTTTGCCATCTTCCTCCTAGAGTGCCTAACAAGAAAACTGGGAATGCGTTCTCCGTTGTGTGTGCTCAACAAGCCACTTTGTTGGCTTCACAAAAGAAGGATGCAATGTGGCTAAACAGTCTAAGTCAGGGTCAATATGCAATGGAATGGAATGGTTTCAACAGTGATCTGGCTAGGTCTCAAGGCGTGCTGAAACCAGCAAGCATTTATATGTTTGGACCGTTGATTGATGCACCACCTGCTCACCCTGATACAATCTTGATAACACTTACATACATGCAGAAATCACTAACTGACATGGGAATGGAAAAGGTTCATCTTTGCATGGACATGCAACTGTTTGCTGTTACCAAACAGATATGTTGGTACCAGTCTTTACAGTTCAATAATGTGATTGTTCATCCGGGGGATGCACATTATTCAATCGTTCGTTGGTTGTATTGGAAAGCTGATGAAAGGCTCAGGACTGGAGTCATATGTAGCTGCAGCATATGGAGGCCTCACAGGTAAATTCAATGGGAAATCCTGGGTTAAAGCCATGCGGGCCTTCAGAAGTGCTTTAGTAGCGCTTCCCAAGCGATTTTTGTCAACTGAAGCTAAAACATTTGACCAAATAAATCAGTATCTGGACACAGCACGCTTGCATCCAACTGGTCAGCACTGGGTGGACAATTTTATTGTTCCAACATTACTTGTTCACCAGTTTGAGCGTGCGGAGAGAGAGGGTGATATCCTTTTGAAGCAGCTGACAATCAAGCGCATGATGAAGTATTTATTTTTAGCTGGCCATGTCCAATATGCCCGCTATCTCACCCAGTATCTACTTGAAGTGGATGCACTCAGTGATGAGGACAAGGTGGATCTTGCCTGCAGACATCATGATGGGTACTGGAACGCTGTCTCTGCTGACCAATTCGGGGAGCAGACAGCTATCAAGATGGGCAAAGGGGCCCTCAAGGGCATGACACTTTTTGCTGATCTGGTAAGTGAGTGGATTGACTCATTTCCCATCATGGTGTACGTAGCAGATCATGTAGATCATATCTACTGTGATTATACCCCAGAGCAACACTCCCAGAAGCAGCACAAAGAAGAAATGAAACACCGACTCTCCTGGATGCTCAGGATAGAAGTCTCATTGAGGCTGAGGTAGACAAGTATCCACATCCTCTAGAAGATAATCGCCCAATCTTATACAATCCAGTAACTGGACAAATTGAACCAGCTGATGTCAATGTGGCAAATTCAAGTATGATTGGAGAGAAGATGGAAAGCAATTACATAGCCAGTCTCCCAGATGTTTTTCAATGCTATCATTAGTCCAATCAAAACAATGTGTAAGGACAAGGGGCAAGTTGCAAGCAACAAGAGCAAGCCAGTAATAGACCTTGAAAATATTTTTCTACGGCTGTTAATGATTGGACAACGGCGACAACTAGAGCTTGAGCCCCTCTTTGCCTATGAACTTTGCGCAGTGCCATCAGCTCTTATTGATGAGCAAAGTTGCCTACGCAAAGGGAACAAATCAGTTCTGGTAAAACGTCTTGGTGTTGTTGAATTGTCGGCAAAACCCGCTGATACCATCATTATGGATGTTTCACAGCTGTTCTATCACATTGTTTGGCCACATGGTGGAAGTCCATCAAATATGATAGCATCCATTCAGACTCAATTAAGTCGCTATCCCTGTGATAAGTACAGGGATGTGTCAGCAAAAGACCATGAATGAATGAGACGGGCTGGGGAAGCTATTGCAGACTACGAGCTGTCAATTACCAGTACCCTGCCTAAAAGAGATGTAATCATGAAAAGCAAGCACAAGTGGAGATTGGCCAGTGTATTGAGTACATTCAGTCTAGGAGAGAATATCACGATTGAGACTGCAGATGATGGTATATATGGAAATGATCAAGCAGATATAACCATGATATGTTATGTTCTTGAAGCTAGCAGCTCTGGCGAAGATGTGATTCGTGTTCTTAGTGATGACACAGACGTATTTGTTCTGCTTGTGTATTGAGTGTTTCGAGCACAGCTAAGGTGCAAGGTGCAGATGGAGAGGTGGGATGGAACAATACTCGACATTAATGCCACTTGTATGGAGCTAGGACCAAAATGCCTGCAGCTCCTGGGCATGCATGCACTGAGTGGATGTGACAGCACGTCCTACCTGTATGGCAAAGGCAAAATCAGTGCTCTTAACACCTTGCTTTCTGGGAATTATCCAGGTTTGTCTGAAATAGTAGGTGAGGTGGGTACCACACATGAGCAACTCATGGAGGCAACAACTCCATTCTTCATTTCACTATATGGTCAACCACCAGGGACATCAATGGAATCTGCTCGATTCAAGCTGTTCACAAAAAGACCAAAACCCCCAAACTCATGGCATTACTGCCTACAACTGCGAACCTTTTGCAACACACACTTCGTGCTCACCTACAGGTGATGTTGTGGAAAGCAGCAAACAACCAGGCTCCACCTGCTGAGTCAACAGATGTCACACAGTTTGTATGGGAAATTGTGAATGACATACCCACTCCTGTAATTGTGAAGGGTAACCCTGCTCCGCCTGAGCTTATTGATGTTATTTGTTGCCAATGTAAGGCACGAGGTAAAAAGTGCAGTACTGTGACATGTGGATGTCATAAAGAGCATCTTTCATGCACATCATATTGCAACTGCTCTGGAGGACTTGAATGCTTTAATCTACACACGAAGAATGTGACTTCCAGTGATGATTCAAATGGTGATGAGATAGATGATGCTGATCTCCAGGACTTTGATGTGGAGGATGAATGTGAAGACTATGATGATGGTGCAGATGATGGCTCAGTTAATGAATTGTTGAATGATGAGTGGGAGTGATATTGAATGCAAAGAAGGGTCTGAAAAGTCTTAATAAAAACAAATTTGTATTTTTCCCTATGATTTGTTAGTTGTATATACGTGGTATGTTCTCATTGTTACACTGATGATCACTGTACTACCATGTTTAAATCTTGTTATGTTTAAGAGAATTAAAGTTCAGATATACCCAAGAATTTTTTTTTCAGATTTTTAATTTAATAAACACATTTTTAATCTACATAGACATTAAACAATTGATCTCCAAAATAGAGTATATGTTACCCCAAAAACTTACAAATAGAATTACATGTAGATGGCAAACTATTGAAAATGCTGGCAAAGTTCCAATTTTAAGGTGTCGTGTGGCAGCCATTTTGAATTTTAAATGATGATATTATCATCAAACTTAAAAAATAACCTCAGATATGAATTCTACATATCCTAAAACTATAAAAAATGTGGTATTACACTTTATTGTACGACAAATAATTTAAAAGTTACATTTTTGGGTGATGTCGGGCGGCCATTTTGAATTTATGCAAATTATGAAAATTGCTCAAAGTTGCATTTTGGGCAACCAAGCTAAATTTGTTCTGAAAGCCCTCTGGAATATGAATCTGCAAAAAAACTTCATAGGAAAACACATTTCTAGGTAGGCAATGCTATGGTCAATGATTAGACTAACTCCACCGCAGTCTAGCCTGGTGCTGGTGGCTGCTGCAAGATGAATATTGATTTTTTACTATAAGAGGAATACAATTTCGAAGATCAAAGAGGCTTAACTCACATTAAAAAAATGAGAATAAAAAATTCTTGTTAATATGCACATCTACATATGATGTTCTTGCTATATACCAAGTTTCAATGCTGTATGTTGAGTCGTTTAGGAGGAGTAGCGGAGAAAAGCTTTTGGGACGGACGGACGGAGTGACCCGACTCGTAGACCTGCGATCGATATTCGCCGTGTGGGGCAAGATTTCAAAATACAAGATGTTCATGAAAATCGCCCTATCCTACTCACATCATTTAAATTTTTACATATTTGTTTGTAGAAATCTGTTCCATAGGCGTTTCCGAACAACTTTGAAAAATTTGAATAAAAACCGGCCATTACAGAGTCTGGTTGATCGAGACTAAATGTGACTATGTCATCCATTTTGGTTTTAATTGTCGTAAAATCGAATGTAGAACCTAATCACGACCGCAAATTTCTAAAATTGGAAACCCTCCCCTCTGAATTTATGACCAAAGTGTTGATCACGTGTTTTTTTTCACTATTTGGAATTCTATGTTTTGCAAATGTCTGGATTTGCTTTCATCTTCTTAATCCTTATTTTCTCCTCTTTCAAATGATATATAATATAAAGGTTTAATCTAGTTTGATCCGGCGAACATAAGCCTAAGAATGATGCATGGTCACGGAGGTTCGCCTTGGCTTTGAGACATGCGCCAATGAAAACTGCCCAATTAACATAAATTACGGAGGGATAAAAAATGACAACAAACAGTTTTTTATTCAGAATATTTTTCTCTTTCCAATGGTATGTATTATATTAGTCTTGCTTCTTCCTCCTATTTGTGAAATGAAAAAACAAGTGCTATGGTCAGAAAATCCTGAGTATCGCATGGCCGTCGTAGTGGCAGTTGACAAAAAAACAACAACATCACACTAGATATTGCATCATATCTCTGTTATCAGTTGTCCTAAAAATTTATAATTTAGATGGAAATAGTCTGCAGTAATATGCGATTTCATTCATATGAATAAACGTATGTAATTATTTTAATTTAATAGTATATTTGAAGCATCAATCACTCGCAACGTCAAATTTGACAGTCCGCGATCGGCGGGAAAACACGATGTTTGCGCAATAATGCAACAAAAACCACTGAATTGTTTGTGTTGGGATGGTTAGAATAAGAACTACAATGCATTTTTCTACAACATACTTTATTTTTACATAAATTGAAACAATAGTCAAAACACAGCAATAATTCTAAAAACCCATCTCATATTTGGTGAGTACGCAACAGCAGCTTTTTACTTGTTTTTGCAACGAGAAACGTCGAAAGTTCGTGCAGATTTTGAAATGCGTTTAATGCGTAATATAATACTGAATACATAGACGGTCTACATGGGTAAATGGGAAAATCGTGTCTACAAAATACACACACCCCCAAAAAAAAACAAAAAAAAAAAACAAAAAAAAAAAAAAAAACAACAACAAAAAAACAGACAAAGAAATGTTAATAACTTTGTCAATTCTTGTCGGATTTTGGTGATCTTTTTTTTAAAATGATTCGCATGAGACGTGGATTTTTTTTTTCAAATTAAAAAATTTAAGCGTAGCTACTTGCTCTGCCCTTGGCGACGCAGGTAAAAATACATCACAGTTATATGTATTTTGAACATTGTGAAGCAATGTAATATATGGATTTATGATGTATTATTATCTCTGATAGATTATAACAACAGAACATCAATACCGAATGTACACACTTTAACTCATCAATTAAAAGGACAAAAAGCGCAAAATTGTGCCATTGAAACTTTTAGTGGCGACGCGGGTAAAAATACATCACAGTTATAAGTATATTGAACATTGTGAAGCAGTGTGGTATATCGATTTATGATGTATTATTATCTCTGATAGATTGTAACAACAGAACATCAATAATGAATTTGCACACGTTAACTCATCAATTAAAAGGACAAAAAGCGCAAAATTGTGCCATTGAAACCGCCATTGAAACTTTTAGTGGGTTAAAATATTACATAAAATCCATAAATGCACCTGATGTCAAGGGTCACGGCCGCTTCATCCATTGAGCTATGTACATTAGAACCTTCAATTAGGGAAAAAAACTATAAAGAGACCACATCTGTAATAAGACAATTTCTTACAGCCTGAAGCCTTCATAAAGACAGAGGCCACCTCTCTGTAAAGACCACTAGAGGCTAACCATTTGGTGTTTCTTTTTTATCGAGAGGTTCTTCTGTGGTGTGTAAGTGTCTATATCTGGGCGATGACTACGTGCATATGTGTTGTGTAAATTCGTCAAATAGTGTAGGCTCATTTGTAATTTTCCGATTTTTGACTACGATCAGGACTGATGCGGGTGCTGTCAGGATGGTGGAAGGTGATGTAAGGACGGTGGTGCGTGTTGTTAGTATAGAGAGGCCCTCAGAGGGTGGTACCGGGACATGGGCTGCTGGTGTCAAAATGAGAAATGACCTTTGTTAAGACAGTGGAGGGTGCAGGAGACAATATGGTTATCCCAGCTGTGCACATGGCAATGCTTGCTACTGCATTGCTATTCATAGTGAAGCTGGGATATATTGCTGGTATTTTCTGCAATACACATAGTTTCAAATTGACACACATACATGCTTGAACATGATATGTAGTTACTACCAGGCTTGAGTCCATTATTAATGATAATATTAATGATAATGATAATGATCGAAAAAATGGGTAATAATAATGATTATATAATGAAAAATTCCGTAACGTAAAATAATGGTAATATAATGATAATGAACAAAAATAATGAAAAAAACAATTACTTTTTCATTACTTTTTCATTACTGAAATTAATAACAATAATATGTATGGCATTGACGATCATGAGTTCAAAATTCTTTTCATTGCTTCAAATAACATAGATACATGTACCTATTCTGCAATGCACAAAAGTTTACTTCAATTTCAGATAACAGATTAAAGCTAAAAGGATGGCTTATACCATCCTTGTGTAAATGCAATACTTTTTAAAGTCACAATTATCACTTATAAATAGTGATTGTTCATCAAAGTACAATTTCCTTATCAGAATTGTCAACAGTAAGACCTCAGCAAATAATCTTAATGATCCTTAATTGAAGGCATGGTCACTGCTATTCTTGTGAATAGCTGCAGTTTAGGTATAGAGGCTTGTTAAATAACAGCTCAGGAGTCCTTATGGAAGTTGAAGAACAATAGGGTCTGGCACTTCTAACTGATAAAAATGGGAAATCAAACAGGCAATGATACATGGGTGTTTAATTGCATTAATTCTAGCAAAGCAAAATATCAACTGTAGGAAATCTAATTATATTTGTTCAAATTTCCTATTTCCTTTATATCAAAGTAATATACATAATACTAATACAAAAGCAATCATTAAACTAAAGAACTTGTAAAAATAATGAAAAAATAATGAGATATGTGTATGAAATTGTAATGATAATATAATGATAAAAAAGTAATGATAATGAAACCTTTTTTTGACAAATTATAATGATAATGAAAATTTTCATCATTATTTATAATGATTGATAATGGTAATGACAAAAATTAATGGGCCCAAGCCTGGTTATGGAACATTCAGTATTTGTGACAGGGTGGGGTAGGAGGATATTCCAAAATTGCTGTGAAAAGATTAATAGCCCCCGCTCAAACCTCTGTGAAAAAATTGGTAACCCACCTCAATTTCATGTGGCAAAAATTGATGACCCCCCCCCTACCCACCCGACCCCCAACAGTTAACGCATTCATTGTCGTTTAACTAAGGGCCGAGTCATTATTTAAGCCGTGGGGGGTCGGAAAAAAACTTGGGGGGTCAGATGTTTGAATTTGAATGTTGTGGGGGGTCAGAAGTTTGAATTTGAATGTTGTGGGGGGTCAGAAGTTTCAAAATGGAAGTTGTGGGGGGTCAGAAGTTTAAAATGGAAGAATATGGGGGGTCAAATATTCTGATTCTTGAAATTTTACTGGGGGGTCGGGGCTGTGGCAAGCGTTAATATTTCTTAATAAATGTTGGTAGAATTTCCTGATCTTTTTCTTTGGTATGTGATCAATCATTTGGTTGTATAAAATATCTTGTAATTTTGTACCTAGTTTCATATGTCAACTCAACACATGCAATTGTATTGCTCATATTTGCCAAAATGCTTTTGACAGAGGATTTTAGTGATTGGATGGAAAAAATTTCTTTAAGTATGCCTTCCCCAAGAATTTGTACTGCTTAAAAATATATCAAAGTTAACTTGTCATGATATGAAAGGATTGGTGCTATTAATTGAATTTAGAGTTTTTGATAATACCTCATTGGCTCTTATATTAGAGCAATTATCTGAGTGACTGCAAGCAACTTATGAAATGGAATATGAAACCTTTTATCAAGATTGAATTATATTATGTTTAATTGTCTTTCGACTAACCACTAACTTTTATTTTCGAAAATGCAATATAAATTCTTTACTTTTTTTTTTTTTTTTTTAACAGATTGAAGATTAAATCGCTTTCTCTAAATTCAATTAAATAGCATCACTCCATTTATATCATGACAAGTAAATACAGTTTTTATTAAATTTTGTTTATTGCATTTAATAAACTGGGGAAAACTAGTTTCATTCATTCATAGTTTCATTCATATAGCTAAATATTTTTGCAAATTTGTGCAGCAGATATGACAGCACAATGCTATGCTAATACATACACAGGGCATGTGGAAATGGGGGTGTCATATGCTAGGTAAGATATACTAAAGTGGGGGGTCGGAAGTTCATATTTCAGGCATATATTTCAATGTTGAGGGGTCATATGTTTGATTTGCGAACCCGTGGGGGGGTCATATGTTTGATTTACAAATGCGTGGGGGGGTCATATGTTTGATTTGCAAACCTGTGGGGGGGTCAGAAGTTAGAAACACCGATGTCGAGAAAAACTTCTGACGCCCCCAATTCTTAAATAATGACTCGGCCCTAAAATCCTATTTGATGGATAACCATAATGTAAAAAACAGTAAATTTTAGTAAAAAATCTCTAAAAAATAGGGGTAAATTTTATGTGAAAAATTGATAGCCCCCTCAAAAAGTGTGTGAAAAAATTGATTGCCCCCCCCCCCCCAAACATTGTGACAAAAGTTCATGGCCCGTCCTAAAATCCTCCTACTCCACCCTGTCATAAATACTGAATGGTCCCTTAGGGCCGAGTCATTATTTAAGAATTGGGGGGGTCGGAAGTTTTTCTAGACATCGGTGTTTCTAACTTCTGACCCCCCCACGGGTTTGCAAATCAAACATATGACCCCCCCACACGTTTGTAAATCAAACATATGACCCCCCACGGGTTCGCAAATCAAACATATGACCCCCCCAACATTGAAATATATGCCTGAAATATGAACTTCCGAACCCCCCCCCCCCACTTTAGTATATCTTACCTAGCATATGACCCCCACATTTCCACATGCCCTGTGTATGTATTAGCATAGCATTGTACTGTCATATCTGCTGTACAAAAACTATGAATGAATGAAACTAGTTTTTCCCCAGTTTATTAAATGCAATAAACAAAATGTAATACAAACTGTATATATTAACTTGTCATGATATAAATGGACTGATGCTATTTAATTGATTTTAGAGAAAGCGATTTAATCTTCAATTTGTTATTTTGAGAAAAAAGTAAAGAATTTATATTGCATTTTCCGAAAATAAAAGTTAGTGGTTAGTCGAAAGACAATTAAACATAATATAATTCAATCTTGATAAAGGGTTTCATATTCCATTTCATAAGTTGCTTGCAGTGGCTCAGATAATTGCTCTAATATAAGAGCCAATGAGGTATTATCAAAAACTCTAAATTTAATTAATAGCACCAGTCCTTTCATATCATGACAAGTTAACTTTGATATATTTTTGCAGTACAAATTCTTGGGGAAGGCATACTTAAAGAAATGTGCTTTAAAAAGATTTTTAGAGTTCTTTCATATCTCATTTTCTCAAATAAATCAGTTGCCTATTACTGCTTTTGATATGCATGATGAAACATAAAAGAGTCAACACGAAGAACTAATATAACATTGTACTGACTCTCAGTTGCAGTTTTCAATCCATGATATAGCAGAATTGAGCCTGTCTTTGAAATATCTATGAAACAGTATAATGCTCAAATCATGAGGCGGAGTTATATATTCCACTTGTGTCATTAAAGGGTCTTTAGTTCTCACATATTCAAGCAGATAATGTGAAGGGCTGTCATTGGCAGCCAAATCTAGTAATTTCTGAAAGGTTTGTTCATTGAAAATGCACACCATTTTCAACATTCTTTCTAACCACCAGTAGTAGATTGTAATGTTTGGAGTATCATATGTGCTATAGGCGTATTTAAATCCCTCGAGCATTGAATTCTCATTGTCGTACAGCCATAGTTTCCCATCTTTTGATAATTTGACATTTCGTTGTTCTGATATCATATTTCTGTAAGTCTGAAGTTTCTTTGCCCAGTACATCTTGTACACTAATCTGTAACAAATGATTTTGATTACTATATTAGTACACATAGATTTTAACCGAGATAAAGCAAACCATTACCTCAAATCGATTCAAGAATTTCAAAATTTGAATCAGTTGATATAATAATATACAAAATTGAACTACATTAACTTTTAAAAAGCAAAATCTAATCCTATCTAAATCCTATTTAATCACAATGCGTGACATCGTCTTGAATTCTACGGGTATTTGGATAGATGTACACCTACCGATCGAATTGACAAGTTACATAATCGAAAACTATTGTATCACTCCACTGTCTAATTGCCACAACATCCTTTGCGGTGAGATTGATAAGATCCTCTTTTCTAACTGTTCCTCCATGGAGAAACCTATCCGCCAATGTATGTGGCAACAGTGCATATCTGGAACCGAAAGAAAAACATGAAAATATTATTGTAGTATATGATATATGTTTTAGAAGTCCCTACTATTACATACTTCTTGGAGCATTGATATATACATATTGCCGACAGTCCATTTCAATGTAATCTATTTGTTGGGCTACACAGTGTATGTATTAATATAACAATGCGTGTGGGTCCCTTCTGCCTTGTCATGTTCTGTGCTTGTATCATCCATTGGCCCCAGGATCGTGGGTGAATGGTATGACTGGTTTGTATACTACTATAATTTACAAACATGATCCCATTAGGATTACTACTATTATGTAGAAGGGTAACTACTCGGTACAAAGACCAGGGAAGCCAGCTGCAGGGCCACTTTAGGCTGCATTTATGCTCTAGTATTTACTTTATCACTTGACAGTATTGAAATATCATGTCACAGTCCTATGCAATTGAAATTCAACTATGTTCACCAAATTTCCATAGCCATAAAATCAAATCAATCAGGATATTGTTTCTGATTGGCTAGATTTAGTTAGGTTTGCAGTATGGATGATTGTTATTTGATTTATTTTATTACTCTGGTATAGTATAACAAACAATACGAGTAGCATACTAGCAGATAATATAAAGGCTTTATCTGTCACCTTTACAAACACTAAACAAAGTCTGCTATAATCTTTATGGTAATGCAAACTTAACCGCCAATCAATTCTGATCTCAATTCCAGCCATTCAGAAACAAATCTAAGATTTGTTTACTCATGATAAATGAAGCTATGGAAATTTTATGAATATATTTAGATTGTGATTGCACTGTGTCAGCTTATATCAACAATGTCAAGTGTTGAAGTGTGTAATTGAGCTTAAAAACAAAAACAAAAACACACACACACACAGATGCCCTGGCTCGAAATCCAAAACTTTAACTTACAAACTTCTAAATTTCCGGTTTAGTCATCAGTAGATCACCCTGGAGAATGACGTCATTCTTGAGGATGGTCTACTGATGACTAGTCGTAAACGTTTGAAGTTTGTAAGTTGAAATGTTGGATTTATCATACAATCAGTCTTTACATACGGTGCACTCATACCTATCAAGTCCATCCACCCACTGCATGACCGGCAGGAGTGCACCGTCCGTCCACTTGGCGGCCCTCAGCTGGGGCACCACGGCTTCCCACTGTGGTGAGGACACATTGTAGCGCACCAGTCTGGCCACAGGCACGCAGTCCAGACCCAGCAGTACAGACACGTGGTAGGCGAGCACCTCATCTAGTACGAAGAGTGGTGGGGGTGTCATGTGAGATCATACATTCCACATCCCACTTATTTGTAAATCATCTTTTTTTTGCATGTCCCTCTTCATGTTGACACTGTTACCTCCTTTCATTATTTTTCAGCGTAATACATGTATTCCCCGCATCCCACTAACAAGAGATTCCTATTGTTCTACAATTCTCCCACATTCCCCATTTTCAGCTTTCCCCATCCTCACAACCTTCTACCTTATAGATGGTTTCACCACGTCACTGATGCCCAAT
>CM032660.1:19694162-19781875 GCA_019095985.1 Streblospio benedicti | reverse complement strand
TTTAAGACTTAATATGCAGCATTGAGAAAATGAAGTCAACAACCTCTCAACTCACTAAGTTCATTACAAATGAAGATAAAATCAACTTAAATATCGCAGGGATAGCATATATACATGCATGCTGCATTTACTAGTATACGGTCAAATAAGATATTGGGAAGAATCATCAATTTAAGGGGCAGGCCTTGACAGGTACAGGAATGTGTATCTATAATGGAATCCCACTGGTCAGGATTTTGGTAAGATCCAAATTTTGGGCTGGGCATTTAGATGGGTAGGAGCTCTTTCTGAGCTCTTAGATTACTGAATATGCTGTACTGACCCAGTACATTGCGGAATGCAGTGCTTATCATATCGTAACAGTTGCGTGCGCACATTCGTGTCCCATCCTCCAGTGTAAGCAACCTATTTCCTTTACTAGTCTCAGCACAGCTATCGGTGGCATTTACAAACTTCATGGAATTCAACTTGCTGGCAAACATGTCTGCATCCCGTAGGGTATTACCTAAATATATACATGAAAATTAGCATATATGCGGTTTAATATGGATAAATAATCGATTCTCACATTTTAAATGTTGACCATACTATAAACAGTAACGATAAACAATATATGTTTCAAATGAGCCCTTTATCATCAATAGTTTTCCTATTATAGATAACACATTTCATGACGTGCTATATTTCAAAACTAAAGTTTTGAACGTAAAGACTCTTTCGTACCAATTGTCTTTTTAACCGTGAAATCAAGTCTCTACGACTGTCAATGTATTTGAGGATATGTGTCTTCTGAGAAACAGCTTGCTCGGGATTTTAATTTGTTTTTATTTTGTTCATATAATTATCAATACTGTTATACTAATTTTTAAGAAAGTTCGTCAATTCTGTGTCTTTCAAACTTAAAATGGATGCAAAATGAACAGTTGCGCAGATATGAAAAAAGAGACACACTTTTCCAGATAATTATATACATTTTGTTATTCCACTGTGTTTGTTATCTACAACTGCGATGTTTTTTTTTCATTTATGCGTTTGTTACACAATGTAAAGTACCAACATTTCCACTTATTGATTCATAACAACATTTTACATTAATCTATATATTTTAAACCATGCTATTTGATTAGATCAGATCATTATCTACACAGCATGGTCTAATTAATAGTAAAAGAGAAAATATAATTTTAGTAAACGCTTAAAATAAACGTTTCCGTGCTTTTATGTCATATATCTAAATTAAAATTCACATATCATGTAAAATGCTGAATTATAAAGAAACAGTAATCATGTGCAAAACATACCATACCTTTGGGCATTTCATATTTGCGAGTTTCCTCAAAAAATGCATTTACTCCTCTCTTTGTAGAAACTAAAAGCTCATATTTCAATAAAACAAATTTGTCATGAATTGGGACGTGCCTCTCATCTGTATCATTAATCCGTTTGCTAATAAAAATACATCTAACCATCATTTCTACAATATGATACAAAACAATACTAGCGATAATCCGTTTAAAACACTTATTGCTCCACCGACATGACATTGTGTATGATACGTGTTGGTGCACCAGGTCTGTATAAGACACCCAGTAAAACTAGTGGCACATCACTTAGTTCTGTGACTGTGACATTGATAAATCAATGTCACAGTGCTGGGGTGGTATAAGATAAATGCGTTTTTTTCTGACGGCGACGAATGTTGTATGAATAGACTAGAAGTCTTCACACATAGAACATACATTTTTAAGGGCCTGTCACCAAAGAGCATTACCAAGAGATCTAACGTCGTATGTTTCATATAGTGCTCGTATTGAGCATTGTTATTGACTATTATTTAGTATATTCGCGTGTTTATCATGGTGGACTTGTCACTGCGATTCTACAATAGGGTCCACTATTGGCTTGCCAAACTTCTTCTACGACCACCCTACGTCATGGTCCGACCGTGAGGAGGCAGTGCGGAGACCTTGCGTTAAACGCAGATGATTTACCCGCACGTTGTCGGCACAGACACAGTACTGGGGTCGTGCGTTGCCTGTACCATGAACGTGCGGATCCCGTACTTTTGTAATCGCACGGTGCGTAGGACGTAAGCTATACGCGAGTACATCGCACGTTCTATGCAAGTTGATCTCACGGCCACCTCAATAAAAACCACTCCCTGTGTCGAAGAACTCATAACGCATGGAGCCCGTGCGTATGTGCCCACAACTGTACTCTTGTCAATGCTTGCGGAAAACGCCGTAGACGCCGCAGACCTCAACACGCCTTGCGGCGACCACCGAAATTCACATTCGATCTGCGCTCATTATATGTGTAGTTACAATTATGTACATTCCACGAAATATTTATTTTTCATGTACCCAACATCATTTTATGTTTTAAAAAAAATATTTTTAGAAAATAATTTCTTTGGACTTATCATTTTTTTTACCTAGAAAACATAGATAATATACTTTAACGATAAACTGAAACTACCACAAAGCTTTTTGATTAGTCAATTGTTTTACCATTTAAATACTAAATGCTTATCTATACAAATTTTTGACTCTTTGAAATCACGAGCTGCGGCTGGTTTTAGGCAATGCCTATTCATATTACCATTTGTTGTATTGTAATTGATTTTTATGTACAATGTTATGAATAAAATATCTGAATCTGAATCTGAAATAGCACTCCGAGTTATAATGGTGATTAGCCTAATAGTGCATGGGACGAGGCCTGGAATTTCATGATATAGGCTCACTCAAAGTTGGAAAGAACATCATATATCGATATCATTGAAAAGCTTACAATCTCACCTTTCCAACCATGTATGGTGGCAATGCATAACGAGTATCTTTATATCAGAGAAGCGGATTTGAATAGGACCACTTCCAACGTGTCTGTAGTAGATATGATTTGCCATTTTCGTGGATGGTTTTTATTCAGTGTTCATTATCTTTGTATTTTTAAGGATTTTATATAGAAAATGTAATATGTAATGCATCAATCGAAAGGGACATAGTTTTCTTTACATCGGTATGCATAGCATATGACCAGATTACATTGAATTAGAACATTACCCAGATTAAACATTGTTTTTACCAATTACGGTGTATGGAAAAAATACAATGGAAAGTACAATCAGATCTTTAGTTTGCATTGCATCCCAACGATTTACAGCTGCTTACTTAGTAATTTCATATACACTACATGAATGCTTACTTAGTAGCCTTTATAACATGAGCAAATAGTCATGTCGTCACAAGGAGTATAGTACGTGGTAATGAAAATGGCACATGCCTATTGCCTAATTAGACATCGGACAGGACGTGCCTCTGGGACCTTTACAACCTGACTTTGTCACAATCAATCAATCAATCAATCAATCAATCAATCAATCAATCAATCAATCAATCAATAGCATTTATTATATACACATTATTTGACATTAAAACGTTATGTACAGTAAGATACATGAATTTATTTTATTTCGTTTTTATTGTTTTTGTGGGGGTAAGGGGGCAGTGGTGGCTGATAGTTTCAAGCCACTTAAGCATGATAAATTGAAGCCCCCAATGATACCAAAGTCACTGCCAAACTTGTCATATATCAACTAAATAAATAGAACGGTACATACGTTTTTAAAAGATTAAGATATAAGATAGGCATTGTTATACTAGTTAAAATAGATACAAGTAAAATTCTATTCAATGTTTAAAAAAAGATAATGTAATGAAAATCTGAAAGCTGAAACTCACCCAACTGGAAGCATCTTGCCACCAATGTGCAGACAGCCGGCTGCAAGAGCCGAAGCCCCAGTCTCACAGTCACGAACGTTCATCTACGAAATGTTACCGTGCGGTCGCAGATCATTAACACAAGGCTCAAAACATGATTCTACATCCAAAAAACCCTGTTGTAACAAAACAATATGTCATTTAACTAAAGCTACGATGTCACGATTGTTTGGGCTTTGAATGTTCAGCGCAGTGGGACCATGGCTTGAACAATTGATGATCAATGCAACTGGCACCACACTCTGCGCCCAGAGAGGCTGCATCACAGCAAATGGCTCAAACCGCTAACGGATTACATGGTAGTTTAAAACCCTTTCAGTTTGTACATGCATTGCAGTTGGAATTTGGAATAATGCTATCTTATATATGAATATAATTGAGTATAATTATTAAAGATGATCTTGTGGATGAATTATCACTTTGTGTGTATTCTAAATTTCAGTTTCTTCTAAGATATTCCACACATTTAATTTGGCAATCAACCAATCAATTAGACCATCATTCAACAACCAATTGGGATAAACTCATCTGTTGTTTTCGGATATGTGCACATATTGAGCCCATAGTGCTGGATGATAAACGTTGATGTAATTGCAACAAATAACCGTGTATACAAATGTAACATCTGTCATGAATAAAAACCACTAAATCTAAATCTATTGACGGATATTTTAGTGCGTATTTTGCTGTCGTCTGTAGAATGTCCAAGAGTATGCTGATCACATTGAGAGACATCCTCCGCTGCTCAAGGTATAATAGTAATAGATTGCTCACAAGATTGCAATTGCACACAATATTTTTGTGGGCTTCAAACATACTGGTACATTAGACGTAGCTATGTAGATGCAGAGGGTTTGGGTGCACAGGGTTGTGCCCCAGAACCCTTTTCATGGTTATGGGATGTTTTTTTGCATCTCCGCCTTCGTGTCTACGAAACACATTCAATCCTGTGGATCTGCTCCCCCCCGCCCCGGTTTAAAAAAATCGCACCTGCTAGCGTTAGAACCTCCTATTCAGGCCGTCTCTCTACTGAGACCACCTAGACCGTTTCTAGGTGTAAAAAAATGTACACATGCCATAAAAAGTGAAACATTATACTACAATTGAAACAATGTAGATATCAATATAATCCTGGCTATAGCCACTTTAGTAAATAACCAACTTATAACTGTTCATAATACGACTGGAGGGAAATGAAACTGAACTACTGATAACAGAAAATTCCTGATAAGCAATGTCTAGATATCGAGCATCTCCTGTACTTCTTCAGTTGGATATTTGGCGAGAATGCTCCCGAGGGCATCAAAAGAAGGATTTGGGCTGTTTGGGCTCAAAAGAAAGAGAAATGACACCCATGCTTCAAACTAGATGAGCAGTACAACATGATCTAAAATCTAGAAAGAGATTTCGAGTCTTATAAAAACCACTTTTAAATACACATGTATAATATGAAATTCCAATGTAGTACACACAAATCCCCATCATATATTTGGTAAATGACCAATTATCATCTATTTGTAAGATTGAAATGAACAATATTTTATTTAGCATACCATCATCATTCAAATCATTGAGAGGCGCAGTTACATATTTTCTTCCATGAATATATCACCCACACCTTGACAAAAGTTATGAAAAGTTAGAGAGAAAAGGTACCCAAATCAAATGTGACAAGATACAACTACATCCATTTTCAGTTCCTTGTCAAACACTCTTTTGCAACAAAAGGAGTCAGTTTATTTCCACGGGTAGTAACTATCCCCATTACCAAAGTGTCCCTATCAGGGAATCAGTTGTCATAACAACATATAGCAACGTGAGAAAGAAAGATTGACATCTCTGTACAAGAGTACGAACTGTAGTGCCCTTTTCGTCCATTTCATATTGATGAATGCCTGATACATCCCAGTGCAAATACACAGCCACCATTGAATGTCCCCTCCAAAGACGGGAGCTGAGATGTGGGTTGAATAAGCAACTGCTGACACTGTTATTGACGAAATGTCGCGTGGGACGTGCGGAGTAAATGCCCCGTGTTTGGCCAACAACGACGTGTATTGATCAAGGCGGCTCTTCTGAGAAATACGGCAGACAGCCGAGATGCTATTGAAGAAATGAGGGGCTCTTAATTGTAATCATGGGGGTGGGTGAGTGGGGAGGATTTAGAATTTAGGGAGAGACCATCTTGGCTCACCAAGCTATCATCTATCATAATCGTCAAAATATTGATATATAGATGGGCCCAAAGGAACTGCTGAACACGGGCAGATGGGGATGGACAAGAATACATGTAAAGAGTTTTCAATTGTAATCGTGGTGAGAGTGTTGGGAACATCTAGAATGATAAGGATGAGAAAAATTGCATCAAATTTGTATCTATTTTAGCCAAGAAATGGTTTTCCCATTTAATTGCTTCATTGTCTAAAGCCACAACTTGTTGTAAGGATTCAGAAGAAAAGCGTCTAATCTAAATGTATGGGAGTTTTAATAGCCTACGTTCAAACTCCAGCCTGCATGCCAACTTTTGCTCATGTTCTTTCTCAACTCACTGTGGAGCATACAGTGTTCTGTAGTTCTAGTGAGATTTGGCGCTACAATGCACTACGCTTACATTGCCTGACCTGTATCTAGTTAATGTGTAGGTACGGTGTTCAACTATGTGCAGCTGGTAAGGTTTGCTCATGTCAACACTCACTACCAGACCCAATCAGGAATTGAATTCACGTCCTTCTGGTCAACTCCGTTTCCAATTGGCCAGAAGCGACTATTGTGAGATACCGATAAAGGAAAAAGGTTCCAAAATGTTATCAGGAGCTTTATCACCATGGCATTTTTGTTAATAAGAATTATAAGACAAGTATATATACGAATTCACGCACGAACACGATTTTCATACTTAGAGGTTTTTTGGCATATCCAAATTGCACTGCATAGATGATAGAAAATTACATGTACAGTAGAACCTCCCCTTAAGACCACCTCTACAAAGAGACCTCCTCTATACTAGCACTATTACACACGACCCAAACCTCCATAAAAAGACCACCTCTGAAACCGCTTGAGGCCAATTCCAGGCCTGTGCTCAGGGGCAGTGGAGGTGGAAGTTCCGAGAGTTCAGCTGAATCACCTTCGAGTGACATATTTCATTCTGATGTGATCAAACATGACATTTACATGAAAGGTGCTTAATGAATGATTCCATGCGAGGAGAATTTGGGACTGTCTCAATTTAGAAACACTCTTTTACTGCAAAAGCTTGGGATCCTTAACTGAACCCCCCATTACACAACGTTGAACACGGTCCACAGCTATACATTTTTTACGATTAATCCTGTTTGGTATACTGACTGGGCGATATGATTTTTGCGGGTGTCTGTCATGGTACCACAGAGTGTACTTTTTTTAAAGCAGGATGTCTATATTGTGATTTGAGAGGGTCCCGGCAAGACATGGTTTTAATTGGATATTTTAACGTATTCAGTATCTTTGAGTTGGGGTTCAAGTGGTCCTCGCCCCCTCCCCCCTCCCTAAACCACCACCAACTGACGGGCCCCAGTGGCCTTGGCCGTATTGTTGTTGTCGGCTGTTCCTGTCCTTCTCAGCGCCTCCAATCTCGTCTGATCATTCACGTAAACGCGTTACGATGAGCGCGCAAACAACGTATGCTCACTGAGCAGCAGCCATAGAGGTGTCAGCACAGAATTGGGTCGATTTATCATTCAATACCATGTGCTTTCGTGGCCGAGTGGATAGGCACTTGGACTTGTGGATAGACGGTCATTGGTTCGATTTCCAGTCGGGTCTTTTGATGGGTGTTGAGCAAATTCTTGCCTTAATGGTTGCACACTGCTCCATGGTATCTACACGTTTAGTAGGTACAGATCATTTGGTTGAAAGAGTGCGTGAGTGATTGTGTGAGTGATGAGCTCGAGAACAATACTTGAATCACAACTAAAAACCATCATTTACATTTAATGTACCATATAATGCATGATTAGTTCTTGCCTCTTTTGTCGTTCTCCCTCCAAATATGCAGCTTTGTATGAACTTACAGTATAACCTCCGAATAAGATCATTGGAATGCCACATTCTTGTTCTGTACACATCCTTATTTTCAGTCTTAACCCCACATCCCACTTTCTTAATTTTACACCGGACTATAACGTATAACCCTGCAACAGTATCCTTACAATGTATACAGCACTCGAGTCTAGACAAGCTAAACACAACCTGCAACTGAATATTTATATGTTTCTTTTCTTCTTTCCATCTTTCCCAGTGCACCTGACAAAACTCTCGACCTGCCCACCAAGTGTGATCCCAGCAAACACTTTCCATTGGACGAACGTGCCTCCGCTGCCAAAGTGTGGGGGTGCTGCGCTTGTAACAGAACGGCAGGGGGGATTTCCCTGCTGTTCTGTTCTCTCCCCCGTCAACATGGAGATGGAGATTCCGATCCTCCCGTGTGCACCACATTGCGAGCGGAAGATGTCATACTAAATGAAAAAGATATCCTAGAACTGCAGGAAAAAGATGGCATGCTGTTGTTGGCATGTGATGATGACAACACGAGTAGACGGTTCAGTATTGCATCATCTCTTGATGCCTTCACGTGGTCATCCTCGGCTACTCCTTCGAGAAGATCCAGTATTGCTCAGACACCTTCTAGAAGGTCTAGCATCACTCAGGATACTTCTAGAAGGTCTAGCATTTTCAAAAGTGATGATGTTGGATACACACATTCTAGGAGAACGTCTAGTGGTTATTCGGCATCTAGGAAGTGTTCCGCGGCTTACGGAGGCGGGGTAAGTCAATTTCAAAACTTTAAAATGACAATGGACTTTTTGGTAGGAAACTTAAGTGGGTGGACTTTTACCGTGTGTATTTGCATGGGAAAGACAATTGCCAATAGTTTCATACGGCCTCAATTTTGGTGGGGGTGGGGGTGGGGTGAGGGTGGGGGGTGCTTTACATAGGAATGGACTTATAGATGCTTGATTAGCTGCATACAGTAATTCATTTGGTTATGTTTATTTTAATATAAGATTGAAGCAATGTGATGTTTGTGGTACCATAGCGTTAATGCAATGTTATTGCTAAAAGGCATGACTCTATTTTTTTCTAAACTCTATATAACTTTATGTACATTCACTTAATTCCTTAAAAGCTTCATTCTTTTAGATGTGTACAATCTGGGTACAGGGGCCGACAGTCTCTTGAAAAATGGGTATCTGTGTATCATTCTGAACTTTTAGTAGATATCCATCGATACACTAATTCTAGCATTACAAGTCACCAATGTTTTTTACCTTTGACAAAAATAAAGACACCTGTATGTGACCGCTACCAGCCTGCGACCCCGTCAGTGTGTTGATACATTTTGTATCCAGGCTTGTAATTGCCACTGACATGTTTATTTTTGTCTAGAAAATGACAATGTGCGAAAAATCACAACTTTCAATTTTGTTGATTATTTTTTCACCTTGAAGCACTAGCTATTAGCAAAAAAAAAGCTATTTGTAGGTACATCTATAATATCTTTCATTTTATACGAAATTTAAATTGAGATGCATAAAAATTATGGTGGCCATTTTGAAATTCAAGATGGCGGCTGAAATAATGATCGGTTGACGTGTGTCCTGCTTTTAAATGAAAGAGCGAATCAAAATGGACAAACGCTGAAATTTTGGCACTTTTGTACAAAAGTGAATGATTTCCCCCAGCTAACAGGCCCAACCGAACATTTAAATTTAGTCTTTTTCATTTACAGTTACCGCTGTTGGACGAAAACCAGGAACATGACCTTCCCCAGCCGCAAAAGAAGATGGTAAGTTAACGCTGACTAGTATTACATTCTGGAGCCATTTACAGTAGAACTTCCAATTAAGACCACTCTATTGAGACCGCCTCTATCATAAGACCATTTATTGTCGTCCGAAACATTCAAGCAGATTGGTATAACCTCTACATGCACACCAGTGAAGGCCAGTCCCTTGGGTGGTCTTAATAGAGAGGTTCTGTTGTATACAAGCTTCCCAGCATTGTGCAATTTATCATGACTATAATCAGATTGTTACATAGTTTCTGTAGATTATGAACTTTCTTTTTATCAGTGTACAGTTAAGTTGACAAAAATATCTGCACGGTATTTCTGGATACGATGTTAGTGTAGAAAACGAAGGAATGTTTTCAGTGCTTGCAAAGTTGTATTCTTTTCATCAAACACTGTTTCATTGTGATAGCATAATTCCAAACACGTGGCCTGTCACAATAGGCATCAAATGCAAGAACCATAAGCGTGATAAATCATTGCTCAGATTTGAGATATCTCCATGAGAGGGAATTTAGAGCTAAACGTTTTACATGTACAGGTCCCAATTCTCACTCGCTCTTCAGCTATAATAATATTATCATTGGCACGAGTGTTGTTGGTTTTAATGGCAAATACTCTTTAATAGCACGTCTTTTAAAAGACAAAAAATGCACTCCCCGGCCAAGAACCAATCAGGTTTTCTTCCTAAGCTCTTCAATCGTGTCAATAATAGACCCTGGCATGGGGTCCCGCATCCCTTTGTACACTTTTCAGATATTATAGAAAGTTCAATTTATGCTAAGATGTCAGTCTGTGTCTTGTGGTATTTAACAGACAACAATACCACTCTATTTAATATCAGACTACGGCACTTGGCCTTCTATGTCCTTCCCAAGTGTAATATAGAAAGGTAGCCAATCAGTGCACTGCTCTCGCTAATTTGGAGAGACCTTTGACCTGTCAATATCACCTAATGCATTATACATATTTTGACATGATTGTGAAGATGTCAAGGGTTCAAAAGCAAAGTTTGAGCAAAAAAATGAGTCCTAATTTGATATCTAGCTGAGGGTGAAAATTACCAAATGTGTCAATTTTACTGGTTATAAGCAGAACCAACCCCATAACTACGAATGAGGCATGTGAGTCAACTGCCTCCTATGTTTTGGCGGGATTTTGTTGTTGTCAAACCCTGATTGAGGCTGGGCTAGTTGTAAGATATTTGTATTTAAAAAGTCCTGAAACCCCCTAAAAACTGCTTGCCTGCATCCTTGCACAACATATTTTGCCTCCTATCTTATGCAATCCTAACTACGACCTGCAAAAAAGGCTAAGAAAGGCAGTGTCATCGTGTCTATTTTACCCACGTAGAGTCCTAACAACGCTATCATAAAGACAGGCGCCTGCCTGGCTCATGAGATTCCCCGCCCAAAAGCCCGGAGATGAAACAACGCCGTGATTAGCTTATGATGGAAACCCCCAAACCAGGAGCATGCGCGCATCGATTTTGGCATCTCATTTCAAACGACTTTCATCTGAGCTGGTTTTGGCCGGTTTTGTGGGTTTTCTTGTGGCTTTCATCGTCATAAAATGATACTCAATCAAAAGTGAGGACAACCAAATTGGCGGCCTTTCTCGTCTGCATTCATAAAGCGTGCTACGGGATGACGAGGTATTTGGACAATGAATCATAGAAAAAGATCAGAGTGCATCATTGTGTTTGTTTTCTGAATGCGAAGTGATACTTGACAATTTGGGCTTACAGGGTGCTATAAGAAAGTTAAACAAGATGAAACCACACGTTGGCAACTACTTGAGTAGACTTATAGAATGGCATATCCAGGTTTGGGGGGGGGCGAACTTAAGGGCTTTAATTGGTTTCGTACTCACAATCAATGGCGGGCATGCTAAAAACTCCTTGAGAATTAAGAATTTTGGTAGGAAAAGTAGGAGTGCGTCCCCCTGCAGAACGTCTTGTGGAAAAATAATCCACATATAAAATGGGTATTACAATGAACTAAAATCCATCTCTAATACATCAATCAAATCACATGGCTGCACACGCTTGAATCCTCATCATTCAAAGTCGTCCCTGGAACATAAACAGGCCTTGCATAAAATAGAATCTACAATCAATAGAAGAGAACTATTATATGTCTGCGGACGATAACGCAATTGTCTGCACATAAAAATCGTGGCCCATTTCTTAGGCGGAAGAAATCGAGTTATCCGCCTTGCTCCCATTGATGTAGTAGGACAAGTACTCTTGGGTTTGCCTTAGTGATGGCAGCTGCTTTCTGGACTAGTGTACATTGATTGTAGGCCCATTGTCTAGTATATAGCACAACATAGTGTGAAACTGTAAAAGTCAACAATTTGTATGTAACAGATTAGAACTGTAAAATTAAATTTGTTTCTTCTAGCGTAATAATCGCCATATTTATGCAAATTAAACTCATGCAAATTAGGTAATTTATACGTAATTTGCATTTTTTAAAATAATTTTCATGTGGACATTTGCCAGCTTGCAAACAAGTTATTAACCACTTCTAAATGTTCAAAAGGGCGTGCATTATGAGGTGATTTATGGCTTTATGATATGTCATAGAATCTGGATGGCCTTTAAATACACATGGAGTCAAATCTACAGCGTTGTCTACATTTTTACATCAGGGGTGAACTTAGTTCAACATACCCATACCATTGGCCCGTCAGCCGTAGCGTAAAGTAATTGATAATCGCCAATTCTTATATTGTAGGTTACATATTAAATTTATAAGATTCGATTTGTGTCAGAAACATATATACATGAAAAATGTGAGAATTTTGCGAATTAGATGACTTACATAACTTGTAATTAGTGGAAGATGGCCATAGAAAAGTACTCACAAATAATGGGAGAGGAACTATATTCAAATTAACTTGAATGAAAATTTTAATGATTAAATAAATTCATGGTAATGTGAAATTTCGTTCCTTCAGCAATTCCTCCTCAACAGACATTTCTATATAAAATATAGGTCCCAGAGAAACTTTCAATTTATAAAAGCATTCAATTGCTCAAGTGAGAAAATGGTTCTATTCGAATGCGGCCGTACTGTATGGCTTTCCTTCCCTCAAATTATTTTACACCAAGATTTAGCACAAAACACACAATTCAAATGTCCACATGAAACCTCGTAGGCGCAAAGTACCAAGGTCTTGTCAAATTACAGTAAAACTTAATCATTAGAACACTTCACTAATAGGGACACCTCCCAAATAGGGACAGCTTTTCAATACCCCGTTTGCAATATGCCGCTAGTAAAATGTTTCACTAATATGGACTCCTTTGTAATGAGGACACTTTCCCCTACTCCCACAAGTGTCCCTTGTGGAGAGGTGTTACTGTACTCCAACAGCACTCTCTGTCAACTACAGTGCGATGGACAATGATTACTGTTCAGCTGGTGGGTCGGAAGGGACTAGAGGGTACAAAAACTGCCGCACAAGTCGATGAACTCTATTTACACCTAAACAACATCGTACACCATCATCTCTTGTGCTGATGAGGTTATCCAAGGCCTCGCCTAACAGTCTAGAATGTTCAGTTCCTCTGCAGTATCAATAGTAAGAAGTGAGAGAGATATATATGTACTATGTGGGGAAAGATAAGTGTACGTATGCATGTAGCTTTTAAAACACACACGTGCCAATTAAACATGGCTACAAGACCACGGCGGCTATGCATATTTGAGACTGTCTGACCATGGCTTTCACTACATACATGTAGTACCATGTGGGGTAGCCTTTTGTCCTAGGGCCTACATCTCAGAACTCACTGTACTGCGGAATTGTGGATTCATATAGTTCAATGAATTGACCCAATTTCTATTTTATGATAGCCCCATATACACTTAGCTGACTTCTATGACGATATTTTATTTGATGGCCCATGGCTACTTTTTGTGTCCTTTTTTAATTCCATGCACCGAATGACCCCGCTGGTTCAGGATCTGGCCGAAATGTTACCGTAAAACCTCCTATAAAGACCACCTAAAGAGACCGCTTCTATAATAAGACAATTTGTAGTGATTCCAAATCTCAATAAGAGACCATCTCTATTGAGGCTACTTCCAGTGGGGGTGTTTTTTTTATAAGCATTTGGGATGTTGAAAAAGGCTAACAAGAGGATGTTGTAAAGAAAAGTTAACAATTATGTGATGGTGGGAAAAGATATGTAGTATTTCATAACTCCATCTAGCAGGCTTCTCCGGTGAGTCCAATTCCAAGCATTCTTATAATATGATCACTTACTTGAGTCATGCAAGCTGTAACTTGACAAAAACTATCAGACCATAATGTCTTTTGAAAAAACAGGGGACCTTCATTTCTGACACCAAGAAATTGTGAAGCCTCAAATGCTCTCTCACCCTGGCCAGCCAGGCATGTTTTTGCGCAATCGATATCAGACATGCTGATTTCATCCATCTCACCAAATCGCGGACTCCGTGGTGCAAACCATGACCCACTTTACGACTCAAACGATCGACCACACGAGACATCCTCAAACCAGACGTGATAAACGTGTGATTTGAAGCCCCAGTCTCAGTCACCAATGTGCATCTGTCTAAAGCCCTAGTCTCACAGTCGCCAATTTGGATCTAAAGCCCCAGTATCACAGTCACAAATGTGCATATACAGCCCAAGTCTCATAATCACCAATGTGCATCTAAAGCCACAGTCTCACAGTCACAAATGTGCATCTAAAGCCCCAGTCTCACAGTCACCAATGTGCATCTATCTGAAGCCCTAGTCTCACAGTCACCAATGTGTATCTAAAGCTCTAGTCTCACACCCTCCGATCACTGGCATTTCATGGTGATCTAATAGATAGTTACGGATTTATTAGATTCAAATGAAATATTGATTGTCATTTCTATATGGTGTATAGGAACATAGATGAAACATGTATCCATCTTTTTTTCATGGAAATCGTACACAGTTACAACATTCATTTTCAGTCAAACCCACAAGTACGACCACCTTTATAATAAGACCATTTCTGTCTGCCATAAAGAGAACCCGCATGCAGAGACTACCTCTCTATTGAGACCACATGGTGGCCTCTTACCTGGTTTGTGTCAATGAAGAAATTCTATAAACAACAGCATGCAGATCTACATATTTTCAACAAGGAAAATACTTCCATGTGATTTGATCATGCTTTAATGTGGCAGAATAAAGAAAGTCTGAAGCCTCTGGATTATTATACCTTTTATGAATTTTAAACATTTGTTTGCAAGCAGTGCAAAACTGTTCACAGAATCTACACAGTAGAACCTGTCAATTAAGACCACCTCTATATAGAGATCACCGTTATAGTAAGACCATTTTCAGACCGCCGCGAATATCATGCAAAAAGCGCATCACCTCTTTATCAAGACCACCTTAGGCAGTCCATAAGTGGTCTTAATAGAGATTTTTACATTGCCGGTGCATATGCATGTAGGTACACAGAAGTCCTCTATTAACGGTAGACACTTTTATGCAGTCACTTGCCCATGAAAGAAAAACACATCTTTGCCAAACATTAGTTTTTTCAAAGCTGTGGTCAGACAGTCATGAAGATCGAAGCCGAATCAGTCGTGATATTGTAACCATTGTTAACCGGAACATTTTCTCATCTCGGGTATGGTTTAAAATATAGAATCATAATGTATAGCTTTCCTACTGCATATCATAGAAAATTCGGAAAGATCATACGTGACTGTCTGACTGGGGCTTTTACATTGGGGCTTTAACAGAGTAGGAAGTTACACTTCATCTTTTTATATATATGTACAGTGTATTCATTTACCTGATACAAACATACATTATATGGTGGTAAGCTTCATGGCCCTATAAATGTGTTTTCATGTCCTATATCTATATAGTAACGTACATCACTATAACGGATACCCGAATGGATGGGGGAGATTCAGTGAATGCAGATGTAAGTAATGATATATATACTTCTCATGCTAACACAGCGCAAGCATATTTTGACAGCTTTTGTAGGTAAAGGTGTCAAAGGTGATGCAGGACCATGGGCACCAACATTTTTTCGACCCCATGCAAGGACCTAAATTAAATAGGAACGCGTTCGTTTCAACGGCCAAGTTGGGTAAGATGAGGTCACGTAATACTGACCTGTCCAAGAATACTATTGATAGCACACAAAGAAACACGCATGTGATCATGTTTGAATTCTGATCAGTGCATGGAGTACTTAATTTGTGAAAAGTAGACGGCTCTGTCAGTTGTAATGAAAATTGGAAATGCAGTTAAATTTGAGCAACATTTGACGGACTAATTCTGGAAATCTGGGTATAACCAGACATATATACGTGTTGCTTGGTATGCATTAATTGAATACGTGGAAAACTATAGAAAAAGTTGATTAATACCCACAAATTAGATGAATAGTGTATTTATCAGAAACGCATTTTAGAAAGCCAAATCATGTCCCACAAAACTGTCATCATGATGGGAAAAAGTGTACTTTACCAAAAAGTAAAAGAGAGAAAATGGACGTGGGTGAAAAACTTCATGAAGCGTTTACCATTTACTCAGCATAACCTATTGCTGGCGCCTTTGCTGCACCTTGCAATTTTGACAGGTGAACCAAGTGATGTTATCAAAACATTCATATCTAGTTACAATATTAATCTGAAATATAAAGAACTAGGTTCTAACACACCACTTCACATGGTAGTGATACAGAAAAGATGGGAACTGGTACCAATTCTAGTCAGCCGTGGAGCTGACGTCAACATGGAAGATGATTCTGCTGAGATTCCATTAGATATCGCTCTATCTAATGATGCACCACCAGAAGTTATAAAACAACTGATCTCCCCGATCAATATGCGATTGAGATCTAAAGGTATAACACTATTTCATAGGATTGTGTCTGAAGAGCGCTGGGACCTCGTGCCATATTTAGTCCAGCATGGGGGAGATATCAACATTGTCGATCACCTAAATAAGTCGCCATTATATTTGGCTTTAGGACATGATGTCCCAAAGCATGTCTTTTGCTTGATGATCTCACCTGAGAATGTTAACATGCAAACTACCGACTCCCGCCGAACGCCACTCCACCAGGCAGTGGCGCATGCCCAATGGGGGCTTGTTCCGATCCTCATTAGCCACGGAGCCGACATAAACCTTCTGGATCTTTCTGATAGTGCACCACTGCATCTTGCTATTGATCTAGAGCTACATACTCCACAACACATTATTACACAGCTCATTTCGGCTCGAAATATCAACAAGGCAGACAGGCATGGCCAGTCTCCTCTCCACCTAGCAGCAGCCTGTGGACTTCACTCACTGGTGCAAATTCTTCTGCATCATGAAGCTGACCCCACCAAAGTTTTAGGCTTCCGACCGCAAGTATCACTGAAAGTATCACTGAAAGGTATCTGTATCGCCGCCGTACGCAGACACATGTGGGTAAGGACCGATGCAGCACTTCAGACTCTTGGACTTCCACGCTGTCTTGTGGATGAGGTGAAAATGATAGGACTGGCACAGCAGTTTGTTTCCTGGTGGAAGAGAGAGATGGCGGCAAAGAAATCAGCATCCCAAGATTGAGAAATTTTAAATCAGTTCGTCATCATCATCATCAATCATCATCAGCCATGGGGGTCGACATAAACCTACTAGTTATTTCTGATTGCTCATTTTTGAACACTTTCAGGGATTTATGTAATATGTTTGAAAATGAGTCAACATGGAATTACAGATGCTTGTGTGTTATCATCGTAGAATTGAACTAATATTTCTTGGGTTATGTTTCAGAACAAATTTGCACCCTTCTCTTACCCATCATTGGTCTTCACCAAAGGCAAATTTGGATTTTGTTTTTGGAGGGTAGGATTTCTGATGGACTAAATCTGTTTATTAGGATCTTCATCTCATGTTTTGTGCACCTCATTCTTTTTATCACTATATAGGCTTATATAATGTAAACGTTGAATAGATAGATAGAATGTTTTTATTGACAAATGTTACATTTGTAATCATAGCATACTTTCAATGGATATACATGTAACACCCAGTCCAATGGGCTCAATTGTCATAAAATGAATTTGTCAAAAATTATGCAATAAATACTCAAGATAACAAGAAACACCTAGACGTAAACTTATTTATCCTGAACAGACAAAATACATGTATTCATGGTTATATACACTGACTAACATTAATGCATTTATAAACATACAAATTATGAATAATACTATATACTTACATTATAGATAATAGATACCAAACAGATTGACCAATAGTGGGATGAAAAGTTGAACACTTAATATATAATTATTTCTGTATATTCACAATTTTTGGTAATATGGAAATTTTTTAAAAGATATTTTGAAAAATTGTCTGATATGATTAGAACTAATTAATGATACATTTACTATAATACTTCGTACATATTATCTACATTTCCATAATATGTAATCAAAGCTAATTTGTTATTATAATTTTCTATATATATGTCAAATAGTTTGCAAATAATTTGGTTTCTGAGGAGGACATTTTATCGTTGAGACGTTAAACTTCACTTAGAAATTTTTTTTGGACACTTTGGACATTAAAGCAGTATATAGAACTGTCATTATTTTGACTTCTATATAATAAATATGAGAGGACCTGCTTCAGCTCAAATATTTAAGCTAGAAAAATAGTGACCATTCTGCTGAGGTGATAATGACCAGCAGTGAGCGTGTTATGGTCAGTGTTGCCCAGAATGACCCATGAGGAGGCCGCGATGGCAGGTGCGCTGTATTGGCCCAATCGGATTACCCTTGGCCCTGTCTGTAGTCGGACATTTTTTTGTAGTAGGGAGGTAGTTTCAGAGTAATATAAAAACTGTTGTTCAATCAATTACAATTCCTGTGGATTGGTGAAAGACAATGAAATGTATTTGTGACTAGGTGATTTAGGAAAAAAAAATGTAGGTGAATGGATTTTCATCAAGGCTATACTAATTATACCACCCTCTGTAATCACTGTTTTACATTGTTAACATCCCGGGTCCAGGCACCTCTTCTTTGTCACTGATTTAACAAAGGGTGACTGCAGCTTTGATAGGATAAAAATGACACCATTTAAAGACACTTTTATGACCACTTCAGAAGCAAAATAAGACCTTTTTCCACAAATAAGTAGTCTTTTCTATAAATGCAATACTGTGAATGAATGCATAAGTAATATCAATTTTTACCAAACGCATTTAAAAAGCTGTATTTAATAAAGTGCAAGTTTGACTCTTTGTATCAGTAAACATGTAAACATATATAGATTTATGCGAAAGGAAAAATTTCAATAATTCAAAAATATATTTGGTGTCTGGAAAGAAGTTCAGACCTTTTCAAGACGTTTTGTGAAAACAACATGCATTGTAATACAATGTATCTGCCACAGTACTCTATTAAAGAAGCACCTGATACAGTAAATTCATTAATAATCATTATCAAATAAATACATACATTCATCATCAAATTCATTAATAATTAATAAATACATCGATGCATGCCTCATAATACTGTGAGGTGAATTAGTTGATCTATATTATTACAAGGATGTAGTCACATTGTCATTCATATGGTTTTTAATACAAATGTGTAATAAGGAAAATTATGAAAGAAAAATATCATAGTTGCTAATACCAACACGTGTCTGCAAAGTAAATACAGAAGGACCTCCAAGACTACCTCCATATAGAGACAATTTTTCTAAAGAGACCATTATGGGTGGTCCCAACACTTTATAGACTACTGTGAACTTTCATAACGATATGGACCAACTCTCCATAAGATCACTGGGTGGTCTTAATAGTGGTTATTCTAAGTTTTCTTCTGAGTTTTCTGAGTTTGGAGAGTTTCTTATTAAAGATTACATAATTTCTCATTAATAATGTAAACTAAATTTTAGCTCCAAAGTTGATTCTCACATTCACATATGTAAATCTAAAACTAAATATTCTTGGAATGTATCTTTTTGTGTTTTTTAAGCTGTCCCGTCTGAGTAAATGCTTTCCCACATACTGTGCACACGTATGGTTTCTCGCCAGTATGGATTCTCATGTGAGTGGACAAGCTGCTACTCTGACTGAAACACTTCCCACAGTCACTACACTCAAACGGTTTCTCACCTGAGTGAGTTTTTAAGTGACTGGCCAAGCTGCTCCTTCGAGTAAAACTCCTCCCACATTCATTACACTCAAAAGGCTTCACCCCAGTGTGTAATCTCATATGTTCTATCAGGGTGATCTTTTGACTGAATGATCTCTCACACACTGTACATCTGTGTGGTGTTTCGCGACTATCCCCAGTGTGAATTGGAACGTGTCTGGCCAAGGCGCCACTTTGAACAAAACGCTTTCCACATACTTTGCACTCAAACGGTTTTTCCCCACTGTGACTTCTCATGTGCATGTCCAGAGTCCACTTCTGAGAGCATGATTTCCCACACACCAGACACTGATATGGTTTGTCCCCAGTGTGGACTCTCCCGTGCTTTGTAAAACTGCCTTGGTCACTGAAACTCTTCCCACATTCACTACACTCATATGGTTTCTCTCCAGTATGAATTCTCACGTGGGTGGTCAATGTGCCGCTGTGCCTAAACCTCTTCCCACATTCACTGCACTCAAATGGCTTTTCCCCATTGTGGACTCTCATGTGCGTGGTCAAGTGGTGACTATGAGTAAAGCACTTTCCACACTCACTACAATTATAGGCTTTTTCAGCATCATGGATTTTGATATGTGTATTCAATTTGGATTTGTGTGTAAATTTTTTATCACATATTAAACACGGATATTTCTTTTCATATTGATATTTTTTCTCACTTCCTGGTTTAAGAGATTTGTTATTTCTAGAAGTCGCTGGTCGTTGTTTAACACCGCTCTGAGTTTGTGTTTTGATATTGATTTTTAGATCATCATAGCTGTGCGTTTCTGGTTGGATATTGAGTTGTAGATTTTCACTGCTCTGAATTTCTTTTTTGATATTGATTTTTGGATTATCACAGCTCTGAGTTTCTGTTTTGATATTCATTACAAGATCTTCACTGCTCTGAATTTCTAATTTGATATTTATTGGATTATCACTGTTCTGAGTTTCTGTTTTTATATTCATATTCACATCCTCACTACTCTGTATTTCTGTTTTGATATTTGTGTTTTGATTATCACTGCTCTGAGTTTCTGTTTTGATATCCATATTTAGATCATTACTGCTTTGGAATTCTGATATGATATCCATAGTTTTATTTAATACTGTTTGATGTCTTAGGACTCACAGCTATGTCAACTCCTTTCGTGGCAAATGATTACAGTTTTACTTGACCTGGATTGAAATATTCTGGTATGTGTCAGATTATTTTACAGCTTTAGCCATTAGATAAGATTCTCCAGAATGTAACTTGTATGAAATTCTCAAACACTCGCACTAATGACGGAGCAGCAGCAATTTCGACATATTGAGTCAGATGGCACAATAAAATTAATCCACACCGGAGTCCAGCATAACTTGTATTAAACCCATTTTTATCTTGTATGTGTAACATTTAAACTTCACAGACATGTGTATTGTTAATAGGCACACCCATTACAAAAAGCTGCTGGTATTTTATTGTTTATTATAACAAAGAAAATTGTAAACAGACTAAATTTTAAAACATCTTCCTCATGCACTAAAATAATGAGTTATTTTGATTTAAAAAGTTGTAGAATCAGCTTCTTTAATGAAGTAATTCTGATAAAAATAGCATAATGAATTTATAAAACACAATGACCCCTGATGAGTTTTCCAACATTTCTCAGTCCCATTTCATTTCACAAGTTAATTTATAATAACCCCCCAGCCAAAGAGCCCATGTTTTGTGTAACATTCAGCAAATCAGAACATCAGGAACATTTAATTTCAGCCAAGTCAAACTTATATTGTCACATGTTAAAGTAAGAAATTGTTTTTTGATTTTGGGTCTGTTTTATGTAACACGGGACACATACATATTTTGACATGGTTGACATGGTCTGTTTTCTGCGCATACCATATTGGGTCTGTTTTATATCACTGGTTATGACAGGGTCTATATATATATTATGATATTATGTATGAACAACTGTTTATGACAGGGTCTGTTTCATGTTTGTTTAGATGATTTTTTTGTGTATGATCTATTGACAAATGGTATATATCCATCTACATATTTATTCCAATGAATGTGAAATGTGTGTTTGTGTTGAAAGGGAATATTTTCTATGTCTGTCCAAACATTGAGACAGGTTGCAATCCATGAGAGCGATATTGGGACAGGATATACTTTCGGCTCGGCGCAGTTTGTGACATTGTTTCGTTTGTAGGTTCCTATCCCACCCAGATCCAAGGTAAGTTAGTTAGACTTTCAGGAATCACTTTCACATTACGCATAACGGGTCTTATATTACAATATCGTCCCATTGTTTTAGTAGTAGCACTTTTTCACAGTGCCATACTATGTCAACAAAAAGTGAACAGCCAATCACAAGGTTGCAAAATCTATGTTTAGATAGAAGCCCCAGTTTAAATACCAGTTCAACTCTGATGATTGGATGATTGACAGCTCAACAAAGATTGACATGTACACACCAGGCGTTACATAACATGTATTCTTGCAGCTAATTTGCTGAGTAATACTTTTATAATCAGGGGATAGCTGCTGTGGCAGGGATGTTTTCACCTCGAGGTCTTAGAGGACTTAAAGAGAGGACTTAAAAATAAACAAACATATGTGTATTTATCACATACAAAAATGTCCTTTATTTGACACAATATAAATGCACAATATGAAAAAGAAAATCTCCATTTATAACCACTTGTTAACAATAAAAACATTATAAATATGATATAAAACTAAATCAATATTACATGAGATTGCTAATATGTATTTCTGCTAATAAAAACTCATTTAATGTAAATCAATGATGATGCAATTATTTCTTTTGAATAAACAATGATTCCTCACAATCAAAATGCACTGATACATTCCCTATCAAATTTGATTCTTACATGATGCTCCGGCGCAGTAACCGGGTTACCGTGATACCCCGCATGGCCTATATTTGGCAGAAAAAGCAGAGGAAATATCACGGGAGAAACGGGGCATTATGACATGCCGGGGTTTGCATTTCATGGCACCCCGGGGCATCATACGGACCCTGGGTTACGGCGTGGTGCTTCACATGCTTAACCCATTCATATCGGCATACGCAAAACGTCATCACGTAATGTAAACATAAGCAAACAGTGCCATTTGACAGCTTTACGTCCAAGACAATAACTTATCTGGGGCCTCCATATATGCTTATTTTATTACATAAATTGTACACGTGTATTCAGAATCGCATAGAGTTTCTTATTTTTACGACCCAGTAATAGGAATATGGATACATTTGTCGAGAATATCTTCCAAACATGTGTCTTTTGCCGGCCTCCATTAAAAATGACAGGTTCGAGATACACTTTAGAAAGACGAATTATAAAACAATGCATGGTATTTGAGAAATATCCTTTCGTCCATGACTTCATAATTGGTTTATAATTGATCCGACACGTGAATTTGTGATAGGTATGTTACTGTGACGATGATAATCCATTCGTTTCAAAAAATATTTTACCTTCAACCAACTTAACTACTGCGCCATTTTCAATAGGAAAATTAGCCCTTTATCACACGCCGTCATATCTCTACACCGATCATAGCGCGATGCGATTAAGAGTAGCGGCTCCATTAGCCGTTATCAAAGCAGAGAAAATGCGGGTTTATGGTGACAACGCACGGTGTGCTCGAGGCTGAGTATTAATATCCTTATTTGGAAGCAGGAATATTAAGTAGGTATTTCCTAGTGACGTAATCGAAAACAACAATCGCCGCAGTCTGAACTGAAGAGAACGGGGTTTCCCGTTTAAGATGGTATACGACACGTTGGGGTAATTTTCGTCTAAATTAGAGTATATTGAGCTTGAATTTCGCAGTGTAAATCACGTGTTTCTTGCGCAGATATATATTCTTACAAATGATGCATTAATATTATCAAAACCCTGCTTCACTTCCACAAAATTTACATCGAAATGTAAAGGTAAGGCGATTTTGTTGTCACTAGTTTAAAACCCGGGAGCATGACCCCTGTGTTTATATGTGAAACACGGCGATAATCCGAGGGACTTTTCTGTGCAAAATCGGACGTAAAATTGTCCCAATACGAATGGGTTAATGGACACCATCATCAAAGTCTAAAGTTTTTCAACATTAAGTGAATGAGTCTTCATGTGGTTATTGAGACCTCCCTTCTGAATAAAAGCTTTTGAACACACAGTGCACTCGTATGGTTTCTCGCCAGTGTGGAGTCTCTTGTGTCTCTGCAATGTGCCACTTCGAATAAAACTTTTCCCACATTCTTCACACTCATAAGGCTTCTCACCAGTATGTAATCTCATGTGTTCCGTCAGAGTGATTTTTTGACTGAATGATCTCTCGCACATTGTACATTTGAACGGTTTATCACCAGTGTGAAGTGTCATATGTGTGGTCAAGGTGCTACTTTGAACAAAAGACTTTCCACATACAATACATGCATAGGGCCTTTCTCTAGTATGGATTCTCATATGAATGTCTAGATTTTTCTTCTGAGTGCAAGCTTTCCCACACACTGTACACTGATATGGTTTATCCCCTGTGTGGACTCGAATATGTCTCGTTAGGTCGCCACTGTTCGTAAAACATTTCCCACATTCAGTGCACTCATATGGCTTCATTCCAGAGTGAGTTTTCATGTGACTGGCTAAATTGCCACTTTGATTAAAACTCTTCCCACATTCACTACATTCAAATGGCCTTTCCCCATTATGGATTCTCATGTGTGTGGTCAGCGAGTGCTTGTAAGTAAAGCTTTTCCCACATTCAACACACTCATGAGGTTTTTCTGGAGTGTGAATCTTAAAATGAGTTTTCAATTGAGATTTGTGTGTAAATATTTTATCACATAACAAACAAGGATATCGCTTTTCATATTGACATTTTTTCTGACTACCGCCTGTGATCGATTCGTAATTTTCAGAAGTCTCTGGTCCTTGTCTATTTAATAGATCATCAGGTAAATTATCCTCACCACTGCTCTGGGTTTCTGTTTTGATGTCCAGATTAAAATCATCACTAGTTTGAGGTTCAGTCTTAATACCCCAACCACTGCTCTGAGGTTCCATCTGGCTATCCATATTTTAACACTTTTTACAGTCTTAGTACATACACATGTATACAGTAATGGGGAAATTATTTTTTTCTCCAGTTTCCCTCTTTTTGACAAGACTTGGAGAATGGTTTTTTTAGTAACACTGACAAATTGTTATTAAGTAAGTCTTATGCCTTACATCACCTCCCAGTAGTACAAATTACAATATGAACCTTCATTCTGCATCTCACAATCCAATAGTTTCGCTTTTGTCATGTAATTTCAGAGCAGACTTCTAATCTATATCCGCTGTTCAATGATAAGAGCTATTTCTAATTTATCTTGGTATTTGAGTGGTCGTTCGCACTACATGGACATACAAACTATAACAAAGTATAAAACAAAAACTGCTTTATGTTATCTTGTATGCTTTAGTAGAAGCGTTGTCAATAGAATATATTTTCTATAACATTCATACAACATTTATTTTAGCATTTTGTTAAGCAAATACTGTTAGAATTAACGTTTATTTAGTATTTTTATATAAAATAACATATAAATGTTATTGAGCACAACGACCTCACATTTGACTTGGAGCTTTCTGTTGGTTAACAAGGTGCAAGCATCACATTTGTACGCACAATGAAAACTTTATACATTATAACATGGACCACAATTGGCTCCCATATCAATGAATATCATTATATCCGAAATAAACACACCCCTATATTATTGGAGCAACGTATATATATAGAGGTTGATTGCCGGTTGCTTTGGTGCAATGGTGTTGCTATTTCCACATACAATGACTTATTAAGATTGCATTGTGTCTTTGGGACTGTCCTGAGTCGGTGACTGTGCTATGGTTTCCAATATCAGATACCCACAGTATAAACCTATCGTCAGTTTCCGAAAAGCTCCGGAAAGCTCTCTCACTCTATACAAATGCATAATTGTGTGGATACTACACCAGAAATTCATAAGAATGGCAAATATCAGACATCATAAATTGTTTAAAATTCAATTGCATTCGATTGCAATTTCTATTAAACATTTTAAATTCAGAAGGACATGGCAATTTTTTTTAAATTAAACCAGAACCAGAACCAGAACCTGCGATAAGAACCAGCTTAATTTAGGAAGTAAGCACCATTGAAAAATAATGAAAAGGGCGGGGTGATTAGAATAAAAAATATGTGTTTGGAAAAATTGGTGACATTCCACCTACTCCTTGAATCTTGGTGAAAGTATTAACGATATTCAAATTCGCTTGAAAGCACTTCCATTATGAGAAAGATACAATTAGAGACAGCAAAAGGCTCGTAGTAGTCTGATATCCTTCTTGCGTTTAACACCTTATCACAACACACCAGATTCTGTTCATCTAACAGCCACACAGATGTGATTGGGCTCTAACAATTAGTATAGAATTAAGAATACCAACCCTGGTTGCTGAACATATAGTTCATCACATAACTCGCCTTCCCCCAATAAATTTCTTCAATCCAAACCCATTTTCATGCAAGTTACCCTGTAAATGAAGAATCAATAATGGCGTACCTGCAGCATTGTATAATTTTTCGGGTTTGGGGTCAACTAGAGCACACTATTGTAGTCGTCCGATTTCCAGTATACGTGAAGCATGCTCCTAAAGCTGCTATTTAAACAGTAAACATGAACACGGATCATGTAGACTATAAACATTTAGCTCAATATTATGCAACTCGCCAACATTAACCGGTCGGTGAAGAGAGAGCATTGTGCATCACAGATAACAGAAGAAAACAATACAGATGAGAAGAAAAGTTCACTAACAGAAACACCTCTCTATTAGGACCACCCGGGAGATTGGCCTCTACCAAGTGGTTTAAATAGAGGGGTGGACTTATGAAGAATGTCATATGATCGTTAAAAATGGCTGATGGTGTGAAAATGGTCTTATTATACAGGTGGTCACAATAGAGCGTTGGTCTTAATGGGCGATTCCGCTGTAGAAAAGAAAAGGCTCACCTATTCATTGTTCTACGCTGGGCCAATGACCACATAAATCGTGAGCACTCAATGAGTCGACTGATTAATGGGGTGCGTTGTGTTGAGCCGTTGTCGGACAGTCCCGAATATTGAAACCGAATTGGTTGTAGAATTGTAGTCTTTGTTAATTGGCACACTGTCTGGATAAATACGTTTTCCCTGAAAAAGGTAGATTAATCATTCCCCCACATTTACTTAACATCATCTCCTACTGCATGACAACGATTTCAATTCTGGGCTAACATTCGTGACTGTCTGACTCGGGTTTAACAAGGGGTCGTGTTGTAAAACTAGGCAAGTTCAAACGCCGTTGGGAAATGCTTGTAAAATGCTGCTATGACGGCTGCTGAAATTATTGTCTTCTGCCCGCAAATACAGTGACCTACGTACAGGGGCAGAGACAGGACGTCCGAGAACGGGGGCTGACGTCATCCTAACGTAAATGTAACTACACGTGTGTGGTGGTTTAATGTTGAGAATCAAGTCTTGTTCTCACGACTTTACATTTTATACTACAGTAGGCCAATAACGCACTTGTAGATCAGTCGTGCTGTCCTGAGGTGCTGTCCTGTCCAGTACGGTGCTGTCCTGTACTGTACTTGTAGGACATAGTTGCCAGTGATAAATCTCGACTGCTACAGCATAAATCCATGTCCAGCCATAATGCACCGAGTCCGTTTGTCGTAAGTAATCCCCGAGAAATGCAAACTGACACCTGACTCGTCAACTGGCCTGGATCCATCCTAAACTACAGTATAACCTCCCATCTAGACCACCTGTGCAGAGATCACCAGTGTAATGTAAGTTATTCCCAATTTTCGTAATGAAACCGCACCAGCAGGGCCGTACCAACTGATTGTTATGATTTTGGGAGAACGTTTTTATCAATGGACAATGCCTGAATGAAATTGAGTTTTTAAGATATTTTGTTTGTCAAGTTACTTTTCTATCTGAAATAGCCTCAGAAGCAATGAAAATGGGGCCTAAATTCCAAAGATGTCTTGAGTGGTATGCCCCCAAAAGCTCCCCAAACCCATAGAAAAGCTGCGCACCTATGGCGTTTGCCTGCACCGTCCAACATATCTTTCCTAACAACTTTCAGCAATCCTGGCTACAGTTCTCATCAGGGCTGTTATACTGTATTCACAGATGAACCGTTGTCGTTCACCTAAAACGTGATGTCTGACAAATGAGAAAACATTGACCCACTGTTGTTTTGACATCGCTTGTGCATAGTGTTTGGAGTTGAACGGGGACAGAGGGAGAGGTTTTGTAGAGCTCAGAGTCACCGTCTCCAGCTGTCAGACTACTAATGTGACGTCAATTTCATTCCACTATTTTTTAGAAGTCTGTATCCCTATTCACCAATTACAATGGCTAAATGAAAGTGTATGGTGTAACAGAGAGTGTGAGGTCAGTGCAATTATTATGACAATGAAATAAATATTTGACGGTACAAATATGTGCTTGCGTGCATGCAATTTTCAAGTTTTAAGAAAAACATTTTTGATATACAACAGTGTTAGCTACACTGAATCATGCTATAATGATGGTTCACTGTCAATCTGTCATGCAGTATTGTATCCTATTTATGCTAACAAAATACTACATGCAATCTGCTACCAACAACAAAGTTATTGCATATGATTGGTGAATTACATCTGCAGTTTTAATGATATGAATATAACGAAGAAAATAACGAAGAAACTTGTAAATTTAACAAATATGAAGAAAATAAAAGTTGCCAAAATCCAAGCAAATTATTTTGTCCAATTTTCGTGGGGTCATTTTCATTTTTAACTCAAACAAGATGTACTATGAATCCTTTAGATGCTTGGAACACTGGAAAATTATAAATTGGGCCACAGTTGTAACATGATGCAAATCAGCACATACTTTTCTAACGAAACAACAGCAACACACCACATTATCTGCGGTAGAGGTTTAGAGTTCGAGTACTGGCAGTGACTGTGAAAAAGTCCTATAGACTTGGAGACAGAATCATCAATATTGAGACCGTCGGCTTCACCTCTAATATACTAGTTCTGTATCAAATCAGTTGTCTAATTGTGTTAATATCGAAGATTGACCGCAGGTATTATCTGATGCAAATTTGCCATACACAATTGCGAATGTACAGTAAAATGTCTCGTTAAGACTACCCGTGGGGGTGACTTCAAGTGGTCTCAATGGAGAGGTTGTCTCTGTGTGGAGGTTCCTGATGGTCTTTTCATGAAGGTTTAGTATATCGAGAAATGGTCTTATCACAGAGGTGGTCTCAATAGATAGGCGGACGTAATTGGAGGTTGCAATGTATGCTCTATTCTACTCAAACATAGTCTGCACTAATGTGTAGTTATAACCCTGGGGAGTGCAATGAAAGAAGGCTGTGAATGGAAGCCTATATAATAATATGATCCACAGATACATAGACCACATAAGCGCTATTCACAAGGGTCAACATAATAACTATGACCACGCACAATGTAATATAGAGACGTAATGTGCATTACATCAGAACCTCCAATTCAGGCCGTCTCTAGTGAGACCATCTATATAGTGAGACATATTCTTGCAATTCGTAATCTCCATAAACAGACCATCTGTCCATTGAGAACACATCTGTCATGAAGCCACAAGAAGACAACCTCTCGGGTGGTCCAAATAGATAGGTTCTACTGTATCTATAGATATACAATAACCATCATCACCTGTATTTGAAAGTAAAGTAGGACCTATCTCTTGTGACCACTTGGAGAACTGTAATAAGACATTTTTTCGTGGTTCCAAGTTTCTATTCAATGAAAGGTTTGGGACGACGATAAATGGTCAGTAATGAAATTACTGTAGACCTTCACAAAAGGACCAGCTCTCTATTGAGACACCTTGACCTCTCCCCACCCCCCATCCCCACTCACAATCAAAGTCATTTTTCACAAGGGTGGATCTGCGTGTTGTACCAACTACAACTGTTCAACGTGCAATTTAGAAAGAACCTTCGGTTACGATTATACAGTAGAGCCTCTCTATTAGGAGCATCCAGAAGATGACCTCAAGATTAGAGGTCTCAACCGGGGTCTCAATAGAGTGGTGGTCTCTTTAGTAAGGTTTTCATGGGTCTTTTTTATCAGGATTGTTGAAATGGTTTTGTTATGGCGACTCTAGAGAGGTGCGTGGTCCCCATGATAGGTTCTACAACATTTGAACTCCGAAATTACAGTGAAAAAATACAAACCCCTGGATACAATGAGCAAGGTAAATGAACTGGCACTTTGCATCTATATTTATGACCCTGGAACTTGAAAAGTGGACTTGAAGTCATTTTCTGCAGCAGCTGGCAACGTCGTAAAATAGAGAGAACAGAACAACACAGCAATATTGGGGTCATTTGTAAATGCTGCCATTTTTCGCCTCAACCATCTTGCCACAATAAGCTAGCGTAGATCATTCGTTATTCTCTGATGTATGTACTGACCAGAACCACTGATTTCGGGAAGATGCACCTCAACATGTTTTCCACGCTACTCCTGATAGACACAAGAAACCCACTCAGACTAGATGGTAATCTCTTCTATGTTGTTATACATTGTTTTGTGTAGACTATACATTAGTTTAACTGTAGGCCTACTTGAAATTTATATCTGTAGGCCTTACTCGTACACACCCACTGGCCATTATCTGAAGATGTTTCAAAGACATGAAAAAAGCAACACGATGGACTCGTTCAAGGATATGAAAAAAGCATTCATGGGCTCCAATATATTCATAGATTGCAATATGAAATACATTATGTCACTCTATCAGAGATACACCCCTGAATTCTGCATTCTGATTGGTTTAGATCCGAAATCAGCAGTCACGAATCACTCCATTATGCCTCCTGCACTATTGTCTTCTGATCTTACTTTTTTTCTTCTTTTGTAAATGAACAATATTTAGAGATACATGTGTTTGTGATATAATGAATATATCTACTTGCTTTTCGTGGACTTTCATGAGATTCACAGTCTGAATTTGGTGAATATTGAATGAAAAATGAAATGCGAGAAATGATCTTACTTTACAGGTGATATTAATACAGAGGTGGTCTTAATTGAAGGTTCCACTGTAGTTAGATGGTCAAGATTATGAAGAACTTGTTGAGTATTTGTTAATGAGATTGTCTAGCCTGCAAACCATGTAGCTTGCAAGGTCTGGGTTTGATTGAGTGAGATAAGGTATGTTTGTTGTCCCTGGATGCACTGTTCGTAAACAATATCTAGTTTACAAACTTTCTTTATATTTATTTTAGTTGTGATATTAAATATTCTGTATATTTGGCCCACAACACTAGATCTCAATATGAATACATTGTGGTGGTTTAAATTTGAAAAGGAGCATTTAGGAGCTCAAAAACGTTTATGAATAAAATCAAAATTAAACTTTAAAACAAAATTTCATCTGATCAAGAATACAGCCGTAAAAGAAAACTATACACTATTAATAATCTTAGTTATGGGAAACCATACAAGCACATACTTATCTTAAGCCAGTATTGCTGCATAATTATGGTATAATTCGTGTTCGTAATTTACTTCCATAATCCAAAAGATAAAGATAAAATGTATTCATTAGAAAAAGGCCAGAAATAAAGATTAAGGTATGCTTGTTGTCCTTAGAGGCAATGTTGTTAACGTTATATAGTTAACAAATTTGACAGGTTATGATGGATAATAACAGTCAGTAATATCCCAAACATCTCAGACAAATATATCTGATTTTATAATGTCTCGTAACTTCTAGAACTCGTGACATAGACATATTTGCAGTGGAACCTCTAACATATGACTCATGAACGCTCAAGGAGAGCATAGATCATATATCTAGCTGAAAAACCTCGATAGTGATTCCCACCAGTTTCGGTGCTGTCACCTAAATGCAGGAGCACATAGTAGGTGGGATAATGACTTAGTTGACCAATAAAAGGCGGGTTTATAAAGAAGAGAGATGTGTGTGTGTGGTTGTGGGGGGAAGCACATAGGACCGTGGGGAAAACCCGGGGGGGGGTATTTCAAGGAACAAGGCAGTGGGACGTGGGAAATCTGGCTTAAAATTTGTGGGATGTTGGAAAAAGCTAAATAATTAGGAATGTGGGATTTCTTGAGCCCTTAACCCCCCTCCCCCGACATCTATCTCTATATAGGCCTACTCTATTCTGAGAAGGCAAAATGCCTGTATTCAACGCGTACATGTAGATAAGATGTATCAAACTTTGCATACATTAGAATCCAAAAATTACCTGTTGTGTGGATTGTGAAACATCTTAGCATACACATCTTTCTACCACTTGGTGTGTTGACCCCGTGATTTAAAACCTCACTTTATTGAAGTCACTCTCCCTATTTGAACAATCGTCCTGAAATCCATCTCCAGATATTGACGAATCCGCCTGCGCCCCACAATCCATTTGTCCGAGCCTTAAATTGTGTTCACACGCCATGGTAATTGTCATGTGATCCAGAAAGATAAAGGAAACGTAGTGGCCACTTTTACGTGAGTTATTGTCGTTCATTGCGATTTCACTGTTCCAGAGTAGAACCTATCCATCGAGCCTAGGGCACAACCGGCAGTACTGCTTCCCTATTGCCTCTGTAGTGCAGAAACCTCGTGAAGAGCTTGAAGATCAGTGCGTGTTCAATATGATAAAAGTGTTAGTGCGGTGAAATCAGTACGGAGACAGTAACGGAAGCTTAACATGTCAAACTTTCCCTACAATCGATTATTAACAGTTGCATCGCATGGCCATAGTTAGGCAGTACACCGTCAGTACGTCGAGGTCAAGCCTTACGTTCTTTACAAGCCGTAGTCGAGCAGATACGAAAAAAGTACAGTCAAAATGTCTGCACTGCCGGTTGTGCCCTATGCTTTTAGGACTAGTACGTCAGGTGCTTAGTCTCAAGTGGTCTTAACCGAGAGTAAGTCTCTTCGCGAAGGTTTACGTTCGATATCTTATTGGGACTATGAAATAATTATAGTCTCTTTTCAACGTAGGCATCTTTACAGAGGTCGTCTCGATTGGCGGCTCTCCAGAATTTTTCACCACTAACCAAGTCCACGCAGTTTCATAAAATATGCAACATAATTATGTAACATAACAGCATACATCTATTTTTGTAGACTAATGAGCTCATTCTAATTTTTTATAGACGTGCCCTGGAAACTCTACAATTGGGCGCACGTGTGTCAACGTTTTAGGGAACCAAATGTCGTGTAAACATCAAGCACGTGCCTGATCAAGTGAAAAAAACTACCTGCTATAACCAGGTGTGATAACGAGCAGACGATACCTCTCATTTTACATAGATTTCCACCAAAGCTAGAGTCAGACAGTCTTGAATATCAAAGCCCAATCACTGGTGGTGTTGTAGCCATTGTTGATTATACCAAACCCGGTGTCACTTCACATACCCTTTGTAAGGGATGAAATAACTTTTGTTCTCATGCATTTTTCATCTCGTATAATTGTTCAAATTATCACTCATTAACAAACGTGACTGTCTGACTTCGGCTTTAAGATGCTTGTCCTCAAAGGACGAAATCCTACCCTATATATATACAGTTGAACATAAACCTTCCTGTTTCTGTTTATTTTCCTGTCAAAAAGGGTTCGTTTTATGGACGCTCACAGTGGTCTCTTTATGAAGGTTGGTTTTGACCACAGAAATAGGTCCTATTAAAGAGATGGCATATGTTCAGGGGTAGCCTTCATGGGAGGTTGTACTGTATGCAATATTTATGGATTTTGCACGTGTACCGACGTACAGAGAGATTACAGTAGAACCTCTCAATGAAAGACCACACGGGGTGGCCTCAAGAGGTCTCAATAGAGAGGTGGTCTCTGTATAGTGGTGCACTGCAGTCTCTTTATAGCAGGACCAAGAAGTGATCTCATTATAGAGGTGATGCCATTGTAGAGGTGGTCTCAATAAACAGGTGGTCTCATTATAGAGGTGGCCTCAATAAGCAGGTAGTGGTTTCATTATAGAGATAGTCCCATTATAGAGGTGGTCTTCGTGGGATGTTCTACATTATGTAATCTTTATACATGTTTTACACATGTAACAGAGTGCAGGCAGACACAGCTGTGGGCAGAATGTGGCACTTGAAAGTAACAAGGAGACTTTGTGTGAGACCGTGATTTTGTAATTCCTCCATTTACCTACCAGCTACATATTCTAATGAGCTGAGTGCACACTGCTGTTGAGACATGTGTTAACAAGTAAAATATCCCCACGTATCTCTAATCTATTGCCACTTAACGACCTTCTGTAAACGTATCCACAAGATAGCACCAGAGGGCAGATAGTGGCAGCTAGTGGTGCTATCTAGTACGTCTAGAACACCACCTATTGACCTGTTTTTCTAGAACGATCGAATCATGTCTGCTTCATTTGATTCACAGGCTGACAGAGAAAGTGTTATTATTCCTATTGGGTAGTTTTCATGGGCCAAAAATCTCTCATATGTTGTTTTCCACACCCCTCTTTTGGGGTCTTTTCCCATGGACCAGAATTTTTAGTTTGTTCTAAAATACTTATTGACTGAGTCAGTGGTGTCTGTTTCTCTTCCATCGTGTGTGGCGTTTGAAGTTGTATATGTTTATATAGACGGCACAACGGTAGAGTTCATACATACTCCAACTTGTAATTATTACCCCCACCCCATATAAATAAACTAATAATGAAGTAACGAACGAACAAACAAGCAAATTTTTAAAAAAAATGCTGAAATGAATTAAAGAAAAGAAGCAAAAAAGAAACAAAGGACAACACAAAAATTCAAACAAACAACAACAATCGTTTGCCTTCCATAACGTTTTTTATAACTCGAGCTTATCTTTATTTGTTCCTCCAAGACAACTTGACTAGCGGTAATTCTGTGTAATGTTGCGAGATCAAAAGAAGGTAGTGTTGACTATCACATGTGCATTCCTAGCGGTCTAGATTCTAGTGCAACCGAGCTCGTCTTCTATGAACAGCGTTCAAATAGAGTTTGACAGTTTTCTCCCTTCATATATGACAAAGAGCATGGACTTGCAAAGGCAGTGTGAATGATGAAGCCGTGAAACCGACCGTGTTCTCTATTGAACTTACAGTCCTAACAGTAGCCGGCATGATGGATTTCCCACACCAAAATGAAGAGGCACAATATAGGCGACTGAAAGGTCTTCACATCTCGTGGTGTTTATTCGTTCTAATAGCACATTGTTCGTTGAAATATGCAATTATCCTGAGTAAACACGTTCCAAGAGCAGAACTATAATCCTATGTGGGCTTAAGCTGGGGTCAGACAGTCACCAATATTGAAGCCGAAACAATCAAGGCACTGTAGCCATTGTCGGCAGGCACATTGTCTCATAAGAGTAACAGGTTTTAAATTGTAGAACCGCCCCCCCCCCCCGTTTTCCCATCTCATACGGAACAGTGATATAAATAGAGGAGAAAGTCGTTATCTAAAATCTGTATAGAGAAGAATCGAATGCGGTTACAAATATTCGAATATTAGAGTTAGCCATGCCACTGATATAAGGCCATATTGTTGTGTTGTTGGAGGGAAATGACACAAAACTTGAGCCCACATAAAATTCTATATAAGCACTATAACGAGATTCTACTGTAGTCACATTGGTGACTGTGAGACTGGGGCTTTAGATGAATATTGGTGACTATGAGACTGGGGCTTTAGATGAACATTGGTGACTGTCTGACAGGGGCTTTAGATGAACATTGGTGACTGTGGGTTTTAGATGAATGTTCGTGATTGTGAGACCGGGGCTTAAGTGTCTATGTGGATATGGAGATAAAAGGATCCTCGTCAAAAGATGGGCCCGTGTATTGACTTGTGAAGATAGCGGCTCGTTGTCATGCAATCTGGGTCATTATCTGCACACCGCCATATGGGTGCTTATGTGCTTTTTGGTAGTCTGTTTGTTGTTTGTTTCATTGTAGCTGGTTAGCCATTATAATTGATGCTGCTGCTGCTGCTGCTGCTGCTGCTGCTGCTGCTGCTGCTGCTGCTGCTGCTGCTGCTGCTGCTGCTGCTGCTGCTGCTGCACATACATGTATCTCGATCAAAACTAGTTTCTCATCATGGTATTTCGTATGAAAAATGACTGTGGCCAACTCGAATATATTTTACTCTTCCATATTATCACATGTCCACATGTATGCACGTGTTTAACACACTCTTCTAGCTTTTAATATTCAACTTGAGTTCACTGGAGAAAAATATGAAATATATATGTCACACATTAAATGCCCAATATCCAGACACTGAAGAAAGTGCGTCAGAAACAGCCATGATGTCTCCTCGTGGAATGCCAGCTTATTATATGTTATATTGGACACTAGATCACCAGAAGTACATAGCATCCAGGGACCGCAATCGTACAGTACAGACTCACTATCTCGAATCTGTAGGACCTATCTAAATCTTAAAAAAACATCTATCATCTACAACAACTCCGTAACAATATGTGCATGCGACCATTGATGGGGTGGGTGGGTGGGGGTGGGGTGGGGGTGGCAACATGAGGTAGTTACCAACAGGTTGTAGGTTTTAATAATGGGGATATTGGTAGGATCTATTGGTGGGTGTCGAGCAAACTCATTTCTAGACGATTTCCCTCTTTTGTATGACACGGAACGTTGAGGTCGGTTGATGCTCATTAGAATGAAAAGAACTTTAAGGGCTTTGTCAGTGTGCTGTATATTCCTCAGGTAGTTGTGAAGAGTATGCTAATGATCTGGTGTACATGTAATAACCGTATAAACCGCTATAACACTGTGCATAATAATTTCGGCCAACCACATTTACATATTTACTTATGAAATGGGGGTCTTTTCACACCGAACAAGAACCAAAGTCTATTTAATACAAATGCCAAATTCTATATTTGGCCTTTCCAGACATCTCAGATTGAACTTAAAAATAGGAGAAAAGACATCATCTGCTCCCTCAAAAGCTCATCTATTGGCATAAAACTGCAGTATTCTCTCCAACTTCACTGTATGCGGCCTTCCTTATATAGACTATGTTGTACAATGAGCACTTTATATACAAGGTCTAGCCCCAAGTGGCCCCAAAAGAGAATCCTCAAGACACCTATGATGGCAGTTGTTGCACAATTTGGGTGCGTTTTCAATTGAGTTTTACTCAACTATTGATATACAGTTGAACCTCAAAGTTATACCATCTCTATAACGAGAGCACCTCTGTATCAGGACCATTTTTCCTGTGCCCAAACCTTCATATACCACTAAGAACCTCTGCACAGATCCAACCTCTATAAAAGATCACTGGAGACAAGCTCCACAGTGCCTTGATAAAGTTGAACCTACAAATGAGACCACCTATGTATAGAGACTACTTCTACAATCAGACTATAATAAGACCAGTAATTAATCATTGTACAAATCCTTCATAAAAAGACCACCGAGAACCTCCATACTGAACAACCTCTCCAAAGTGACCACTTAGGACAATGCAAAAGTTACCATTCTAGATATGTACACGGTGGACAAGTGCATTGACTTTTTCCCGCTTGTCTCATCGTTGGAATGCGGATGTTTTAAGCGAGCGTTGCTGAGTAATTGTCCGAAAAATGAGTTCTTATTAGACTTTTAGGACATCTCATTGTTGCTGTTGTTTTTTGACCCCGTTTCCGTTAGCAGGTGGCCAGTGAAAAGCGGGTCAAACTCCAAAGCAAAGACAGACTTGATCCCAGTCTCCAAATAATGGACTTTTGCAATTTCAGTCTCAGCTTGAATGTGGGAGATGCAATTGCAAGTTGCAGTTTGGGATTAACACATTGCAGTAACTTGTTGCAGTCTGTGACCGCAGCAATAGACAATTTCGCGTATAGTACGAGTGTCTTCAAGAGTGGTGACAGCTGTGCTGCATGTGAAATAATTGCTTGTGTTTGTGATAATCTTGTTTGGAACTAAACATACATTGGTGTACGGGTTTGTGTTCATATTCTTATGGATTCTAACCATATATGTAGTGATACATGACTGTGATTTGGGGAGATTGTAAATGAAATCTGAATAAAAGTGATTCAATTGGATTAAAGACAGTTTCGTTTGGTGGCAAAAGCTGAGACACGTGTCTTTCGCTGCATTTGTTTACGTGGACAGTTTGATTGACAGGAGGATGGCCCCGCCCCCGTGGAGGTTAATGAGGAATGTGACGGTGAGTCGCGATTACGTAATAATTTATTTGTGAGCTGCAAATGAAATGATGAAATCCTGTTATTATTTGTGTTTTAGCCGAGAAAAAGTATTACATAGTGCGTGCGTGCGAGGGTGTGCGTGTGTTCGGTTGTATAGTTTTGACACAAAAATAGTTGAAACTTGGTAGAGGCAGTATCAGCTGTAGGAGGCGTAGCATATAGCTAGTAGGCAAGGTCATAGGCAGATCCAGATCCCCCCTTTCCCACCAAAATACTTCATTTTCATAGTTTTTTTTCATGAAATCGCTAAGTGCGCCCCCTCCCCTTTCCTCAAGTGCGCCCCCCTTTTTCCCCAAAAAACCTCGATCTGTCATTGAATATCCACAGCTCAAATATATTATATACAATATATGTTTGCGCACAAATTAACACCACAGAAAGATTGTGTATTGCGTAAGAACGTTCGTCATTGGCAGTGCATCAGATGACATACATTCTTATATCATCCCATCAGGCCCAACCACCTCCCTTATCCACATATATTCATTATCGGAATGGCCGTCCAGCCTCCCAAGGCGTCTAGATAAAAGAAGTTCAGGGCTTAACACTAACTTTTTTTCGCGTGCCCAACAGGGCACGTGTTGGTACAAATCCATGTGCCCTGATCTCATTATGTCATTTCAACACAAAAAATAGTTCAACTATCAGATCAACATGAAAACTTCATTTATACAATCTATATTTCACCACAGGACCAACATTGTGGATATGATGGTCGAGTTTGGCTAAGATATAATAACTGGTACTTTTTTATGGTGTGCCCATCAGGGCAAAGGAGTCTAAGATTTGATGTGACCTGACTTAGATTTTATGTGCCCAGGACACCAGAGCACTAGCTAGCGTTAAGCCCTGAAGTTGTGTACAGCAGTAGACACTCAAATTACGACCATCTTTAATTCTTAATAAACAAATCACTTTTGTATTATTAGGCCATTTCTCGAGGTGGTTCCAAGACCTCATAAAGAGGACCAATGCAAACTTCCGCAGTAAGACCACCTCTCAATTGAGACCACCGCAGTTCATACGATTAAATGGCCTTACTAAAGAGGTTCTATTTACAGTTGCTTCTCAGACCAGCTTGATAACTGACCCCATATGACTGGACTCAACGAGGAGGTGGTCTCTTTATGGAGGTTCTGCAGTATATTCATAAAGGTCTAAGACAGCGAGAAATTGTAACCATAATATAGTTGGTGGTCTCTTCACATAGGTGTCATAATTGGAGATTGTAATGCAATTAGACAAAAGACTTTCTAGTTTGCGACATATGTATACCCAAAAGACTCCAAAAGCCACACCACAGCTCGTTTATCAGGGTAAAATTATCATCTAGACACTACAATGTGATGAGATGTGTTATGTTATGGTGCTACGACGAGACCCCTGTCCATTCTACACAAATAGAGTTAGCAGACACAAAAGCTAGCATCAGATATAGGCACTCATGATAATCGAAGTCGAATTAGTCTCGTTATCGCTGTGCTATAACCTAGGTGATTTAACAGCTTTCAAAGGTAGACTCATCATAGTTTCATATATTTGTGAACTTACATTATTACAGTAGAACCTTCCATTAAGACCACCGCTCTATTGTGAACACTTCTATCAAAAGATCATTTCTCACGGTGCCAAACCGTCATAAAGTGACTAAAAGGAGCATGCACTAAGAAGCCACCTCTTTATTTTGACCAGATGCTCTTATTATAATTGAGAGGTTCAATGGTGAATTGGGATTGCGAGAACATTCGTGCTAGCGAGAATGGGGTATGAGGACAAACAATTGCCGTAAAGCGACCGATCGAATGGAGCAGAGTGGTGCACTGGTATTGGACTTGCATTTTTCGCGGTGGGCCGTATTTTTGGTGTGTCTGGGCTGTGTCCTACATTTAGGACAGTGACTTTGTATTGTGGTGCAGTCGCCGCGGAGAATGCAGGCCGCAAAGGTTCTTATTTGATGGGAAGGCGGACGCCCCCAACAGCAGCAGCAGTAGCAGCAGGAGCAGGAGCAATTGCAGCAGCAGCAGCAGCAGCAGCAGCAGCAGCAGCAGCAGCAGCAGAAATAGACATGACAACATCAGTAGCAATAGCAGCAGTATAGAAGAAACAACAACAGCAGCAACAACAACAGCAACAGCATGCACCAACAGCATGCACCAACAGAAGAAACAACAACAGCAGCAGCAGCAGCAGCAGCAGCAGCAGCAGCAGCAGCAAAAACATCAATGTCCTGATTACTAGCGTCCTGTATTGTCGTGATTGAGAGACAGGAAGCGCGTACACGTGATGATACTGACTAATCCCCGTGGCGCATCACTAGATCAATACGGGGCTCTACTTTAATCCCGATATCATCAATATTGCTCTGGCGGCGCACCTTGATAAATGCACTTTGATGGCATAACAGGTAAATTATATGAGTAAAGGTGCGAGACAAGAAACTCCCTATTTGTGCTGAGTAGAAGTTTGACAGAACGAGTTCTGTTTCTAACCCCACACGAGGTGACAGATGTTCGTATTTCTTCACCATACCCGTATGATGTCATCTTTCTTCCATGATTATTTATGTATTTAGTATTTTTAGACCTTGAAAGAGCTCGATTATTCCGCTCCGCCTTTCAGCCAATCAGAATCGAGTATTTTCAGCAAATATGGGAGAATGTTAGTTCCTCGTGTGGTTAGCAGCATGGTAGATGATGAAATTCAACCCACTTACTCACCATGGTCGACTAGCCGTACCTCTGAAACTGTCTCGTAAATTTTGATTGTCAGACTGGGGCTTTATGCTAGGTTCTGAAAAACCCGATTTTTGAAGCTGAACCCAGCTGTGGTGCCATAGTAGACTGAGTAGACTGTCTCGTATATATGTGTCTGTGGTTCTACTCCTACCTAAATGTAAATTGATAGGGATTTGTAATCGGGACTGTATGACAGGGTCTGTAAACGACAGTGATGCAGTGCAATCAAGCATGTGTCCGCTATTAAATTTGTTCACTTAGGACTCTGTGCACGATGTAAGCAATCTGCTGTGTGCTCCCCAGTGGTTGGGAAATGTAATACCGTGTGATAGTATTCTAATGGTCTAGTGTGGATGTTAAATCATTACATCAGCACACTCTAGAAACTTGAATTGTAAATCAACGCCATTAATTGTCAATATTTAGTCAACTTCAACATTCCTAGATAATACTTCGAACGTATAATGCGAAAATATTTGTTAATACTTCAAATCAAATCCTACACAAGTCATTTTCAAGACTTTACTGTGGCATATCCAAAATTGTACCATTTCTCACAGGGCGCTATCAAAATATTGTGTTATCATTTCTCAAAACTGCAGAATGTTTGTATTCTGGGACTCTGTATCTCCACCACGTGTTATGAACTTGAGTGCGTGTAGTACTAATCTAATCTGTTATTGTAACCCTGTAACAATGTCTCGCTCCTGTGTTCGGTTGCAGATCTTGTTGGAGTTTCTCAGTGACTTCCTTAAGTGGTACAATGGGAATACAGTGGCAGATCCAGGTTTTCAGAAACGGGGATGGGGGTGAAGGGATCTCATGGGTTTCGTACGCACGATCGATGGCAAACATGCCAAATCATGAAAGAAGTTTGGTGTGGGACAGAAATGCCGACAAATTGGGGGATGTGGAAAAAGGCCCAAAAGACAGATATGGAATGATTCACGACCTCTTATAACCGCCAAACAATGTCTCAGTCCAGTGTTAGGCCTGCAGATATTGAAGGATTTACTCAATTGGCTTTCTAAATTGGTACAATAACACTGTCACAATCTTATCTATGGCGCTAGAAGTGGACTTGAGTTGTGATACAGTAGTAATCTTGTTAGATAGTCCGCACGGCGCAACTGATACAGATAGAGTTGTTTGTTTGGAAAGGAAATATTTAGTGTTCAGTTTTGTGTATACACTAGAACCTCAAATTAAGACCATCCCTTTAAGACCACTTTTTAATAAGACCATATTTCGTGGTTCCAAGTCTTCATAACGAGAGCAGTTGTAAACCTCATAAAAAAGACCACCTCTCTGTTGAGACCAGTTGAGGTCAGAACCCGGGTGGTCCTAATATAAAGGTTCTAATATTCTCATGGGAAGCCAAACTGTGAAGTTGTTATTTTATTTTTGCTCAATATTTTTGTAGTTTTGTTGGTGATACGACAGTAGTTGGTGCATCATACATTCTTGCTAGCAGAGCATTTATGAAACGCCCATCTATACGGAAAGTCAGTCAGTGAGTCAATTAGTCAGTCTAGTCTTTCAAAAGTCGTTATATCTCATTGGCGTGCCAATTAAGATTCTAGGCTTTTAGTGTATCACAGAATTTGCACCTCTCATTTTTCAAAGCCTTTTGACGACCCTGAGCTAAAAAACAAAAACACGTCACTTGGTTCGCCTTCCGAACTATGTGACTCCAGCTTAAGCTTGAACAATAGTTCATTGCTGCATAACGCATAATTATCGATATAACTCTATGTATTTGGTATAAAGAATATGGTTTCATTTATACAGTTTTGTTGATCTTTTCTCCTTTAGGTTTAAGTAGCAGAAAAGCACAAAACTATCAACAAACTTTGTCTTGCGGCGTTTCTTCATAACGCAAACTGATGCGGTTTCAGCTTTGCTCGCTGCTGTGCACAGGAGGAGAAAACTCAACTCAGAGCTTTCTGCTTAATTAATAACTTTCCCAGCTGAGCAGCAGGGAGTAAGGACGTAGGGTGCGTTGTGAGCGTTTCACAGATGTGGGTTTAGCTTGAGAGCCATTCAGAGTGAATGCCATTAGGACAGTCAGGTCTCGGTAGAATCAAATTGACATAAATAGCTCACCATTGATGGGGTATATAGGTCGGCAATACGTTCACGTAAACCACTTTAAATCATATTTCATTCACGACTACAACTTTGTTTTTTGGTGGGTGGGAATGGGGATTAAGCTAATCCCACAATTTTCGGTCGCCGAGCGGATAGGGGCTGGACCGGAGGGCCGTGAGTTCGATTTCCAGTTAAATCTCAGTCGGGTCGGGTCGTTGGTATTGAGAAAACTAATTCCTCAACAGTTGTGCACTGCTCTGTTGTGGATCTCATGAGTTTCGTACGTGTGATCGATAGCAAACATGACAAAAATCCTATGAAGATAAGGTATTTTGGTCTACAAGATGGTTCTGTATTTTGTATTGTGGTAATTATGTAATGATATATGATTTTTTAAAATCTAATACGTAATAGTCTACTATAAATCGTAAATACGTCAAGTTGTTATTGCAATTTGCAAAGGATTTGAGTGTTTCATCATAATGATTATTATGATTTAAAGAATGTGTCCATGCAACTGGACATAGTTAATTTTTTGAACTCATTTAAGTGAATGTTGGGACATTGTCATAATTAGTTGAGTATTTGACGTGTGTTAATAACATTAATGTCATACAGAAAGTCTCAAAATATTGGATACATATCGCCCGAAAGCGACATCCACGTTTCTATCATCGTCTTTCTGCATGTGAGTTTTTCTGTGTGTTGTGTAAACATGTGTGCAGGGAAAAGGACTTTATTCTCAACTCATTTCATGGGACATGGGCTTTAGTACACGTGGTTGGTGTCAGAGGAGGGAACATGGGACAGAGGACATTGAACACGGGACTTTGGGCTTGGGAACACGGGGCTTTAGACATGGGACAGGACATGGGGGGGGCGGCACGGGTCTGGGGCTTGGAACACGGGCCTTAGTCTTGTAGGGTGCACGTGCAAAGTTGCACGTGTGGTGCGAATGAGCGAAATCATCAAAACCTTCCCAAAGTGTGTGGGTGGCCCTCAAGAGGGCCTTTGTATTTGGGGTGGGGGTGGGGGTGGGGGACTATCACCTCACAGGAAGTTGCCGAACCAATCTTCATCATCCTCGATGCCATCGAGGAATTCATCCCCGGGGCACATGTCCGGCTGCTCGATGCCCAACCACGCCATCTGGCGGATCAGGTCCTTGACCTTGGTGTGGAGGCAGGCGTCAATCTGATCGAGCTGGGCCTTGGCCAACTTGAGTGGCTCCAGCTCCTCGGACAAGAACTTCTCCACGTCGTCCTCGTCGTAGCCGTCCTCGAGCATGTCTCGGCCCTCCTCTTTCTTCCAGTGGATAGCCTCATTGATCTTCTCCCTATCCTCATTCACCTGGATCTTTTCGACATGCACTTGCACGAACGTGGGCACCAGGCTGGCCTTCTCCTCTTCCGTCATGGCCATCGTGGCCTCGAGGGTGGGCTCCACCTCTCCGGGGAAGCGGGGCTCGACCACGGGGTTAGCCGCGTAATACTCGGCGTAGTATGCATCCATTTTCTTACGATGTGTTGCTCTTACGAACGTCCAGCAAAGACTGAATGCTGTGGGGGAAATGCGCCCATCTTTTATAGCAGAGGCCTTAATTGGGAGTTTAGTGACACTTCACTCAGGTTAATTTACCTGTTGACACTTGAGTTTGGCATTAGTGATTCAATTATCGTTAGTTTTAGTGACACGCACGTTATAACTGCCTCGCCGTGAAGTTGACTTTGTTCTCACTTGAGGTAATTGAAAAACGGTCAACCTCTGGGATCACGTAATCTTGCGCTAATTTCCATTCTCTTCTTAAGACTTTAAAAATATTGTTCAAAATTTAAAATTGTTCAATACATTTAAAATAGTTAGTTTATAACTAAAAATTAGTAAATTAATTAACGTGTTGCACGAAATGACGCGTATTTGCATAAATGAAACATACTCTTAAATTAACGATATTTACTGGAACTCTGTACCATATAAGTATATTGTAATTTGAATAAGAATATGCATTAATAAAATAGTCAGATAATGGGGTAGAAAATCTACTTAATATGTGCCAGTGTCAAACGGCAATTAAAACTATTAATGGTCGGGATCACGAAATAATGTTAACTGTACTTGCCTATTTTAATAGGTTGTAGGCCTACATGTACATTGTATGTAGACTAATGGTCTTGCATACCTGTATTTGTGATTAGAAATTAATATAACTATGTATTTGGTATGTAGCACACGGCTTTAAATATAGTTTTTTTTTTCTGGTATTTAAGAAAAAAGTTTAAAAAAACAGACTTTATCCATGAAAACAGTTAAATTAAAAGATTATACAATTTCAAAACTTCGGTAATTACTTTGAGGCTAGAAAAGTAGCAGAAAGGAACAACACGAAAACTATAAATGAGAAATTAAGAAAAAACAAATAAAACGATCAAAATAAAAATGTGAAGAAATCGTATGGAAAATAAGCTAACTGTGAAGTTTTAGGCAGAAAGTTTAATTTGCGATCATTTGAGATCACGTTCCTATATTGTTAGCATTTTGTGGCTATTACATGAGCTCACGTGTGTAAAATATTCATTCCAAATATTACATTCACTAATGATGATTCTCTCCATTTTCGACAAGTTATACCAAAAATGATAAAACCCATATTTGATCATAGTATAAAATTATGTATACACACAAAAACTATATACGAGAACAGAGTACAACTGAACAGTAAACAGTAGAACCTCTCTATTACGACTACCTTTGGGACCAGTGTTAGGTGGTCTCAATAGAGAGATGGTCTCTACACAGAGGTTAATTTTGGTAGCTTTGTGAAAGTTTGGGCCCCTGAAAAGTGATCTTATTATAGAAGTGGTCTCAAAAGGGAGGCGGTCTTAATTGGAGGTTTTACTGTACTATGCATGAGCTAACAGCCAAAGGACTGGACGTCTTTAATGAGCTGCGTGGAGTCTTGGCTAAACAGATTTTAATTTTTGGCAATGCTTCTACAGTGACGAACATTTTTGTCCCTCAGAAAAATGGACCGATTCGAGTTTTTCTACTTCTAATGTAACGATATATCCTAACACTGCATGCTTTTTGCTCGATTTTATTCAAAAATAGATACGTTTGTCTACGATATCACAAGTGTCTTGTGTAAAAGGATAAATGAATGTAAACGATTTGTTAACTCAATCTTTTTGCTGTGATATAATGACGTTGAACTCTTTAAAAGGTTTAGAAAAATCTAGTGGAAATTTTTTATGTAAGATACTTAGTTGTGATAATTCTATTACACGTAATATAGTTCAAAGTGTATTTTTAAGTTCGTTTCTAGTCACTCTGTTAAGTGGCAAAAAAACATATCTTTTTAAAAAATAACAATGTTTTTAACTATTTGCTCAGTCACATTTCATGGGTCCTGTTATATTTCGCCATGCATTTATATGCGGAACAAACTACAATAATTAAAAGTACCAATAAAGATATATAATGTAATTCTACGACATTGAGCAGCTCATCTGCCACCCTGGTGTCCCCGGCAATGCTGACAGACACCAGAAGGTGAGAATGACGGGTTTCAAAGGATTCTCATGCATTATTCAATGTACATGAAAATAGGGTATAATTCAGTCGCCTAAAAACTGAACATATATTAGCGAACATGAAAATGGCTGAAGAAAACTCATGCCCATCACCAGCTGCAGGCCGTGTTAGTTAGTCTGACGATCGTGTTTGCAAGCCCTATAATTGAATTTTGTTTGTTTACTGCTAATTTTAAAATTCACCTACTGTGGCTGGCATTGAGTCAAGTTTTGTGAAGGTCTAAAGTTCTAGAGATTGTGCAGATTTTAACCACTGGCAGAGCCCGGTGTTTGTAAAAAAAAAGTGTGTGTGTGTGTGTGGGGGGGGCACTGAAAGGATTTCATAGGTTTTGTACGCGGAATCGATGGCGGACATGCCAAAAACCCTACAAAAATGAAGTATTTTGGTGGGAAAGGGGGGGGCCCCTGGATCTGCCTATGCGGGGTGTTAATGGGTTTCTTATGTGCAAACGTTCACAAAAATGAAAAAAAATGAAAATAAATGTTTTGGTTGAAAATAGGGACATTGCCAACCCTGGATCTGCATATGTTAACACACTGCTGGAAATCGTAAGACTGTTTATGGGCAATGAAAAAGATGTTGCCGTAAAGCAAACTGTCAGCATTCATACACACTGTAAACTGGCAAAACCCCTCCTCATAAAGAATGCAATATCAATAATCCTCCAATATAAACCACCCACAAATTGTGCTCACCACAAGAGCTAAAGAGAAGAAACAAAAAAAAAATAGGCATTACCCAAGCCTGCAATACAAGTGCTATTAAGACTCCTCTTCAAATGGGCTGAAAAGCCCCAGGCTGCTATTACAGACGACAATGACTGGGTGGAGTATTGAGTGGTGTGAGCCCTGTAGCCGCAATGGATGGCTCGCTGTCACTCGCGCACGCCTCATTGGTTATTGAACCAGTGGAGTGAGACCTGACAATTGCCTACTGTCATGATAGCTTTGGCTGGGTGTGTGTGAAGGAATCTTGTAGCAGTTTTCCCAAGATTTCTTTTATCATTATTATTTGAGATTGTATATTATGTTGTTACTGGAGAATTTTGATAGACTGTTGTCTTTGAAGACAGTTTATTTGTATTGTGTTTTCTAAAACTGTGATACTCAGCAGACATATACAATATGCGTTGTCTTTTTTATTAACTAAAAGGTTGAATAGACACAATCGATGCATTTGTTCATATAACATTCATACCATCTCTCACCCACTCTCTCCATCTTTCTCCATCTTCTCCCATTTCTCACTGACTCTATCACTGCCTCTCTCATACCTTTGGCATATATTTACCCTTTTAAATAATGTGTAAATATGTAATCAAATTGATGCTTTGAGTGACAGAAAAAGCACTTTATTCCCATAAGTGGTTAACGTTTCAGTTCTACTTGCTCTCAGATGATCTTATGATTTAATACTACCATACGAATACGAAAAAGCCCACTGCAACTATGCAATAAAACAACGTTTGCTTAGATCAATGCAAAAAATGAATGCCACATTACATTGTGAATCATAGGGACGGAAATAAGAAGAACTAAGAATAAGAAGAGAAATTTCACCCCAAGGCATACATGGCCACTCCATTATGTGATATCATCTTCGTGTACAGTGGAACCTTCCTATATCGACATAGTGAAATGTTGATTGGAAAAAATACACCTTGTGCGAATTCTAAATGCAAAATAGCTTTAACTTCGAAGGCATTATACTACATAGCAAATTTGAAGCCCGCTATGTTGTATATGTTAGAAGCCGCACATATAAAGTAACACACCTAAAATATTAAAGGTCATGCAATAGGACAAAAATCATACACGAATACCACTTTATTATTCCAAAATAACTTTACGGTCGTCAAGTAATACACGGCACATTGCAAGCCTCATAGAAAAGAAAAACACACACACGTTGTGTTTTTTCCTCATACGTTAGTAGCCTCATACAAATCCCGCGTGAGCCATTTGGTTGTCCGCAAGTGGGAACCTACACGGTGTCCAAAATAAGTCCATTTTATGACATTCCAACAACTTCTTATGCCACTTTTTAAAATATGATTCCCGTGTAGAAGAAATGTGCACGTGTTTCGTATCCATAACTAAGGTGTTCAAAAGCGTAATTTAAGCACTTTATTAAGTGTTTCTAAAACGGCCGTGTCGCCGTATCACTTTTAACCCATGTAGGGAGCGACAAGTGCTCGCCGCGTCTCAAGGATTGTTGTGTACACGTGCATAATGTTGATATACGACCAACTGCTGAGGCGGCCATTGAGTACTGTAGACTCGGGTACTGCAGCTTCGATGGGGTCCCTGCAAAGCATGATCCAGTGAGCATTGGATTATGTCTGTAGAGTTGTGTGTGCCAGTGCATAATATAGTTTGATAGTTTGTGTTGTAGTGTGATGTCTTTGAGTTGTACTTTGAGGAATAGTAGTACTTTTTGATGATATGCCATTGGCATTTATGATGGGTTTTGAGTAGTGATGTTTTCATGACAGTGGTCCTAGATTAGCACGTGGTTCGTTTGAAGACTTTTGGAAATGTATGTTTTTATGAAGATAACTAGATTGTTGGATATTTAGTTATCAGATTTAGAATTGGATATATGCACTTATTAACATTAGTGAGACGGTCAAAGTGGTGAACCGCATTTCGCATTTGTAATTGGCTACGTAGAGATAGCCCGTAATGGTGAGACTATACTATTGAATCTAAATTTATAGGATATTTTATTTTTATATAAATAGTGTATGCTGTTGAAATTATGGGACTTTTATGGACGCAAGACTATTTCATTCTATCTCCTCAACTCCTTAGGTGTATGACAAGTCAATAGGTTATGGTTTGCAATATAATGTTTCCGATCTTGATAACCTATAAATACTCTTTACAGAATTTTTATATAAAAAAGGTAACAAAAAATATTAACTCCAAACTAATGTTATACTACTTCTTCCATTTAATGTCTCAAATTAACAATTTATGTTTCATCTCAATCAAAATTACAAAATTGAAAATCCAAAGAGATCGCCTAAAACATGCAACACACCAAAGCAGCAAATTGAATATTTGATACAAGTTCTAGGGGAAATACACTTCACCATACAAATGGACCTACAACATTCATTCCTCCACAGACCACAGCAATCCACAGGAGTTCTCAATCATTTCTGTGCATGACCGAACACCTTGTATTATTCACACAGATCATCGGTTCACGAGAATCTATTCCACACTTCCTATGAGCCGTCTTTAATAATACTCATGTACCCGTGGGTTACAAGTAGCTTACAAGTAACATTATCTCTGGACATGTCTCCAAACCTGGCCCTGTGCCAGTCACAGCATATGTATTTAAAATTAGTGGGAAACGAAAGAATGATCACTCATATTGCTTGTAAAATTTATTTTTTAGATTTTAGATAGAAGTCCCAGTTACGTATGATTGTCAGGATGATGAATATTCTCAATACCATTCGCTTACAGCTTCAGAAGTGCTCCAGTTATACTGTTGGGACGAGAGCTTCTCTTCAATAAGTTGTGAATTGATTCGTAAGCTTGCATATATGAGGATAATACATCGCACACAGTAGAGCAGTTTGAATGCCGCCAAGGACGACTGGCCGGCGCGCGGTCCAAGTTTCTTGATGCTGCATTCGATCTCATTGTTGAAATGCGGCATCTTCATAGTATTATTAACTCTCTTACACTAGGTTTGGATAGTCCATGGTATAGTCCTGTCCCAGCTCCCCTATAATTAATATAGATAAGTTGTAGATGAAAAGAAAACTTGAAAATAAGACCATGGTGTAGAGATACAGAGACCACCTCTATGATAAGACCATATATTCTGGTCCCAGATCTTCATAAATAAACCACCGTTAACCTTCTTACAGTAGCCACCTCTTACTTGAGCCCACTTGAGATTCTACTGTATTCAACAGACGCCCGACAGTGCACTTAAAAGAAAGGTGGTTACTTTGCTTTACGTTGTTATGGCAATTTGAAGATTCCTTTTTTATGTTTCAAAATCGGTGTGTTAGCTCTTCTTTCCCAGGCACATCAATAATTTCCTACGGTGATTGAAAGTGCAATGTACTTATTTAAATCCCCTAAAAATGTGACAGGAGCATACTAACGCTTAAACTGTAGTTGTGCCTAATTTGCTAATAGGTAAAGTAGATAGTTGTGTAAGGCATTTTTTCTCAACTCCATTCTTCAAATTTTGCTCATTTTCCTGTGAATCGAAATAACTTGGGAACAAATTGTGTTTCTGTTGAAGGATTTTACCGACTTTAAATTTAATGTAGATCATTTGATGTTCTGCATTTTTTGAATGGGCGCCTGTCATCACGAGAATTTTGTAGCTTACAGAGAAATTGCACTGAAGAGTACGATAAAACCTTCCTTTAAGACCAACTCTATAAATAGACCACCTTTATGATACAACCGTATTTCGCCCACCCATAATATCCATAAAGAGAACACCTCTATATACAGACCGTAATTGGAATTTAGATTAACAGGGTTTTGTTTTTAGTATCCGTTTGTATCTTCATTTCACAATTCCTTTACTGTTTCTATCTCACGTAACGATTTGACGTTCTGCCATGGCAATCCCGAATTGACGTTGTCGCCATTTCACTTTAGTCAAAGTTTTACCTAGATTGTTCATCAACATACAGCATAAATGACCAAACTGCAGTGAAACCTCAAGTAGGACGACCAGATTGGGCTGGCATCAAGTGGTATCAATAGAGGTGGTTTACGTCATTTTATAGGTTTTTATGGAGGTTTATAGTGGCGTTCTTGTGAAGACTTGGGATCACAAAACATGGTCTTATTTAGAGGTGGTCTCTTTATCTACGTAAATTAGACCACCAAATGTCACAGATTTACTAAAGTGCTGGCTATATGAGTGCAAAGCAATTTATACCAGGCCAATAGAATCATACAACACAACCTTCCTCCCATGATTATTCTGCCCACGTCTAAGGACAGTGTGTCCAAGAGCCATTTCCCCTGACGACCAATGCTCCCGGAATACGTTATCTGTGTCCCCGGCACTCGAGCCCTGATGGATGTCGTGTCTGCGCCCATCAGCTCACTGACTTACGACGCTCGTCCAATTATTGGGACAACGCTGGCCACCGTATTTTATCAGGTTTTGTACCCACAAAAGCTTGCAAAGATGCCAAAAATCCCATGAAAATTAATTTTGGGTGATACAAAGGTTGTGTTTTATGTGTGTAGGGTGTGTTTGGATATCTCTAGAGGGAGGTGCTCTATGTTTGGAGGTAAAGTTAAAGCCCGAGGTAAATGATCTTATAATAGAGGTGGTCTCCGTAGAGAGATAGGAGGTTCCGAGTGCCATCTTTTTTAAGGGTTGGGATTGCAAAAAGGTGTATCATAATATAGAGGTAGTCTCTTTAAGAAGGTTTTAACAGTCTCTTTGCGAATGCTTGGGCCCTTGAGAAATGACCTGTATATGGAGGTGGTTGCAGTGAGAGTTTCTTCTGTACGCTCCCCGTTGTTTGACAGACGCATGCGACGACAGAGACATTGATCTTCTTGTAGTTTTGATGTTCTTGTTTCTTCTGTTCCGGCCCGTGATGAATCATTGATGAATCTTTCTGTCCATGTTTGTCAGCAGAAATGAGTTGTCCGTGTACAGTGAGTTCTGTTGATTTCCGGGGGTGAGGCAAACTACGAATCTTTAGCCCTCAAATGTACAGTAAGTGTAAGTAAGGCAAAACCTATCCCTTTATATCACATTCCCCTTTGAGTATCCATTATTAAGATATGTCATCATAAGCGGCTAATATTTACATGTGTATGAAACCATGAACCCAATCTATGATTTTCAACCCTCAAACCCCCTTCTTAATACTAGTACGATGTAAATCAGTCTCATTTCTAGAATTTTCGGATAACTTTATTTTTAAACAATGTGTTCCCTTCAAGTTCGAGTTAAACGAGTGCAGCTGTATGCTAAACACAGCTTCATCATGCAAAATGAGAAAGAGCATCTACAGTAGCACCTTCTATAAGACCACCCAGGGGACTGGCCTCAAGTGGTCTTAATAGCGAGATGGTCTCTTTATTTGATGCTAACACCGGTCCCCTTATGGAGAAATTTGTACTATAAGAATTGGTCTCATTACAGGGGTGGTCTCGTTATTAAGGTTCACGAGTTGTTCTTTATGGAGGATTTGGGGCCACGAGAACTGGTCTTATTACAGAGGTGGTCTCTTTACAGAGGTGATCCTAAAGGGAGGTTCTACTGTATGTGTCTGCGTGGCATTTCGTATGCCTGATACGTATTCATCAAAGCAGCATTAATGTATTAGTCTAGTCTACTCAATGCTTCACATCTCCAGCAGAGCAGGACAAAATAGCAGTCTAATAGTGGGAATTCCTGCAGAATACATCTACAGGTTTTCATGCATATATCACCAGATTAGTCATATATTTATGCACGTTTGATATTTTAAGGCTTGGCATTGCATAGAATTGTCTTTTTATATGTTTGTGCTTGTTTATCAAGGATTGTTCATTGGCGAGATAAATATGTAATGAATTTATGTAAAAATTGAAGGACAATTACGATAACTATTTGGGCATTTCTTAGGAATGATAACTAGAAAATGAAAATGTAAGACAAACAAATATGAAGGATATAAAAAGTTACAAACTAACTTTCTGCACGGACTTTAAATTGATTAAAACTAGATGACAGACTGTGTCAAGGAGTGAAAAATCAATGTATTGACAGGTTTTATTGAGAGGACATATCACATATTGTATTTATATTGATGTTTGCAACTTTTGCTGTATGTCTTGGCTCATTATTAGACATTAGACATAACCTGGATGATATAACTGATGGTACAGCAATAGTGTACCTGGCTAAATACCCACAAGCCAAAAGAAAGCTGGTCGGACATACGCACCATTGACTTTAAACAGTGAATATAGCAATTGTTAGAAAAGAGAAGCTTCAGTGACATTTAAACTGAAGGTCTATAAGTTGAAGTGTTTAAGGTGTTCTATTTTGGATTATTAGTTTTGGAATAACAGCACTATTTACAATGGTAAGTATATGTCCAATGTACTGCTCGTGTGTTCATATGAGTGTTGTTGCTTAAACGAATATGGCATGTTTTCCTATGTTGTCAAGAGGAATAACAGTTTCATATCTGGAAGAAAATACTTCTAAAGGGTGGAGTTCTGTGGACAACTTTTTATATATGAATCATTATATTTACATGGTAAAGGTAAGATATATGTATGGAGATGTACCATCTGGGCTATGATAGCCAATTTCCATAGTTTATGTATGCCCAATGGATGCCAACGTTAATGACAGACAGCCAAGCCAACAGTTATTATTATTTCAGCTCCTACTTTCAATGTGATTTCATACATGAAGGTAGAATCTCCCAAGTCAACAATACCTTAGTGAATCGGGTTATAAAACACAATGTAACTGAAAAGTTCATACGATGATGAAAAACCGTAGATCTATCTGCTTCTGTTTGTCCCATAGCTTTCGTACATATAAACTGATTTTCATGTAAGTCATGTCATTTTCTCCAAAAGCAATGGATTTATTTTCAATCATGAGAAAACATGTATTATTGCTTAATACCTTGTGCAGTACTTACAAAAGTATACAGTAACTTAAATATGCCGTGTGTTACCACTCAATTTTACGTACCGTACAAGATGAGCTTCAATTACGTAATTCAATGTGGTGGGGTCAAGGTTCAATTGTGAAATAAAACATACTAGTACAAATGTTCTCTTCCAGCTTGCTAATAATCACGGAACATGCAAATAATTTATATAGTAACATAATTAAGAAACAGACTTTAAATTAATAGACTTCCTTTTTAAAAAAATCGTAAATACCATCATTTAAAGGTGGCCTGGAGAACGTTATGATAAGAACTATAAATATGAAAGATACCATAGTTTTGATTAAATTTTGAATATAAGCTCACTATAATTTCTAATAAACATATAGATTTAAATTTAAAACAAAACTGTTTCAACAAAAATGCGTGTTGTATTTGTTAATAAAAGTATTTTTGCAAAATTAAAAGAAACTTCTGAAAATATGTATAAATAAAAAGGTATCTTGTTCATTCATTGGTCATAACGGACGAACGGACGTACATACATACGTCAAATTTGAAGACCAATGCCTGCATTGGTTAATTTTACATAAGTAAACAACACTCTTTCCAACAGAATAAAATTCGCCAACACGCACAATTGGGGGGAGTACCCAACTACCTAACTGTGCAATCTATCATGAGCCAGATCTAGTAATATCTAGTTTAAAATCAACTTTTTCGTAAGCTATGCGTCGGGGTGCTTTAAATAGTAGTAAATCATATTTCTCTCCACTGCTTTAGTCGCAGTGGTAGTGGTAGTTTTTACTCCTTTGTATTCCGTTCATGTTTTGTCAGCCTATTCAGACCCATTGTTAGACTTAAAATGATAAATCACGAATCTAACCAGACTTTTGGTATAAATAATGATGATAGATCGACGTAAAAAGCAAATACACGAACAAGCCCGTATATAGTAGAAACCCATTATCTCTAATCTGTATCGATAATATCAATAATAATGATATTCTCAATATAGAAAGTTCTTTATCGGACCAACTGAAATATGATTGTAATGTTGAGATAACAGACATGTCCAGATAATCAATATCAGTATAAAGAGGCTCTACTGTAACTCCAAATTTCCGCCAGCATAGCCTTATCAGGCGTCTATTTTACCTTTTTTTTTACCCATTGCACATTTGCCCCAGAGCATACACTGTTCACATGGATAGTCACATGTACATGGTTTATGGGCATTATGGTCATCCAGGTTGCTACATGTTTATATACAAAATTTATTTTCCCCAAGTTTTAACTTTGAGGTCTAAATTCACAATATTCGATATATTAAACCCAAATTGTCACCGCCCTGGCCAGAAACATTAACAGAGCACGTGCATCAACATAATGAGTCAGGCTGCATACATATTACAAAATGACACCTACTAAATTCTAGTAGGTTTGGACTGGATTTGAGCTACAGTGAAGAACGAAAGAGCTGTCTGAAAACGCTTAATCACTTCTCACGGCGGCAGACTTCACACATTCTCCCGCTTTCTCCACATTCTCGTGTTTTCAGTACACAGAGTCCACCTGGATTTACTGCCTGAGTCTGGATCACAGCCATACCTGATCCAGAATACAGCTATTATGTATTGTAAACAAATCCCAGCTTGTTTTTTATTAAATGTCTGCTCGTTGATGTTTTTATTGACAGCGGGGTAGTACTTGGATTAGAGCTGGGGTCAGACTGTCCTGAATGTTGAAGCTGAATGTGTTAATGTATTGTAGATATGGGGAACTCGCACGTTGTCTCATCACAGGCGTATTTTTAAAAAGAAGATGCAATCAGCTTTACCATGTAATTCTCGTCTGCAACCGTAAAGTTAACGTTTGGGATGAATTTTCGTGTCTGTAGGACCGGGGCTTTAGCACGTGGCAATCGAGGCTCGTTTCTTGACAGATTCCAGATGGTCGTGAAAAACATTGTATATTTGATGCTGAGTATGAAGTTTATACATACATTCAACAATTATTACGAGAACTTGGATATGAAGGGCCATGTATGGTTTGCCTGAGTGTGAATTATGTGTGACCTTAAAGAAAACGGTACATGTAAAATACAAAGTGGAGTACAGAGAAAAAGCTGTGTCCATCGCTTACTTCAATAATGGCGATAACTCAAGAACAGGCACTTATTCATGAAAATACTGTACTCTCTACTAGCCGTCCTCCTATTCCAACTGCCCCATCACCCCCTTCCGCCCCCAGCCAGCACCTGTAGTCGGTACTCAGCTTTATGCAGTGCACTTTATTATGTGTAAACAAATGTGAGCAGCTTTCAAAGGCAGCAATAAACCGCAATTTGGGCGGCGACGACTGCGGCAGTGGCTCACTGGGTACAGGGGAACTTCTACTGAGACCAACTGTAGGCCTATACAGAGATCACCTATAATAATACCTATTGGCAGATCCAGAATTTTCAGAAAGAAATATGGGCTGGGATGCACTAAAATGATTGCATCGGTTTCGTACGCACGAAGGCCAAAAAAATGTATGATTTTTTTAGGATGAAAACATCCTGCTCGCCCTGGATCTGCCTATGATTGTGTCCATCTCTATAATAAGACTACTCACTGTCTCATGTTGTCATAAACATAACAGCGCAAATCGCTATAAAAAGACCACCGCTCTATTGAGTGGCCAGCTGTGATGGTCCTAATAGAGAGGTTCTACTGCAGGGGACGAGTGGCTTGTAAACGCAATGATAATAATGAAATAGACGTTAGTTTATTTTATGTGGAATCAGTGCTGATGATGACCTAGTAGGCTTTACAGTTTATGTGTAAACTGATGCTTTGATAATCAAGATACTTTGATTATTCATCAACCGGGTTCCTCATGCTTTTGGCCCCCCATTCTAAGTTTCTCCTCTTCATATGTTTTATTTTAGGACAACATACAGAGAGAAGGAGAGGGATGAAGAGGTGAAGTATATAGAGGGGGCGTATAGAGAAAGGATGTTAAAATTTGCATACACTGTATCTGAATTATGAATTTGAAAAAAGAAACAAGCCTAGTATATTCAAGTAGTAAAAACTTCGTTTGGGGGTAGTTTTTGTGTTTAGATGTATTTTAAGTCTACCACAAACCACAGAAGTAACCACAAGCACCTCGAGCATGATCAAGTGTGGTAGTCGCCTAGAACTTGCTTGCTGTAGAGAACTGAGAGAGTGTGTGTGCATTAGAGTTGAAAACCACAAGGCACATTGTCAATACATTACCAAGTGTAAGTGAAGAGCTGGAAAATTGGTGTCAATTATGCAGAGCAAACAGGAGCCGTGATACATCAAAGGCAATTATGTTAAACTGTGTACCACAGACTTACTCCCAATATGTGTCAAGTATAAGCCACAAGTAATGACAAGGAGGCGTCACTTTCCAGAGAGCTTATCCCGAGAAGTGAAGAGATGTGTGGATCCAGTTTCACCACCAATTTGTAGAGGCTAATTGTATTGGGCAAAGGGTCTTCTGCGAGAGGCAATTATCGTGGCTGGAGGATTCTGTGGCAGTGAAGTCGTGAGTTCAAAGCAACTCAACACAGTTTGCTTGGTATCTGCTGGTTTAGTGTATATTTCCTCTGGTTTCTTTAATTCTGTGAAATTTCAGTTGAGTTTTGCTTGCAGTATAGACTTGTGTGGTGTTAGGGATTCTTAAAAAGCACAGCCACAGTTTATAAGTAGTCACATCACTTAGTTCTTACCTATACATTTAAAGCAATAGATAGCTGTTACCATAATGGACAGGTGACCTGGTGTCGTCACTTATGAAATATTTAAAAGATATTTACCAGCACTCGTTTTCAACTACACACATGCAAATCCACTTGCTTTGATTGGCCCCAGACAACCTATTTTGACTGTGATATTGATAGATGGCCATAACAGTGGACAAGGGTGGTTTCTTCTGGCTTAACACCGTATTCTGGATCACATAAAATACCATAAAATACTCGTTATGCTATGGCTCAAAGTTTGCACAGGTAGATATTTCAGTGTATGTTACGTTGTTTGATCCTGGCATCAAAGTGGATCTTTACGGGCTGCCGTTAACGGAGTCCTGTTGGAGTAAAGCTATGGTGAGACTGTCCCGGATGTTGAACCTATATCAGTCGCGGTACTGTTGTCATTTTTGATGGTCTGTTCATGGAACTAACCACAATTTACCACATGTTACCTCACTATGACCAATAAATACACTCTAATAAGTGTTGTATGTACTACACATACTATGAAATTGTTAACTGTGTTTATATCATGCTAATATATTATAAATAAAATCTTCAAAGAGTTATCATAATGTAGATATGATAATTTCATCCTCATTTTGTGTATGACGAGGGGGTAAATATTCTTACTCTGGGGTCCATTTGAAATACTCACCACCGTAACCCCATTCTACAAAATAAACATAATAATGAACAAGTAGTGATGTCAAGTCGTAAAAAGTTGAAATCTGAGTATTGAATGAGGTGTGGGATTTACTGAAACAAATACAACCGGATTATAATAGATGGTTAAAATCATATGAAACCATAAATCCACATCATGTGAATAGACGCCAATGGACAAAGTCTATCAAAATATTGACCACAGTGCCCTATGCCCATAATATTGTTGACCTCGATTGACCCCGCCTTTATGAAACATCAGCGCCACGTGACAATATGGGTAATGACTGTATTATCGCTCACGACTCTGTCCGTGAATAGGGTTATGGGGCTGCGGGTCAATACCGCTATTTGATTGGCTGCTGGCAGTAAACAAAGTGAGCACTATTGTGCGGTGGAACTTTGCTTATAAGGCCACTGATGGGATTGGGGAGAGGGTGTTCCCATCAATGATATCCCGCCATTTGCAGTGAGTCCGATTTTAGTAACACCAGTAAAACCTCTCTAATAAAACCACCAAATAGGCTGCCCTCAAGTGGTCAAATATGGCAAAATCCCTATGAAAATAAGGTATTTTGCTAGGAAGGGGGCGGCGCCCCACTTGCCGCCCCCCCCCCCCCACCACCACACACACACTATGTGTATGAAGATGAAGGTCTATAGTTGCTTGGGACAGAGAAGTGTGGTCTCATTATAGAGGTAGTCTCTTTACTGAGCTAGTTTTAATTACTGTATAGGTTGTTGAAAATGTGTTGCTAATTTTGAAGCCCCTAATAGTGACGTGTTCCAATTAGTGAGGTGTCCCAAATAGTGAGATGTCTTCATGGGGTGGTTTTGACTGTGGTTTATGTCAAAAGTCTCACCGGTCTTGACCCCATTTTCTGTTAACTACATGTACCTTCCATCCACACCAATTAACAATTATGAACACCTGATTGTGTGGGTTTCCATCTATGTGTAGTTTAAAGAACCATGGCCTTTCCCCCCACTCTGGCGAGCCTGCCAAATTGCCCCACGTTTGTATTTGCTGCGACTGTGTCTGTTAAGTTTCCATGGAAACGGCAGTGCGGGTGCTGGCACGAATTAGAGATGTGATGTGGGTAGGAGATTTAAGCCTTACACTTGTTAGTGCTTCTGGAGAATATGGGCCGTTAGTGATTTGCTTTTGGGTTTAACCGAAAACAACAACACTCAGATTCCCTATTTTGGGAGAGAAAAGATATTTTTTGAGTCTCACTAGATTTATTTCATACATATACAGTTATATACATAATAAAGCTACAGTTTAGTTACTTATATATTTCGGATCGAAATCCTACTTATCAATTCCGAATTATTTTCGTCAAACAGGTAAATGGTCACATGCTTTATAAGAGAAATCCAAAGAATGCTTGTGTCTTTTCAAATCTGAGCTTGCATTGAAACATTTTTGACACTGATTTGGTTTCTCTCACATGTGAGTGTGCATATGACTAACGACAGCAGAGCTTTGAGATAAACTTTTATCACATTGACCACAACCATAAGGTTTCCTACCAGTGTGAATTCTAATGTGGCTTTTCAGAGTTCCACTTGGGCTGAATGTCAGATTTCTGCCATATATATACACTGGTACCCTTTCTCTCTAAAATGATTCTCATGTGGATGGTCAAGGTTGCTTTTTGATTATAACACTTTCAACATTGATGACACTTTTCTCCCCAGCATGAGTTATCATGTGGCTTTTCAAATTTTCATTTCGACTGTATGATTTCTCACACACTTTGCACTTGTAGTCTTTCTCTCCAGTGTGGATTTTCATGTGGGTGGTCAAGTTGCCTTTTAGACCAAAACACTTGCCACATACACTACACTCATATGGCTTCTCCCCAGTGTGAGTTACCATGTGTCTTTTCAGGTTATTACTTTGGATGAATGATTTCTCACACACTTTGCACTGGTATTCTCTCTCACCAGTATGACTTACCATGTGCCTTTTCAACTCTCCACTATAACTGAATGATTTCTCACACACTGTACACGGGTAGTCTTTCTCTCCAGTGTGGATTTTCATGTGGCTGGTCAAGTGGCCTTTTAGACTAAAACAATTGCCACATTCACTACACTCATATGGCTTCTCCCCAGTGTGAATTACCATGTGGGTTTTCAGATGTCCCTTTAGGGTGAATGATTTCTCACACACTTTACACTCATAGGGCTTCTCCCCAGTGTGAGTTATCATGTGGCTTTTCTTCTCACCAGTGTGAGTTACCATGTGCCTTTTCAAATGTCCACTTTGGATGAATGATTTCTCACACACTTTGCACTGGTATTCTCTCTCACCAGTATGACTTACCATGTGCCTTTTCAACTCTCCACTATAACTGAATGATTTCTCACACACTGTACACGGGTAGTCTTTCTCTCCAGTGTGGATTTTCATGTGGGCAGTCAAGTTGCCTTTTAGACGAAAACACTTGCCACATTTACTACACTCATATGGCTTATCGCCAGTGTGAATTACCATGTGGGTTTTCAAATGTCCCTTGAGGGCAAATGATTTCTCACACACTTTACACTTGTAGTCTCTCTCACCAGTATGAGTTACCATGTGGTTTTTCAGAGCTCCACTTTGGCTGAATGATTTCTCACACACTATACACTGGTAGTCAGTCGCTCCAGTGTGGATTCTCATGTGGGCAGTCAAGTGGCCTTTTAGACTAAAACAATTGCCACATTCACTACACTCATATGGCTTCTCCCCAGTGTGAATTACCATGTGGGTTTTCAGATGTCCACTTTTACTGAATGATTTCTCACACACTTTACACTTGTAGTTTTTCTTTCCAGTGTGGATTCTCATGTGGCTTCTCAAGTTGTCTTTGTTACTAAAACACTTGCCACATTGACAACACTCATATGGCCTCTCCAAAGTGTGAATTCCCATGTGCCTTTTCAACTCTCCACTATGACTGAATGATTTTTCACACTCTGTACACTGGTAATCTTTCTCTCCAGTGTGAATTCTCATGTGGCTGGTCAAGTGGCCTTTTAGACTAAAACACTTCCCACATTCACTACACTCATATGGCTTCTCCCCAGTGTGAATTACCATATGGGTTTTCAGATGTCCATTTAGGGTGAATGATTTCTCACACACTTGACACTGGTATTCTTTCTCACCAGTGTGGATCCTCATGTGGGTGGTCAAGGTACCTTTTAGACTAAAACACTTGCCACATTCACTACACTCAAATGGCTTCTCCCCAGTGTGACTTCTTACATGTTCTGTTAGAAGTCCCTTGTAACTGAATGATTTATCACACACTATACACTGATATTCCTTCTCTCTAATGAAGCTCTGAATTTCTTTTTGTGAGTTTAGAGCATCATTTTGACTCAATGATTTCACACTCAATGGCGAATTCAGTTGTATATCAGTGTGGTCTGCCATTGCAATCTGATTCTATTTTCTATATGATTATGCCCGCAACATCCTTACAACGTAACACAAAGTTATCCTGTATATGGTGATCACGTAATTCGCAGTCTTTATACAGCTCACCTTTCCACACTGTTCTACTCCTGATCGTAGTATAAGAATGAATTTATATATAGTATAAGGTCAATTTTAATCGTGTTCTAATTTTGCTTCGTTTTAAAATAACAAATAATTTTCAATAAAGATCAATATCTATTTAAATGGAAAGTAGAAATTATTGTATTCTTAAAATATTTATTTATCAAAATCTAAATTACTTTAGAAGTTAAGAGCAATCGTTAACATTAAACATTTCTAGTCACAACGCAACCGCTCCACGAGAGATCTCTTCATTTGACACTGCTGTCATGTTGAATATGCCACAGTGTTGTCGGTGCATTTGACTATAAGTACTGTAATATTTATTTATTTGCTCATACAACTGTTTCTTTTAATACAGGTCCGATTTCGTATATATACTCTCTATGAGTCCAAGTGAAATGCTATTTTTTTCTCTCTAAACTGATATAATAAAACAGACATTAAATCATGTTTGAATAACATTGAAATTATAAAGATGTCAGTTACTTTATTTGTTATCTTTTCAAATGCTTATTCTCTCCTAAAAAGCAGTGTCAATCATATACTTCATGTCACAACAATGGTAACACATTTTATCAGTAATCCCGTAAGATTCTCTTACTGCTTTTAGTGTACGTAAATCTTGTCCTTTTTTTCACCCGTGCCAATGTTTTTAAATTAACCAGAATATGGTGTAGTAAGTTGAGAAATGAAATGAACTTGCTACAATCAATCTGGTATGAATGGTGCAATAAAGTCGACCGCGTGTATTGACATTGGACTGTAAACCTCTACATATTTACATGTAACCTGAAAATCAATGCATTGGCTGCCATGAACCCCCATGACCGTAATGTACGTTACCCCCTCCAACCCGCCTTGTCAACAGTGCCCTCTGCCAGCTGCAAACTGTGACCTAAATCTCATGCCACTACCAATATACAGGAGAACTGGTCTATGAAGACTATCCAAGGGCTGGCCTCGGGCCTACCATCTATCAACTCAACTGGATTCCACAGAGGTGTTTTCTTTATGGAGGTTCATGACCGCGGTCTATTCATGAAGATGAAGGTTTGGGGCTCACAAAGTGGTCACAAAGGTGGTCTCAACAAAGAGGTGGTCTGAATTGGAGGTTCCACTGTACACATATAATGACTGAAACCGTCCACCATTAAGCCCCGTTCCTCTGTGTGCATTGCACGTGATAGTAAAGCAATAAACCCAGTAACCAGCTGGCTATCATGGTTATTGAGTATCGCTGCTCAATAATCCTCTCATAGTCTCTGCCACTAGTAAACTGGGGTACAGCAGAAGGTTAGGACCATCTCTGTAATGAGACGTCCTCTACACTAAGACAATATCTCGTGGTACCCAGTTCCATAAACTGACCAGTATGAACTTTCACCTCTATAATGAGACCACTTGAGGAGGTCTTTATTGGGAGGTTGTACTGTAAACTAAGACATTTAGGCCATAGTTTGTAAGAATTGATATGAGAAATATTGCGAATGGCACACCATGCGCCGCTGCCCACCACGATATGCGTATGCAAATGGATCACATGGGCAGAGATGAAATTGTAGATATTGGTTAAAGCCTCCAGATTGAGTGTAGTAATGTCTCAAGATTAGGTGCGGTAAAGTCTCATGATTAGGTGTGGCAACAGACATCTCACGCTCTCACGGAAGGACAATCGGATTACCAGTGGCAATAAAGTAGCCAATGGGGTACAATCCCTGAAACCACTTGACTGCGGAGGATCTGTGTGGACATTTTACAATTCTCAACAGACATACAGTAGAACCTCTCTATTAAGATATCAGGGAACACTGACTTCATGGCCCATGGGAGTATGAAAATATAAACCATTATGTTATGTATGAACATTTGTATACGTATATGTTCTCCAAGTTTTGCTTGTAAATTCAACTCTACTCTCATTATGTTATGATGTTCAGGTTTCAACCCCACCCCACCCCTGTAAAAAGGGGGGGGGGGCAACAAAAAGCTGCGTTTTTTCAGCCCCACCCCAGTTATTTTATACGCAGCTTGGGGTAAATGGTAGCCTTGCTCATGTGGCCTCCATAGAGAAGTCGTCTCTTTATGAAGGAGCACATTGGTCTGTTTATGAAGATCTTCGCACCCTGAAATCCCATTATGAAGGTGGGCTCAAATGGAACTTATACTGTATATTGGACATCTATATTCTAACTACCTCTGTACACATTTCATTCTTTCCTCACAATGCCAGCTACCCACCACAAAGGACCACCGCCGTTGTCATTGAAAGGATTAGTAACAATAACGTTCCCAATCCAGGGTATAAAGCATTGTTACCAAAGCAAACCTGATTATCATACCAAATCCTTAATTTCGTCGCTACATTGCCACTCAATTTCAGTTGGTAGCCTCAAGGACGAAATTGCCTTTCCTGAATACATATAACCTTAATCTCAAATGGCCCCCGGCCCAAATCTGCCCGTCTACATTCATTACCGGCAGACGATTTGGTCGGAATTGAGTTGCTGTCTTTCAACTACATTGTGCAAGTTCCACATTCAGCCAGCATCAGACTGTCTCGAACTTTGAAGTCGAATTATTCGTAGCATTGCAGATAGTGTTAGTTGATCAGAGTTGTGTTTTTAAGGTAGACACACCCCACCCACCCACACGGGTGCACGTGTGTGTATCATCTCCTACAGCCATATGTAGGTCCTGGATGTGCAGGGGGAGCCCCCGTTTCCTTTTTGACTAAGTTAGCGAAAAGCATAAGTTTTATTCAACATAGAGATGATGTGTTCATCTAAATCATCATCTGCGCTTCTGTATGAATATCATCCGAATCTGTATAACTCAGTATCATATCTCCACACTGACGTATGGTATCGGTCTGACACAGTTATCTCCTGTTTTCTCACACACTGATACACTCATCAGATATGTCTGTCCTCATTCCTGTAATAAATGTTATAGTCCAGCACAGAACAAACTCATGTACAGTAGAGAGGTGGTCTTTTTGTAGGGGTTCGCGTTTTCCTTTTATGAAGGCTTGGGAGCTTGATGATAGATATGTGGTCTTATTATAGATGTAATCTTCTTATTATAGTGATGGTCTTTTACAAGATGGTCCTAATTGGTGGTTCTACTGTATCATTATTTTACAGCACATCTATATCTGTTCAAACGTGTGAATAAATGATGTGAAGAAAATACAAATACACTATACTATCTCGCATTAAACAAAAGCAACTCAATATCATACCCACTCAAATGCTATCATTACATGATAAATGATTTTTGCAGACTTCAGCATCCGTCACTTTTATCATCTACTCAGCAGATTGATTGTGTAATTCCCTCGCGCTATCAGAGAGCAATAATCAAACTTTATGGCTTTCCTCCTACCGTAATGCCAGTTCTGTCGTCTGCGTGTCTGACAATGCTTAGTTTCTTCTGTACATACAGTAGAAACTCAACTTTAAATTGAAGCTTTAAAAACCACCAGGAGACTGGCCTCAGTTGGTTTAATTAGGAGGTATAAAGGGTCAAGAAATCCCATATCCCCATTTCTTTGTCTTATTTCCCACATCCATATTTTACCCCCCCCCAGTCCACCAAACAAGTAGCCCCCCAAACACTCTTTCAGTAGAAAACTGGTCTCTATTTGAAGACAGTCATATCTGAACCCAGCTTTAAGCTCAGTGTATCTACTATAAGGCTGATTCAACTTCAATATTCGGGACAGTCTGGATCGAACAACCAGACTCAGGTCATATAAAGGTGTTGTCCCAATGCTTGTGATATCATTGACTGTATACTATGTTACATAGACTCTTTATCAGGCTAGATCTTCCATGAAACCTGCTGGGAGAGAGAGAGCTGGATGCTGATCCAATGTTAATGTCATCACCCTGGAACTTTATTGACGAGTGCATCTGCTGTTCCTAGATAACTTTCATCAATATGTGCCTATCTGCCTAAAGTATGATTTGCAACAATATATGTAATACTCGTCGGTTGTATATATTTGAATAGTTGTCCTCGACCATGACCTAATGGTGTGAAATAAAAAGCGACACAAAAGGAGCATCAAAAATAGATTCATGGCATAATGATGAAAAACGAATGCTGGGTGTGGCATAATGTATAGCACTTTACTGGCTGGTACTTTCTGTAGTGTAAGTCACACAGGGAGTTCATTTGGTAATTTATCATGCAAATTAACGCCATTCTTGTCATGTCACATAATTACAGTAGAAACTCAAAGTAAGACCACAACATCCATAAAGAGAACACCTCTATAGTAAGAACATTTCTTGAGGTCCGAAATATTCATAAAGAGACCACTACGAACTACCATAAATAGACCACCTATCTCCATTAAGACGATTTCAGGATAGTCCCCAGGTAGTCTAATATAGAGGTTCTACTGTACATGTACTAGCTTTGCGGTCAATATATGCTGACCTAATTCCCTCATTTATTTATTGTATAAACCTGTAATGACCAACAAACTCAGAGCAAATTTCTCCAACAGCAGTGGACTTGTTTCACATTTATTTCCTGTATGGCTCATTCACAGCAAATACAGTCTCGTAAGTTGATTACGATTTATGCCGATGTACTGCATAATCCCCAATAAAGTAATCCCTGTGGCGCAGTAAGACAGTGTGTAAGATTGGACATGGCAATATTAATCCCTGGAGAGGGATCGTGCACACTTGGATAGTGATGACATGTCTTGTTGAGGAGGTTGTTCAATGCTTTAGAGGGCCCTAGATGGGTCTAATTCTGTTTCTCTTTTAAAAGTTCCTATGTCAATTCTGATTTTGATGCCCGTATAGAAGAGATGTACGCGTGTCTTTCGTCGATCGATACAGATTTTACATTTCCCCCACTTTGATATGCAACTTGGCTCAAAAACGGGCATGTCGCCGTGTTACTTTTAACCCGTGTAGAGACCTATTTATATTCTCTTCATACTTGTTTCTTGAAAGACGCTTCACAGCATTGTATTTTATAAAGTTATTGCTCATATTGGTCTTTACAGATTCTTGTAGGAATTGAGATTAGGCCCCCTGAGTATCATCTACAAAGCCCTCTGAGATCAGATGGGATCAGCGTCCATAAAGATCATCTCCAAAATATAAATGCATTTGTATGTAATCTTTTCAGTAGTATAGTTAAAAACTTTACCCTGACACATGTGAAATTTTTAATAAAATGATAGGACAAATATATTAAATATAGTTGCCCATACATTCTTAGCCAGTAATATTATCTTCTGTCATGGAGGTATTTCATAAAACAATATAAGGAAATAGTTTACAGGGCACTGAAGTCGGGGTTTTATGTTAGGGCTACATAAGAAACTATAAGAAATAGTTGTCCAAGTTTTACGAAACTTTGACGATGACAAATGAGATTTTTAGAAGTCGTTTGCCCAAATTCCATTTAAATACATGTACATTTCCTGTGTGAAGACAATACCCTGATTTTTTATTCTTCCACCCAGTAAAACTAGTGACACATCACTTAGTTCTTTAGCTTTAATCAATGTCACAGTGCTGGGGTGATTTCTTCTTTTGTATACATAGACAGAGAAAGGGGAGTACAAAGGCACCGGTTTTTCCATTTCACCCCCCACACCACACACCACCACCACCAACAACAACAACAACAACCACCACCAATTGAAATCATTTTCATTGAGTTTTGTCATTTCTTTCGTGGATAAAAAATCCATGAACAACTCTGGGCTGTCGGACTGGAGCCTAAGATGAAAAGTCTTGATTTTCTAGTGGCCATAAAGATGTGCCTGTCAGATAGATCAGTTTTTAATAAACATTGGTGACTGCGAGACTTCGCCTTTAGATGAATATTCGGGACTGCCACGCCGGGTTTTCATATGGACAATCGTGACTGTCAGACCGGGCCATCAGATGAACATATTTGACTCTCAAACTGGGGCTTAAGATGAGCAATCTTGACTTTGAGACGTGGGCCATTTGGCTGTATACTCCGGCACAGCGACTGTTGCACCTGAGCGAGTCACTCCACCGCGGCTACAGGATGATTATGTCAGTCTGTGGTCCGGATACGACAGCCATCTCAGGCTGCTGCTGGTCAAGTGGGGTTTGTAATGTAGGGGTGCTGGTTTGGATAGATTCCTTTGATTTCACTTATCACTTTTGATGTAAATCTACGCTCACTGTTGACGTTCCAGTCTCAGCCCTTAGTATTAGTGCATAATTTGGATACAGCAGCCCGCAGTCTTTCTAAAGGAGTTGCTGGTCAAGTGTGTTTTTCATTGCTGGTCAGATTCATTTTATTTCTTCTGCAATATAACTATGTAGATTGACGACCCTTCATTTGGATGATAGAATTGCCTTGAGTAAGACTAAACCCCAGACTTTTTAGCATTCGTCTATGAATTTATGGTTACGCCTGGAACAGACAAAATGATTACTCTTGTGAGATTGTTAGCAGTTTTGAAGAGAGACATCAGTGAGTGATAGGGGTTTGAGTGTTGGATAATGGAAAAGTGCTATCTCTCTGCATACATCAATGCCAAGGAGAGTGTTCTACTTGTGGAATACCATACAGACTGATTATGTGCCTTCATCATATTTTGATAACTTTAGAACATTTCTAAGACTTGAATGTGAACCAACTATTCAGTCACTACTGCCAGTACGATAGAATCTCCAATTAAGTCCACCTCTCTGTTGAAACCACCTCTATAATGAAGACCATTTTCTGCGGTTCTTAACAATGATAAAGTGACTACTATGAACGTCCATAAAGAGACAACCTCTTCAATCTTTATCACTGTTTATTGAGAGCACTTTCAGAAGACAGTCACTTGGTGGTCTTAATAGAGAGGTTCTACTGTACCTGCAAGATCGATTAAAAGTGATGTGCAATCAAATTCTAGTTTTCAGAATATGAGACTCAATATAAGAATCATTACAGCAATGCTATTATGTAATTAAAACTGATAAGCACGGTGATATTATACTGCTATAATCTGTGCACTATTGAGTGAAAACTGAATATTGCTCCCGTGACAAACATGGTAAGTCATTACGTTAGCGAATTATCAATAGATATCTATTCACTCTTCAATAAGCTATTAAGAAAGATTAGAAGAATCAAAATCATTCATTAGCTATCTCAAATATTTACAGCACAAACCATCCATTCAAAACTAAATACATTGTACAACTGAAAGTTGTGGGGTGTTTTGATGTATATAATTGGGAATTATCTATTATGGAAAGAAACATAGAAATCTATTAGATCATATGCACTCTACAATTACACTAAATTGAGTTTATTTTCTACCTGTGCAGCATGCAATTATTCAATAAAGTATTGGATGATGAAAACGTAATACCAAAACACCTGCTTCTCTTCAATAGTATTTAATTGATCCAATTATACAAAAAGATAACTCAAAATATCTCAACTTTGTTTCACAAGCACCCCTTTTCTTGCCTCAACAATCTATATCCCTGTGTAAACCTTTAAACTGCAGAACATATGAAGTATACTTCTATCCTTTTTCACCATCCTACTGTCCTATTTCTCAGGCCGCCTTACTTTATCACACAATGACATGGCATTGGCTGTATCTGCAGAGTATTTATGAGCATTACTTATTCAATGAGATGATCAATGGCATAATGAAAGGCTGATTATAGTATAAATGCTCTTGGACAGGCAATGTGGCTTGAAGATAGAGCATAATAGTATGGCCCAGGTCTGGAGAGCAAGTGTATGAAACAGACTACAGTAGAAACCTAAAATCAAGACAACTTCTATAAAGAGACCGCCTCTTTGGTAAGACCAATTTTCGTGATCTTATCAAGTCTCCTTAAAAAGACACCCTCTCTATCGTGCACAAAACTTGTTAAATCTTGCTGGTGCGCCCTCCACATCTTTTCTAAAAACCTGGATCTGCCAGTGTAAAATTGAACTAGCATGGTAGCCATTGCCAGACGTTGCTAGATACACCCGAGCATTTCGAGCCCTTTGTCCGAGCCCCTAATCTCAATTATTAACGGCATAGTAGTACTTCAACTTGGTCCCTGGACTCATTATAAGGATTTATCATCCCGATTCAGGGGCCTGAATGATATACGGGCATTTGTAATGAACGTGACTGATCAATCCACAAGGTCAAGGACAAAATGGAGGATTACGCAGGCAGACGAAATTACAGGCTTCGGCAAATGAAAATTGGCGGGCTATGCCGTGACCTTTACCCAAATGAATCTAGCCAATGAGGGCATAGTCCGGTGGTAAATGAGCCATTTTCACAAGACTTTTGAACACTGTAACTGGTGTTCAAAGTTCAGTGCCTTCCTCATAGTTAGTGATTTTAAGGCCTTTAACGGTCGTAAGAAATTATATATACATTCTTTTTGCATTATTTCACGTTTTCTCGGAACGTTTTCCACACATCTGGCAATTGTTTTTATTCATCCCTCAGATTGGCCCTTTCCCCCATATCCCCACTTTTTTTTCAGTTTTTCACCCATCCAACTTCCAAATAACCCCCACCCCTATGTTGTACCTTTAACCAAGAGGACCGCACCCCACAATAATGAATCTTTCCAATAGGGAGAAGTGGAACATATATAGTCCAGTGGCGTGGGGGTCATTTTAATAAGGATTTTTAACATTGACCGTTGTCACTGTATCACCAATGTCAAGCCCTTCCCTAGCATAGGACAAGGGCTCAATCACATTTTGTGGCCATTGTGGACACGGTTTTACACTTGCAACGATGACCATTACGGTTGACATAGAGAATTCTTTCCTAAATTCTATAAGGACATCATTCCCATTTCGTAGTTTTCCATATTATGACATTAATGGCATATGGGCATTGATAGATCCATATTTGTGATAGAAGTGGGAACACATTCAGTGGACTTCGTGGGTGTTCATATCCTCAAAAGCTTGCCGTGTTGCAAAAACACACATAATAAAATTAACAGTTTAGAAGAAAGTGGTTGGGGCGGCCAATGTGGAATAATCCCATATCTCACAACTCTCACCAGCAGATCCAGAAAGTTGGTTGATGTGGAGCGAGGTTGAGGCGGCAATTTCATGTTCTGAGGGAGTTGATGTGCGCATTGAATACAAACAGCACCACCATTTTTGGTAATGATGGGGGGTAGGGTGGGGTTGCTGCTGCTCTACCCCACCTCACTCTCGAGAGCCCCCACTCCCATGGATCTGCCTATGGCACTTACCTAACTTTTTATTCCAACAAAAAAACTGCACCATAAAAGACCATTTGCACAGTAGAAGCCGGCACCACAGCGCCGGGAAATGGCACGGATATGAATACAAATAGCAATAGCTGAGCGTTTCTCTCCATAATATCGCCCATAAAAGCATCCAGCGATAGATCAGCAATGGACAGCCTAATCAAATATGCACATATTTACACTTGCCGGATGCCAGCACAACCATAAAATACTAATAAAATCAGAGCCAAGAGTCAATATCAGCTATTGGAGGACGAGAGGCGATTGGGGTTGTGTGGGGACAGGAGGGGTGAAAGAGGGGGGGTGTAGGTACAGAGGAACCTGGTTTGTATATTGTTGTCTATACAAGAGTGGAAAGGTTCTCAAATATGGGGTTATAAAAGAAAAAGTGATAAGAGAAAGTGCTGAGAAAGGACAAAAAGTTGAATGTAGGTATATATGGGACTGTGGGATGAAGGTATGAACAGGCTGGAAAATTGTGGAATGTGGGAGAAAGGTAAAAGGGGGGATGTGGGATTTTCTAGTCCCATATAGCCCCCACCCCCGCCATGCATGTGTTTGTAAGTATTGGTTTCCCCGTAGCAGCCGACTCCTCACCATTTCTGAAGCACCCGCCATGTTGGCACTGGATAATCCCGCCAAGAGCCGCATTAATACCCATAGAAACTCTGAAGAGGCATTCAGCTGCTGATTATCTCCACGCATGCGCAAGAGAAGGCTTTTTTGCGACGTAACATGAGCATGTGCCTCATGTGCCCTTGTGCTACAATATAACAAATGACTACAGTAGAGTTCCATTATAAGTTCACCTACTATCAGGATTGCAAAAGATGGGATGCAAAATATGTTGGGCAAAGATGCAGGCGAACGCCATAGATTCGTAGCTTTTCAAATGAGTTGTGTGGGGGGGGGGGCATTCTCCCCCAAGACCATGTTGGAATTAAGGCCTTTTTTCATTGCACCTGAGACAGAAATATGTTCTCAAAACAAATATGTTAAAGCTAAGCTCAGTTTCATTCAGGGTTAGACCTAAAACAATCCTCCACAACCACCACCCACCACCCCAAAAAACCCACCCACTCACCCACAAAAAAAAAAAAAAAAAGGAAGCAGTTGCCTCCCTTGCTTCATATGTAGCTACGGCCCTGATTGTATTAGTACATTCAGTACCGCAATTACGAAACACTAGAAAGTAATTTGAGAGCTCAATTTCGACACTGTAGGTGCTTCAAAGAAACGCCAACCCAACGTTTCCTTTCGCAAAGTAGAGCTCAAATCCGTGTAAAGTGTGTAAATGATACTATCACCTCAGAGAATCCTACTCTGTTGCCGAGGATTGGCAAAAATGTGTGTGATTTGTATCTAATTCCTGGCTGTAGTCAGTCATGCGTACCGCCGTGGAACAGTTACTATGTCAGTTTCTCAGATTCTTGTCGGTTATATCTTCTCCGTGACGTGGAACACATTTATAGAGATATGGGGAAGGTTGAATATTTTCATGTACATGTAGACTGCTCGAGTAAAACCTCAATATGGGGACATTGTGTATCAGAACACAGTGATGTAACCACCTAACCTTTGGTTGGGTGAGCAGAACAAAGTGGTGTGACTACCTAGCCTTTGGTTTGGTGAACAGAACAAAATGATGTTGCTATCTAACCTTTGGTTGGGTGGACAGAACACAGTAATGTGACCACCTAACCTTTGGTTGGGTGACAATTTAACTGGAATACGAATTGCAAAACAAATGCTTGCCTAAATTGCATATAAGATATGTAGATAAAATCCAACCCACTCAGCATTTTTCTGGACTAAGTGATTTGCTCACTTTCCTTTTGACATATAACATCAGTCTTGTTAGTTGTGAAAATGGCAGTGTGCATATTTCATGGATGTCTGGGGAATTGTAGAGCATTTCTATTACGTATAAGTGGTTTCATCTATAGTTCTTGTTGGTGATATTTGTCTTGTTAGAAAGATGCTAGTTTTCCCCATGCTTAAAACTAAAACCTTTTCTGAAAACCTGGGTGTGCCAGCGGATCCTCATAGTCAGAGGTACTATAGTAGACAGCAATTGCTACTTAAGGCTACTTAAGTCTACGTGTATGTAATATCCAATCGGCATACGTGTATGTACTGTACAAACAGGCTCATCTATTTCCAGCTCATCAATCAATTAAATTCAGAAATTATGAAATTATGAAATTATAAAATATTGAAGTTGTAATACAGATGCCCGTGAACGGACAATGGAATCCACAATATTAGCATTGTTTAATATTTCTGTTAGTTCTTGCTGCACTCTAGTGTTGAATCTCTAAAGCAATGGAGTACAAATCATAGGCAGATCCAGGTTTTTGGAAAGGGGTAGGGGGGCGCACTTGCAGGATTTCATGAAACACCCTATGAAAATGAAGTTTTTTGGTGGGAAAAGGGGGGAGGGCGCGAGCCCCCTGCGGCCCCCTGGATCTGCCCATGTACAAAGGCCGCGCGGACATTGTGATGGCGTGCGGCCTGCGTACTGACGCCGTACAGTCTACCTAGGGCATGCTACTGCTGAATTGTTTGTGATGGAAGTTTAATTAACATGTCATACGTTTGCAACTGGATCATTACTGTCTAAAAACGCACTTTCGCAGAACTGGACAAGTTATCATCCCTCAAGCTCTCCTCACGTTTTTGCAGTAGGGAGGCATACTGCCGGCTGTGAAATAGTCTTAAAATACGACCACCCAATGAAAATGAGAATGTTTTTATCGAGATACCCACAGAGGTGTTGGTATTTGTAAGCGATTTGCCGACCTTTCCAGCTACAGTTTGTAGCCTCACGGTGCGTGCTGAGTTTGTTGGGAGCATCTCGGGTCGCGGCAGCGGGGTATGATGGATGAGAGGATTAGTCATAGGACATGGCAGTACATAGAGCGATTTGACAGTACTGAATTACAAGCGTGATGATTAATGTTCTCATTGACATATACGTACAGTAGAAGCTCTCAATAGACACCACAGGAGAGATTGTCCTCAATTGGGCTTAATAAAAAAGTGGTATGAATAAAAATGTGGTCTTGATAGGAGGTTCTTCAGTACATAGAGCTATGCAATATATGGCAGTAGGGTGGTGAAGATGGTGATTCATATTGCCATGGACATTATACATACAGTAGATCCTCTCAATAAAGACCATCCACTTGTCTATGGGGGTCTCAATAGAGAGTTGGTGTCATTATGGAAGTTCACGGCAATCTATCCCATTCCCAAATATCCTAGCTCTTCTCTCATAAGCAGACTACAAGGCCTTATTATGTTAGGATACAGCCACGAATATGCATAGTCAAGAATGGAATTGTTCTTGTCTCGTAGCTAAAAGCAGTCACTGGCGTTGAGCTCTTCACACGTCCACTTAAGATATGATTATTGGTCCCATTGTTGTTGTTTCAAGAAGACAAACTATCAGCTATAGCGTATTTTGACAGCCTATAGTCCCCTGACGCAGGCCTGTGTTTGCCATACACTTACAGATAGTGCTTTGTGCGCTAGTGCTGTGTACTTAATGGTACTATCAGTGAAAGTGTGGCCTACATGTGTCCTCACTCTAGCCCAGCAGGAAAAAGGTTCTTTTTCTTCATCTGGGTGGAGTAGAAAAAAGTGTACTTTTTTTCGTTTGAGTACAGCAAGGACAGAATGGTGCCATTTATTCTATTAATAGTACAATAGAAGCTCTTTCACTTCACCAGATATTTCTTACTTTTGGTCATTTCAGGCTTTTGTACAAATAGAATCAAGGAATTTTCTCAAAGTGGGTGAACTGCATTTGAGGGAGGAATTTTGTCAGTATATAGCTTCCTCCAATATCTCCAAAAGTCTCATAAAGTCGGGCCTATATGTGATATAGTTTTCTATGCATCTAATGATAACAATATCTCCTTTCATTTCCACATATCATGAATAGTATATACGGCACCAAAGTCGGTATTTTAACTACAGTGATTTAATGGAATATGTGATTTTTATGTCCAGTAGAGGCTCTTTTACTTTGCCTATTACTTCATTGTAGTGTATTTTACTTTGACCTACTCAGTGTCTTGAATTATCATTAGCAATATCTAGGTTTTGATAATGTCGCATAGGATCAGTATCATGAACTTAATGCAACATGAATTTCTGCGTGTTCTACCTATAAAAAGGGTACTGTCACTTATAAATTGAATGTGATTATTGAACCTGCTTATCTCGATATTGATTATTATCTGAAGTTTTCTTTCACCTCCATGCCTAATATTCGTTGGTTATCTTGAATATTGGCTGTATCAGTCGAGATAACGAGTTTCTACCGTACTCATAAAAACCTTACTTCGATTGTATGCGAGTTTCAATCAAAATGAAAAGCACTCGGTACAATCATTTATATATCACTGATGCCATCACTCAGATAGAAATCTATAGTCTTCTGAAGGCAGATTTCTCCAAGAAAATAATACTTTTAATTCATGATCGATGTGGGCATTTTACATTACAATTTTATGGCCTCGTTTATTTCAGTCCATTTACATTAATATAGGCAACTGGTTCAACAAAATATATTAGGTTTACTAATTATCTGGTCTATGACTTGTGCAAAATTGTAAGAACACACTTTTAAAACTAAATTCAATTAAACCAGTCGTGTTTGGATAAGCCACTAAGTGGAAGGAGTTTTAGAGCAGAAAGCTATATAGATACTTATGCACATGCAAAGTCACCTTTCAACAAATAATCAAGCTGCTGCATATCTCGAAACTGTAGTAAGAACATTAAGATTGTCCGAGTAGGCAATATTCGAGATATTGAATTATGATGTAGAAAGTTTCCAATATGCGAGATAATCATGCGGGATATATGTTCGTGATAGGTCTGAAGAAAAATCCAACTAAAATACAATAACATAACATTTGAGATAAGCAATCTCGAGACAATTAGGTTCTGCCAAATAAGCAAACTCAGACAGTGTAACAAGGTCATAAAAAGAGGCCACCGACAGACCGACCAATAATCCCAGCTGCTACAATATAAATTGATGCGTTTGTTTCCCCAGATATCGAGGGCCCCGGGCCCCACATGGGTCAATCGTCAATACAGTCGAGAGTTCAATATGGGCTCAGCCTACGTCCATAGACTCCATATGTAGTAGGCGATAATGCTAGCGATGTGGCGATGGTGCGACAAGCGATTTTTTTTAGATACTATATCTAGATGTGGTCAAATACAAGCATCGCTTTGACGTCCAGGCAATTCGTTTTGTTTGCTCAGTAAGAAGGATAATAGTTTTTTCGTTTGAAGGATTTTTTTTCTATGTTGTTCATTTCTTTCTTCTTTCTGTCTATCACTAACAATCACCCCTAAAATAGATCAAAATCACCTTTCATGTGAAAAAAAATACAAACTGCTGTTTGCGATATCACATGGTTGTATGAGCGATTAAAATGTTTCTGATATGTGAACCTAGGCTAAAAGTGACTCGACAACATCACCGTTTGTTTTAGCCACTTTACCCTCTAAAAGTGGCACCTCAGCTAAAAAAAACTTTCTATGAACACAAGAAGACACACGTAACGTCGTCCATCTGTTCTATTCGGGCGTCACAATAAAAAGTGACATGGGAACTTTAAGATTGTCTTGAAATGGACAGAGTATAGCAACTCTGCTTTTCGAACCCAATATAAGTGCATGAACTACATTACTATATCACAAACACATTCCTACCCCTATAACCACATAGTAGAAGACAATCCATTTTACTGCACTAAGTGGCCCTCAAAGGAATCAAACTTTTATATCGAGACCCCATATAGGGCCCCCAACAACCACATTAATATAGTCTGTTTCAATAACAACCCGTTGGGGGCCCGGCCAGTGGGCGCTGGTTGCTACAAAACTCAATTACATATGACACACAGGCCATTATTGTGCCATTCTCTCTGTAATTGCCATATCTGTGAGGTGTGTTTTACCATAATAGTTACCATGGATATTGAAATCTTCTTTTGTACACCCGTCGATCCGGTAATGTATAGTGCAGCTTGGGTGCGTTAGTTTGGTAACGTAGTGCTCATGGTTTTGGGAGGTGATTGTATGGAGTGCATTGTGTGGTGGTCAGTTTTTTGCTGTGATATTCTATGGGGAATAGGGATGTACGGTGATTGCCCTGGTGTGGTGGTCATTTACGGGATTGTTGCCATGGATGTTTATGCGCGTATTGCAATTATGTTGGTGAATATCAATATGCGATAATTGAAAGAGAGATAAGAGAAGTAGCAGCAGCAGCAGCAGCAGCAGCAGCAACAGCAACAGCAGCAGCAATAACAACAACAACAACAACAGCAGCAGCAGCAGCAGAAGCAGCAGCAGCAGGAACAACAACAACAAACAAACAACAACAATACAACAACAATACAACAACACACCAATAACCACTGTTCCTCTATTTGCAGGCGGTGTTCCGTAAGATCCTCACGTCGGCCAAGAACAAGATGAAGGCGCCGAACATCAAGTTTGACGGCGCGGGTGAGGGCGTGTCAGGCCGTGTAGCGCTCGAGGAGGACGCAGAGGAGGTGAGTCGTAGTGACCGTCCTGACGGGTTCTGTACCTGTTCTGTGTGGTAGATACCCATAGGAATCCCATAGTACAGTAGAACCTATTATTAAATCACCTATATGATAAAACATTATTTTGTTGTGCCAAACCTTCACTAAGGGACAACTGGTAACCTTCATATAGAAACCACCTATCTAATAGGAACAATTGAGGACAGCCCTTGTGCAGTCATAGTAAAAAGGTTCTACTATACTCATGTCGCAATGGTTAATGTTCATACAGCTGATCATATGTGTGACTGGTAATAGTCGTGTCTGGCCCTGCCCCTGTGACGATCATGACAATGGAGCCGGGGCGGTGATTGGATTACAGGGACGTCCATCTTTCTGTTTTCTGTTCCTCTGTCCTTGGTAGATACGCCATGTAAAAATAACATGTCTATAGCTTGCAAAAATCTTTTGTCTTGATGCCCATATGGATTGATAATATTTCTGTTCGTGTGGAATGTTGTTTTGAAATAGCATACACGACAGTCATTGTGATGATATGTAATTGTATGATGACTGTTCTGAGTACATAATGTCCCCCATATACCACAGCTGCCGTGAATTGTGTAAAAATGTCTCCATTGAGTCATGGTTTCAATGAGTAATATGTAGACTTCTTGGAAAGGGGTAACACTCAAAACTGCGTTTGGAACGAACACAATCCGATGCAGCTATTCTGGGACAAGGTCAAAATGTCAAAGACTGTGGTCGGAAGTGGGAGACCAGGGGCCCTGCATAGCAATTGGCGGGCATTAGGGTTCTTTCTTTTTCTGCTCTCTGTGACCTTTCTCCCACATTTTACTTCTTTCAACCCCAACCCGCATCCTCTCCCTACTGCACATTACAAACACACACACGATAAAAAAAATATCGAATCTACCACTGCTTTGCTGTTTACAAAAACAAAAAAAACTACAATTTGCAGTTTCGCAGAAACCGTTTAGATCCCCTTTTCCATCTTGGTGTATACTGCTGTGTGCCAAGTCTGAGAGTATACACAAACGAGGACACTGTCTCCTCTTGCCAGTCCCATTTCTCAGACGTCACGTATTCATGTCTTGTTTTAATGTATTGTTTATTACTGACAGTACTTTTTATAATCCCTTCTTGAGTACCGCGGAATGCTTGTCACGCTAGCACAGCAAACACACAGTGTTGAGTAAACGTTATCATTTGTGTCCCAGTGGATAGCGATCATAGGGTCGTGAGTTTGAGCATTGTCGGTCAACGGGAATCTCTTTTACACTGTGCATATATTCAATTTTACTATATCTACAGTTCGAAGTTCAAGCCACAAAAAAAATGCTAAATATGAAGTGTATACATATACATGTAATACACTAACAGATCAATGTTTAGGAAAAAGAAACGTGGGTGCTACTGGGGTATTCCATGACATCAACATTTACCAGTTTATGCTGCTATGGCAAAAAACGAACTTAGTATTTCATTTGGGTCACTTGATCTGCATATGTAATATGCAGCAGAAAACAGAGTAACACGTTTATCAAAAGTGTTTCAAAATATCAAATCAAATGTGCATACTAATATGCAATTACCTTATTCAAGACTGGATGCTATAATCTAACAGCCGGTGGCCAAATTCTGAATACTGTCATTATTGTAACCAAAGATAACAAAATACCATTCATAAAGTTCATGACCACAGGGATAAGTACAAAGACTAGGAGCCACTAACACACAAAAAGTAGCGACTGGAACAAGCCCTAACTAAACCTAACTAGACCCATGGCCAACGGGCTATCCTGTTCATCCCTGCTCACCATGACTAACCACCATCAGAGTCTGCTTGCTGGGATCAGGCCTTTGCTCTCTCTATCTCTCTGTTTCGCATCAGGCACGTTTTCCTGACTCATGCCAAACGACACATAAAACTGGGCACCATATAAGACCAAGTAGAGAATTTGCAAATTTATTACTTCGGCTATATAGGATAGTGTAGTATTGGGACAAAGTTTAAGTTGTGTGATTGTGTTCACATAAATCAGCTGGAATGTTATTTGAAAACCGTGGTGTGATATTCGTGAAGGTAGTAGTACTAATTATGAATTGCAAGAGATGATGATTGTTTTGTTAAAAGTTGGTCAATATGCATACATCTAGAGTAGAACCTGTTTATCGCAAACTCTGATAACTTGAACATTTGGCGGATTCAAACAATTAACCCTTTTCTTTAGTTTATTGATACCATTTACAACCCAGCGGCAATAATTTATATACAACAGTAGGAACACGTTATTGGGAATCTGTAAAGATAATAGTATAATACTTGATTGAGCAACTATTCAACATAATAAACTGATTTATGTTCGTAATATGGTTGAATGGATATGAAAATGATTTCAATAATCTAGATAATTCTAAGGTCTGTGGTAATATTGCAATAACAAGGTTCGACATTTTAAATTATACTAGTTAGCTATAATAATTGTGCCATTTCAACCGACCACAACTTTCATGACCTTATAGATTATTCATTATGAAGGTAAAATCTTTTAAAAATAGAATGATACCTTTCCAGTGCAATAAAACTTAATGATTGCTAAACTAGTGTCATATTCTACGTTCATGGTGCATTTGATGCTTGCCTAAGAAAAAGACACCTTTGAATACATAGCTTCCTTTCATGCATTCTCGATTTAAAGTGGTACTAATTTGGATTTCATTTGAATATGTTGTTAATGGAATTGTGTGTATTGCTATTGGCTTATTTGTCAGCAAGAGTGTGGCAACTGCTGATCACACAAATCGGACATCCAAATGAATGCTATCAGGGATGTGTTTTTACTCCACGGGTCCGTGTTTCAGTTTGAGCGGTGCAAGCAGTTGTTTGACCAACATTTGAATGTTATCTCGGTTAATATTGCTTTAATGTTTGAATACTGGTCTAACATCGGACCACCACATGAATGCTATCTGGGATGTGTTTTTACTCCACGTCTTCGCTGTTTCAGTTTGAGCGGCGGAAGCAGTTGTTGGACTAACATTTGAATGTTATCTTGATTTACATTGTTTTAATGTTTAAATGCTGGTCTAACATTGGACCACCAAATGAATGCTATCTGGGATGTGTTTTGTGTTTCAGTTCGAGCGGCGGAAGCAGGAGTGGCAGGACGAGCTGGACACCATGTCCGAGTTCCTCATGCTCAAGTCCACGGAGGAGCAGAAAGACGAGGGTGAGTTACTCAGACACTGGCAGGTGTAGTAGTGTGCAGGGGGGAAGGGCGTGTTCCACTGGCAGATTGAGTAGTAGATGTTATTTTCTATCTACAACTTTTTTTCTGCATCATGTTTACTTGATCCTTGATCTATATCAGTGTAGTTTTCACAGTCACGGTCTGTAGAAACTAATAAAATTCTACATGATAAAAAATGAAGGTGCTCTATATCTTTTATTGTTCAACATATTTTAACACTTTTATGATTATATTAACTTTAATGCATATTCAGGATCCAAAGGTACAGTTATTGGAGTCGTTACAGGGTCTAAGTATTGTTAACTTTGTTCTTTACCCAATCAAATTTTTCAATGTCTAGGTTTGGTGTGTTTAGACCTCTAACTGATCTCCAAATTGCAACTTTAACGTGTGCTCGCTTTGTGTTTTGAATAAAACTTCATCTGTATGAGGTAGAGTTTACAAGTGTGGTGTTGTAATGTTCACGTTTACAAGCTTTGATGACCAAAGTTTTATACAAGCTTTCTACATGATATCATCATTGGTAGACAACAACAAATCAGTATAATTAATCCGATTTCTGCAGGGGTAGGTTGCACGATATGTTGGGAATAGAGCCAGGTATTAGAACTTTCTCACAATGTCACACTTGGATAGAGATTTATTGTTTCTTCGACCCATGTATTAATTGCTGTCCATGATACACTTCTGAATTAGCATAGTACGATGACTTAGTCTCTTTGAGCTTTGATTCAATGCTTTTATGAGACTACAGGCCAGGTAACATAATTCCACTAAAACCGGGCCCGTATTTTTATGTGTTTACCAGATGCTTCCTCTGAGCCACGACGCCAAAAGGAATGTTCTAATCATAGTTCCTAGTATTCAGCAATACACCATTCATTATAAGTGTATAGTTTCTATTGTCACGCAAGCGGCATCTGATGGAATTCCTTATGTTATTCATATTAACGTATTCACCCATTTGTTGCAAATCCTCCCATCCAGAAATAGGATATGTTCTTGATGTCATTTAATTTTCATGAATCAAGCATACCTTTGTGTATCATCTAGATGTTTTAAGTGTTTATTTCAACAGGAGACACGTGAACGCACCATTCATCACATTCTGCATTATCTAGCAAACAAACCAAATTTAAACCAAATTTCAAAAACAAGACGCTTTGGAGGGTAGATAAGATATTATACATGAACTATTACACCCAAACAAACCCTCTAGCCGGTTGTGTATCCACAGGGATTCTTCCTCTGAATATTTTGTCAACCATTCATGCAGTCCCCACATGAGATTAGAAACGGGCATATTTATCAGTGAGGGTAGTAAAAATAGTCGACAGACTGTGTAGTCTGTATATTTATATAATAAACAATGTGAAATAGATAGAAGATATATTAAATTAACTTTCAACATACAAATAGAAAAGTGTTGGTGCCAGTGTACAGCCCTGTTGATACCAAATGTGTCTTTATAGAGGTGTTCTCTATATATCTATGGTCTTAAGTATCAAACAAGCCTCTTTCTATTGCAGGAATCGACCAGCCGGTGGACACAGCCTTCATCGACGACCGTGAGGGAATGCCGGTGCTCAAGGCGGTCTTCGATGTGCACTACTTCACGCCAGATGACATCTTCCTCACCATCGAGGATGAGCAGCTCATCCTGGAGGCTCGCTGCCTTGACGACCGAGCCGACCGCGTCTACAAGAAGACCATGCTGCGCCGCATCGATATCCCTAAGCACGTCGACCCCAAGATGATGCACTGCGAACTCTCCGACAATGGCATCTTGACCATCGAGATGCCTTTTCCACCTGCCTCCGCAAAGGAAACCGCATGGCCCCAATGTCTTTCCGATTATGGAGGACGGGGACGGTCAGCGGAAGATCCGATTGGCTTTCATGGTGGGGTCAGAGTTCACCAACGATGACATCACAGTGGAGAGCAATGGAAGGCGCCTTACTATTAAAGCGGCGTATGATGCCGAAGTGGGGAAGTACGGACAGATGGTCAATAAGAGGGAACTGAAACGTGAGTACATGCTGCCGGATAGAATTCTAGTGGACGTGGTGAATCATTCGCTGAGCCCGGATGGCAAACTGTATATTGAGATTATATTGAAGCCAGAAAAACCTTACAAATGTGAAATCGAAACGGAGGATTGCTCTTGAAACTGAGAATCGTTGGTCTTGAAGTAGAGTATTGCTGTTGGGATTGAAGGGTTTTCTATTTACACTGGGTGGTTTTATGGACTTTAATTGTAACACAGTCTATGCCTCATTTAAAGTGCTCAGGTTTACTATTTAGAGAATAAGAGATTGAATTTCTATCTGGAACATAGAGTATTATATAGATATTGTAAGTTTTTAGTAACTTGAAGCGTATTTTAGAATTCCCCTGCAAGACGATGCTGGAGTTTTATAGCTAACATTTTTTGTAATGTAGGATTTTTTCAGAAGTACTAGATACTCAGTGCTTGATGTTTGTGTACTTATTGATGTACTGAAACTCTCAAGTCGCATTATTATTAAATACATTAGTACCTTGCTATCTCAATATTGCTTATATTAATTTTTCTATTAGTTTCAGGTTATTTTTATTTTCCTTTGTCTACATCATGAACATTTATCATTTGGTAATCTTGGAAATTGAATTTCTTGACCACTAACAGTTTTGAGATAACAAGTTTCTACTGAATCATTATTATAATTGATCCACAGTCTTTGCTATTATTTCTGTTAAATGTTTGCTGTTTGAGTAATTTTGTGTGGGAATTTAGTTTTGAACAGTAGCCATACGTTTGATATCACCATGCTTATATACAATATGTGTGTATTTTGCAAACATCATCTATGTAAAAGTTCATTTTTGTTAACTTTGTGTTATGCCTTAAGTGCGACAAGAAGTTAACATTACAAGAATTCAAATGTAATACCTCCAAGCAACTGGACTTCAGTATCTGCTATTTAATTAGTCCCAATATTGAAGTGGTCAACAGTGATAGAGGTACTGCATTATTATCTAAAGCTATACTTTGTTAAACTGTGATGTTAATGTCTAATAATGTGTATTAAAAATAACTATGGGAAAGTATCAACAGGTGTCAGCAGATGCCATCTGAATGTCTGGATGGTGACTAATAAAATCATCGTATCTAGAATAGAGAATTATAATCACAATGTTTGAAATGATATTCCAATATAAAAAATGTAATGTGTCTATAAACTAGATTCCATTTAATAATCTTTGTACTTTTTTGACCCATACGAATATATTATATTATTAAGAATAAGTAAAGCAATAAATAGATATTATTCAGAATATTGGTATTGTAAATTTCAGTCTTTTAGAGCCCACAACAATGCTAAAACAGTTGGCTATATAATATTGTTTCATGAGCATTTGACAAAAGCTTATAAGAGTCTATACAACAAAAAAATGGCCCAGAAAATGAGCATTGAGTATTTTAGTGATCATTTAAATAACTTTCAATAAGGTATTTTGTTTTTCAATGTATTGAAGACAAAATATAGTATTTTAGTGTTATATATTCAAAGGATGGCAAGAATGTGATACATTTTACTTACTTGAAGGAGGTGCTTAGTAAAAGATAAAATAGTCATATAAATACAAGAAAAATAATTTTTTTCATATTGATGTCTGTATATCAAATAATGTTCTTTTTTGTTTTATTTTTGAAATGTTGTAAAATGCATGAATATTGAATTATTGTAATAAATTTTTATGACAAAATCTTGTGTTTGTGTGTTTGACAATAAGGAACCTGTTTGGGTTAGATCTCTGATTAGAGAAGTGGAGTTGCTATTTCCCCACTATTTCCAATTTTTTCAAGTCAAGCCTTCCTATTTTTCTTTAGTTTTCAGTCAATCGTATATACTTATTCAAATCTGCAATAATCAAATCATTTTGTTATCTGTCAAATGAAACCTTAAAAAACAAACATTTTCAAACATTTTATGAGCCATATTGGATTTTTAAAAGATGGCTGCCACATTACCATTTGTGATACGCATGACATCCATCCCAATAAAAAAATCAAATCTTATATTAGATCGCAATCTTACATTATAAGCATCGTAAAATGGGCAGAATGTGACATTTTCATCTCCCGGGTCATGATTTTGGAAATCTTGCCCTAGAATTGGGTTGAGGATCAGCAAAGGTTATACTCTGCTATTATTGTCCTTACTAGGGTGCTGCTCTGCCAGGGCTGGGTCCAACGCGGAAGACAGTTCTACTCTTAGACCATATGAAACGTCTGTTTTCATGGTACATATTCCGGTTGTATAGATTAAATATCATATAATAAATCTGAAATTTGGACTATCATTTTGACATTATTGATGAAAGACAAAGAAGACAGTCATTAGCAAGATAATGGCCAACGAATATTTATTCTTTTGATAATTATTAGTAACATTTTTTCAAAAGTAAATCAAACCAAACCTTAATGGGTTCCTTTTTCATACCTTTTTTTACCATGGACCCTGGTATTGTGTAAGTGACTAAACAATGATATTTGGCACATTCGGGGGACACAAACTAGAGTTCACTACATGTACATACATGGAATATCTGGTCTGCAAGAAGGGCATTATCAATACCGTGTTAAACCACCTGCTACATCCAGCCCCAGTCTGACAATCACAAATGTTCTTAAAGATGACTCTACCTTTTAAAAGCGAAGAGACAATATACCAATTAGCAATGGCTACAACGCCACGACTGATTTGGCTTCAACAATCGTGACAGTCTGTTTCTAGCTCTAACAATCAGCTTTTGGTCTCCTGTCAATCCAAGCTTTAATCTGAGGAATGTTCTCCACCCTATCTTTCAGTGCCTTCAGCAGAGGGTACCGATCAAGGATGTTTGGCTCTCCACTCAAATAGATTTCATATTCACCAATGTTCACAAACGCAAGATCTGCTATTGTGACCTGAAATTGTTAATGGGATGTTTATGTTGAATATTTATCTGCTCGGGTTTGACTTAATTATCAAAGGGGTTAAACGCTACTTTCAAGCCAATAAATTTGAAAGTACCTCAATAGCTTTCAATCTTTCACAAGGTTTTCCTGATTGTTATTATGACATAGAAATACTTATGTGACCTGGTTATATCAATTTGGCGGTTATAGTGACTAGGCTATATCAATGTTATGGTTATTGTGGCCTGAGTAGTAAAAGGATTGTCACAAAAGTTATACCTGACTGGACACAAAGAATCCCTGACCACCGTTGTTCAACTTGAGCCATTTCTCAAGTTGGTCAAAAAGAGGAATGAGTGAATTTTGAACGAAATCCTTTTGCAATGCGGTCTACAATTTAACAGATAAGCAAAGGAATGTTAGTGTACGTTGGTACATTATGGAAAATCAAACCTTCTTACCAATACTAGAAGGGGGTGACTGTTATGTTTATTAATAGGTATCTATCTAATAACACTATTTCAAAATTTGTATGGATAATTGAAATATATCAAATGATGCAGGACTGTACATAAAGCAAAATTCCATTCATTTATCCGCATATCAATTATAGCTGAAAAATATATGATAAAACACCATACTTACTTCTCCATTAGAAAGGGAAATCTTTTCTATGTGGTTTCACAATGTTTTTTTCTAAATTAAGATAACATTCATTTTGCTAATGGGGAGGCTTAATATTGCTAAAGATAAATCTAACCTTTTTGGCACTATCTTGTTCATCCCATATGAGCCCTGCTGTGAACATCAGATCTTCCATGCAGTCCACGATCATGTCAATTTGCGCCTTTTCAAGCAAGGTATCTGGTTCAAGTCCTATTCAACCATAAATAATAGATATTTGATTCAATGTTAAAACTTTAAATTTTATTTTCAAAGTTAATGTCGGTGGCAAATTTCCTACTTAGAGTGTCGAATTTTATTTTACTATTTTTACAACATTTTATTTGCTATTTGACTCAAAGTATAGAAACCTACATGAACACATTGTTAGTAACTTCAAGATCTCTGTCTAAACATAGCAGAATGTGCTCATTTTTATATTAGTCTGGATGCCAAACCCCATGTTTAAGCCTAACCTGGTTCTGTTTAATACAGTTGGGTTTTTTTCTCTCTTCAGATTTTATGTCTTTAGAGTCCAGGCTTACATATCCAGATGAGTGTTACCCTCTCACCCTTGAGCGTTTTGAGAAATCTAAGATGGCCGCCACGATCGGTCATGAATATGATGTGGTCCCATAACTTTGAATTCTAGCATATATTGTGTTTTCTCTCTAGATATGCTATTTTAATATCAAATGTAAAAAAAAGTTTTTTTTCCTTTTTTTAAAAACCCCAACTTATTAAAAAAGGCCTTTTTAAGCCTTTTTTTTAAAAACCCCAAAACAAAAAAAGCAATTTTAATAAAAAAGCCAAAGA